>BMAO01030823.1:0-444332 GCA_019973975.1 Trichonephila clavata
TTTAAGAGGAGAAGAGATAGTCAGTTATCTCAAACAAACAAAAAAGGACTCAAAAGTCTCACTTAATTTGTAGTAGACTGAATGTTTATTTGCTCGGATCGACTCGATTCGACTCCTCCCTCGTTGGAGTCTAAGGATAAACAGAATCACTATGAGCGTCAGAGGGCGCTTTTACATTCTCATACACGTACACTGAACAAGTGATTTGAAGTCAAAGTGTCCAGCTGCATCACAAATGTTTTTAAAAATTCTTATCTGATGCTAAATGATTCAATTTATACTTTATCCAATACTAATTGGTTGGAGGGAAATAGAAACAGGGAAATGCTTCGATATTTTGTTCAGAGTTTTAATTTAATTTCAGCCTTTTAAATTTACAAATTTTGTTATGGTACAAAGTAATGCTTTTTTCGCTCTTATAAAATATAGCTTTAAATGAACATTTCCAAAAAAAAATTCCTTTCCATCTGCTTCCAAACTTTAAAGAAAAGATGTTTTAGCTAAAAGGCAAAACTTTTATTGCCCCAATAAGGTTTTTAAAATCACGTTCTGAATGCTAAAGAAGTATTTTAAATGATCATGGGGTTGATGGAGAATAATTTTTCAAATATTTGTTAAATAACATTTTAATGCATAGTCTTCCATACATTTGTACAATATTAGGATATTATACGAAATTTCTACTTTTTAAAATTGTTTTATTTTAAACGGTAAATAAAAACGATCTTAGAAACTAACGGGAAAAAAGTATCCTAAAGTAAAGTTGCACTAAAGTATCAAGGAATAAAATTACAAATTTAGATCACAACTCCAATTCGGAATGAAATTGAAAAAGGTAACACATTTAAAGCTAATGTATAGGGAATTTGATATTCTGTCAGTGAGACCGATCTAAAATCCTTTTAAGTGGAAGCCCCTGTGATATAAAGATATTCTGTATTTATTTAATTTCCTCTCCGAATTCTTTTAGTGTACAGTATTTCAACAAATGCCGTCTCACTTTCAAAGCATCCAAAACACTCGTTTCAGCCTCTCTAGGACTAGTGTCGTCCGGTGCAGGACCTTTCTTGTCTTTTTATTTCTCAATCAATGTGATAGTATTGTATTTTTCCTAGTTTATTTTTACAGGGGTTGAATTAAATGGTGCTCAAATTATTAAATATTTCACTATTCTGAACAATTATATAAACAAATATGTTAAAAACTTTATACCACATCGAAGTAAAATATTCTTCCTTGAAGTAAAAAACCGGCAGAAAATATATAATTACAGTGTCAAAAAAACACAATGGAAAGTTTATCTACAAATATTTTCCTCGAAAGCTTTATGTTGTACGACATTAATTCTTTATCTAACTCCAAATAAAAGTGATTTGGCTCGAAATTCGACGAAAAAAATTGAATCTCTTAAAAATTCCCTTAATTTTACCGTTTATGAATTATATATTACAATATATTCGTGTAAAAAAATAGTAGAAACACCTTTGATTTATGAATAATCTTTTGTTAGTATGGTGTAAGGATTGCCTTTTTCTTGTAATAGAGCTTGGATTCGTCCAGAAATCGATTCATTCTAGTACAGGATAGTGTTTAGAGAAATATTGTACCATTCTTCGTGAATATATTGTGAAAGTTCTGGGAAAGAGATGCCAGTGGTGGGTACTGATTCCATATTGAACGCTCTAAAATAACCGTAACAGTTCAATTATATTGAGGTCTGTTGATTGAGGTATATGTTTAACTTCATTCTCGTGTTTATCAAACTATGACTGGAGAAGTCCCACTGCATGGATAAGTGTATCATCATGCTGGAAAAATTCCATCTCCTGCAGGAAAAGAAGTTTGCATGATAGGACAGTTTGTCCAGCAGAAAAAACCACGACACGGCTACACATATCATCACAGATCTACCTACATGCTTGATAGTTGGAAGGAGACAATCACGATCATACACTTGAGCAGGTATCCTCCAAACGTGCACCCGTCCTGTTGTAGATAATATAAAATACTACAATATAATATATCTGTGAAACACTATTTCGTCTGACCATATTACTTTCTTCCACATAACGATTGACTAGGTTTTGGCATTAATATCTTTGAAAAGTGGGTTCGAAATTGCTGCTCTGCCGTAAATGTTCTGTTTATGAAGATACCTTCTGTGTAATCATTCATACTGGAGAGTCCAGATGCTGCTGAGCTATCCAGTCATTTTTGTTGCAGTTGTTCGTTTTTTTCAACATTACAATCTGCTTCAGTACTCGTCGGTCTCTTTAACTGAGCGTCTCTTTCCGTCCACTATTTTGGTTTTCAGCTCTGTGTGCATGAGGTCCGACATCTTAAACTTTTGAAAAAAATTAAAGACTTACATAACTGTAATAAAGCTACCACATACTACTAGAAATATATACATTTCTATTTATGAAAAAAAACTGGTAACTATTATTTTATTTTAATGCTTACGAAGAGTATTCAAAAACATCACTTTTGTTCACAGGTGTTTCCATTATTTTAATTTGTATATATATTTAATGATTATTACATTTTTAGATTTATAGAGGATCTAATTGTTTTTGGTAGATATAATAATTTTAACCATAATGTTAACTTTTATTTTGATTACTTAAACCTAGTTAAAATTAATAATAATCCTGTTAAAACTAATTAATTGGATGTATCATTGTATATTAAGGATTTCAAATTACATAGTAATATTTATGATAAAAGCGATGCTTTTAATTCTAGCATTCTTAAAGTGGCATACTGGAATTCGAATTTATCAATTTCTATAAATAAAAATATTATTTTTAACTATATTTATCGTAGTAATGTATTAGTTAGCGATGAATCTAATATATATTTAAATTTTAATAACTTTATTAACCATTGTATTAAACATGGATATCCTGCTAATTTTCTTTACAATTATATTTCTGATAGTTCTCAGTGAAATGACAATATGTAATAATAATAACGATTTTTAACTCGTCATACAGTTAATTGAAAGATGGTGCCACATGTTTTATAAATTAATAATACTATATTTTATTTAAATATCTTTGAGTATGTTTGGGAAGTCATTTTATTTTCTTTAAATTTTATATCAATATTTAAGGTTTTTAAATGTATATACAGTAGAAGTCCGATAATCCGGCACGTTCGGGACCGGCTCGGTGCCGGACTACCGAAAATTCCGGTCTATCGGGTGGTAATTATAAGAACAATTAGGTTAATAATTAAACTACAAATACAGTATGCAAATACACAGAACAAAGTTTATTTACATTTCATATAATGTATGTACACGTACTGTAAAACATATTTCACTTAGATTTAAAAAAGTCACGAATGTCTTTTTGTTTTCTTGACTTCTGGCGTTTAGTATAAAATTTATTTTTAATGATATGGAAATCAATAATTTCTGAAGCACTGTAGCTAGTACTAGCCTCAGCAAAAGAGATAAACTTATTTAGTGATTCTGCAGCTTCTGCCCAGCTGATTTTTTCCTTTTCTTCCGTTTCGGCATCTGAGTCACTTTTTTCAAGATTTTGAGTAGGCTGAGGGTTTACTACAATGTTGATAATGTCCTCATCGGTTAGTTCTTGTTCAACAGGCTCATTCTTGTCGATTAGAAGCCACTCCTTTACCTCATCTTCAGGCAGGTTTTTCAAGGGATTGTCAGCACTTCTCTAACGACATCCAAAACTTTGGCCAGAGCGTCTTGATGGTCTTCTTCCTCATCAGTCTGTAGAGTTAGGTCAGATGCAGGGTTTGCAGCTGGCCAAAGTTTTCTCCAGCATTTTTGGAGTGTTGTATTTTTACCTGGTTCCAAGACAGTGCAATAGCATAGACGGCATCTTTTACTGTAAACTTTTTTTGAAAATCAGTCGCGTCACAGTCGGCATTTAACAGGCCTTGAATAAAAGACCTTCATTAAAAGCATTTAAAATTTTGAATCACCCCTTGGTCCATGGGTTGAATCAAAGATGTTACGTTAGGTGGGAGCAGAGTAGCAACAATATTTCCAGAAACTAACTCATCTACTGGCGGGTGGCTTTGCAATTGTCCAAAAGAAGGATGGCTTTAGTATCTTCTGGTAGAACAAGGCTTTTGAAGGATTCCTTGACCTCGGGCACAAAGTGGTGAAAAAACCAGTCTTTAAAGAGGGCGGCACAGTCATCCCCACATTTGATTGACAGGCAAGTGTGTAACATTCTTAAAAGCCCTGGGCTTTGCAGATTTACCTATCACAAAAGGGGTCACTCGTGGTTTCCAGACGCATTAGCACATAGCAAAACGGTTAATCTGTCTTTGTTTTTTTTAAACCCTTGGCTGCTTTTTCGCCTACCCCAGCTAGTGTAGATGTTGGTAAACATGGCCACAATACTAGCCCTGTTTCATCAGCATTGTAAATCTGTTCAGGTGTTAAATCATTATCAGCCACGATTTTCTCAAACTCGTCTTTGTATTTTTCTGCAGAGTTTTGGTTTGCTGAAAGTGTTTCTCCAGTTACATCAAGTCTTCGAATTCCATGCAAAACTTAAAGTTTCTGAGCCAACCATCAGAATAATTACATTCACTTTCAGCAACTCCTAAATCTTGGCCGGATTTCTTTGCCTTTTCAACAATCATTGGCCCTGTTACCAGCTTTCCTTCAGAACGTACTGCACTAAGCCATTTAAACAATACACTATCTACCTGTTCCAGTTTTGGTTTTTTTAATGTTTGTCTAGAAGCCAATTTTTCAGTTGTTACCGATTGAGAAGCAAACTTCATTAGTTCATCTTTTTGTTTTTTAATGTCATAAATAGTTGATGAGCCAATATTAAACTCATTCATTAAAACATTTCTATTCTCGTCTTTTTCTAGCCGTTTGATGATTTCTAGTTTCCGATTGAGAGTCAGTGTTACGCGTTTTCGTTTCTCTCCTTTTGAACTCGAAGGTTTAGGTTTTGAAAACATGATCACTGTACAGTTAGAACGAAAATCACTTTTTTTATAAACAGTTTCAAAAGTTACGTTTACTGTGATGTGAAAGGACACAAAACAACAACGCACAAAAAATGGCAAAGACGCTTCGTGATTGATTAACAGAGCTGCACTGCACCTGAATTTGTTGTGACAGCTGAGACTAGCCGGCCGCTAATTGTTTCCGAACAATACCGAGCGCTTCCGGATGATCCCGAACTACCCCGAAAACTTCCGAAATGCTCTCGAGCGTTTTTATTTGCTTTAAAGACACACTTTTGGAGAAAACCAAAATTTTTACAATTTTCCGGAGCGATGCCGGACTATCGGGCATTCCGGACTGTTGGATGCTGGACTAATGGACTTCTACTGTACTATTTTATCATAATTTACTAATTTTAATTTGAGAGAGAGAGAGATGCGGGTAATACTATATTTCTTTGTATCTGGCGGGAAACATAATTTGTTGCTGTACTCACGAAGTAAGTTTTATTGCATCGATTTTCACTATACAAGTAATTAATAGTAGGCTATAATTTTATCGTTATATATTAATAGTATTATGCATTTTATTTGTAATATTTAAGCTTCTCTTAATATTCTTTAATTTCCCTATGACCAGACTATAGGCAAATTACAGGTGAAGATTGGCTAGTCACAAAACTTTGTTTAAACCTGCAAACTTGGTTCCTAAGGCCAGGAGTTTGCTATTGTACTACCGTGGCTATAATATTTCTTACTATTTTGAAACTAGTTAGTTTTTATAACCATTTGTACATATATATATGTGTGTGTGCGTGGTTGTTAATATAAATACCGTTTCTATAAACAAGTGGGAAGTATTTAAAGAGTAAGAAATCGAGAAATAATATGAAACAAAATAAAACTAATATATATATTAACATTCATTATACGTTACTAAAACTTTGAAAACGTTTATATGAATAAATCTATAAATCTCTTTTAAATTTTGAAATTGATACCTTCTTTTTTAATCTGCACTACACGGGAGTCCGGCCCCCCTCCAAAGCCCTTGATTTTTTTTGATTGATTATAATTCTATGTATATAGTACATAAAAATTAATCAAGTATTTGTTTTTAATAATTAATTTTATTAATTAATGCTAATTATGCATTTATTAATTATTTTTTTAATGTTTTTGTTCCTGAAAATCGACACTAAAAGAATACGTTGGGCTGCGTATTGAAGCATGGTACGAGAACAGTAGACTTTCAACCTTGCCTTCCCCCCCCCATTGAAAAATTCCCTTGTGCGCTACTGACGGGAGTAACTGGGGGAGGGGGAGGACACGAATTGTATGTAGAAGGTATGTCAGCTACTACATAAAGAAAATAACAAAAACATTCTCAAAACAAAAAATTATTTTCAGTAGAATTTTTCTAAAAGCTATTGCATATGTGTGTTTCAAACAAATACAGAATATCTTTTAAGAACCCTATATTTCTCTCTGTTGTAAACAGTGACAAATTTCTACCGAGATTTCCAGAAATTGTATCTCGTTTATGGATTGTATCATACAGTCCACAAAAATATTCAAGAAAATTTTATTGTATAAATGTAAAAGTGGTTACAATCGATTACACAGGAAGATTTCTGCAGTATATCTGTCAGAAATCTTCCTATACAGACAATTGTAATGGTGTGGTTCACTAAACCTTAGTGACACCCTTTTGGAAAATGCGAAGAATTTCTCGTCAAAAGAGAGAGATCCGAAACTATTTATATTTTTCCAAGGGGTTTTTTGTTTACAATGGAGATTCTACTACCGCGTACTTCTCCCCCTTTTCCTTTAATGTACTGTAGTTCCATAGATGTTATTTTTAAAAAATAAGTGAAAAATTTCAAGTCAACAATTTTTTTAATAAAAAATATTTGAGCTAAAAAACTTTTTTAACATAGCAATTATCATTTTATTAAAAGACAATGAAAAAGGAAAGTGAAGAAATTGTCAAAAGTGAATATATTTTTTGTGACAAAATATTTGAAAGGAAACCGAGAAAAAGTTTTTGGTGCCTCATCATCATAATATGAGAAGGGGAGGAGTCTGGGGAAGGGGGAGCTTTCCCTTTTTTTCTTTCCTTACCCCTCCATTGGCTGAATGGGGTCAATCGTCAATGGTAGAGTCTCCACGAAGCAGTCAATGATTTTTATTTATGAACAGTGTCTTAGAAGTAAGATATTCTTTTTGATATTTTCAGATACATAAAAAAGAATTTATTCACACAAGATCGAGAAAATGACTAATAATCATTCAATTTAACGTAAAAATTAAATTCATATTTGATTTTTGGATAGAAGAAAAGTACTCTTGTCTTGATTTTAAATGCTCTAACGCATATATTGTAAAAAAATTTATTTCATTTATATTAAAGTGCTTTAACATTTTGGTTCAGATGATTTTAATTCCATTTCGTAAGAGACATTTTATTTATTTTAGTGATTCACTACATTGGGCGTATGAAGGAAATTTAACATCATTAATGTTTAGGGAAGTACGTTTTAGCAAAATTGGATTCATAAACAAATTCATTTTCTTTCATATTTTGAGTCTTAGATTGCATTTATCTTTAAAATAATTTAAGGTTTTTTTTTTTTTTTGGAATTGGCAGTATTTTTGTCAAAAAGGATAATATAACACAAGTTTTATTTTTTAAATAAATTAAATGTAAAAAAACTTTTTTAAGAACAAGCTTTTATTTAAACGCGCTAAAAAGAATAAAATAAACTTTTCCTTTAAAACTTTTTTTACTATCAACTTATAACGTCATTACACAATTTATATGATATAAAAGCTTGTCGCAATATTTAAGTACTCATATTTACTTAGTTTGAATTTTTAAAAACCAAAATCAATCAGGTCAAGTTATTTATTTTACTTGTTTATCTACACAGGTAAATCTCGCGACAAGCTTTTATATCATATAAATTGTGTAATGACGTTATAAGTTGATAGTAAAAAAAGTTTTAAAGGAAAAGTTTATTTTATTCTTTTTAGCGCGTTTAAATAAAAGCTTGTTCTTAAAAAAGTTTTTTTACATTTAATTTATTTTTTACTTTTTAGTTATCGCTGGACAGGTTTCTCAGCCTGTTCAACTCATTGAACGCTGGTTCGCCATCCCTGGTTTAGCTGAATTAATTCTCGCAAAATGATATTAGACTAAAAACACAATTTTTTTAAATCCGTAATTTTTAAGCAATTTTTTCAATCTTCATGCAGATTTTGGCTAACATTGTTCTACACACGAAAAAAAAAGGTTTAGTGAGATTATCTTCATAAATGACAAAGTTATTAAATGTTTAATTAAAATTTTGACTATTTTTGAAAAACTTAAAGAATATATTATTTATTTGAAATATTTTGAAGATAAGGGATGTATTTCTCTAACATATTAGAAGAAATTTTAATTGTTTATTAAAAACTTCAAAAGGCATTTAAATATTTGTATTAATCAATAAAATGCTTAAGACTAAAAACGCATTTTGTAATCAAAAAAGAAAGTTTTATCAAATAATGATAATTTTTTGCTGGACATTGAATATCTTCTACGTAAGAATCTATTTTTTTTAATTGCTCAAAACATCTTTAGAAACTTGATTTTGAAAAAATCAATAATTAAATTCAAATAAAATTAACAGATTCTACTTGTAATTAAATTTAAGGACACATGTCGTAGTGTGTGTTTAGATTACTGGTGATAAAATGAGGTATATTTAAATTACTCGTAGGCTTAAAATTAGAAAATTTCTTTAAAAAATTACTTCATTTTATTGTAAAATTATTTTTTTTAATCGAAAATATATTGCATTTCTATATAATATTTTTCTCTTATTGTTTTCCTAGCGGATTCCTTTTTGATGGGTAAGATACATTAAAAAAATGATCTTTCCGATTCTGTAATTATTTTTTGTCTGAGTTTCATAGATTAAAGTTAGATAAATTATTTAAAGAATTTCTTCAATACTCCATCTCAGTTTAACTTGGCAGCGTTGAGAAAGGTATACAATGTACCAATCTACTTGAAAAATAGCTCTACTTCTTTGTTTTGAATTTAAATCCAAGGAAATAGATAGAAATTTGTAAAAAAATTGCATACGTTGTAGAAATTAGATTGTTTTTACGTTGTAGAAATGTAATTATTTTTTAGACAAAGTTAATTAATACTGTCAATAGCGCAACGTTATGAAATTCCAGTTTGGCTGAAAACTGATTTTCGACGCCAACTTTTGTCATTGTTGTAACAATAAAATTATTACAACAATGCAGATATATCCAAGTTGGCGCCCAAAACTAGTTTAACGTTTTTAATTAATATCTTTTTAATTAATTGCAATATCGGAATATAAATGGTCAAAACATGCATTGTCATCCAAACTAAACGTGTATACAAAATTTCAGCTCAATGGGAGGAAGATATCATCTTCAAAATTGAGTTGCAAGATTCCACCCGAACAAATTACATACATACATACATACATACATACATACATACATTGTAAGTTAAATAAAAGCTTTTAATAATAAAAATTAAACTCAATTCCTACTTAGATCAACAAAAGAAAAATTTATTTTAGTTACTTTTATTAAATAGTTACAATTAAAATAAATATGTACATACATATGATAGAATCACAATATTAAATGACAAATAACGACAAATTTCCTTGAAATTTTCCTTTTCCTTTCTATGCATGGTGTTAGACTATTATTTTTGTTTGTGCCACTATTTATTCATTAATTAAATTTAATTATTCAATAAAACAGTATGGTAAAACGGGATCACATCATCAGAAATTAGGCCATCCCAAGTGGATTCAAACCCATGAACTTTGCATTATTAGTCCAACGCACTATCCATTACGCTATTGGGACACAACGAGTAAATTTCTTTTTATATATGGTGTTGGACTAATATTTTTGTTACTATTTATTCGTTTTCCCAATTCAATTAAGGAATTAATATTTGAAAAATCTATATTAACATCAAGTGCCATTCATTACAAGTTTTAAAAAATGTATTTGAGCTTGAATGGATGAATAAAAATTATTTTATTAACGATTGAAAATTTAAACAATATATATATGCTAGCTGTTACCCGCCCGCTTCGCTGGGTATTTCATGATGTTTTATAAATTTTTACTGCTTATATATATGTATAAATTATTGATATCTAAGTCCTAGCATTAAGAATTCGATTGAATTGAAAAATATACTTATACCTGTAACTGTCACCTGTTGATAAAAAAAAAGAGCAGAACTCATCTAATTTGTATTTTCTAAAAATCTCTAAAATTGAAGCATAGAATGATGTTTGCTCTTTCGTAACTCAAAAACCAAGTGGATTCCCGCAAAACCAATTTTCGGTGGATCTCTACTCCGTAAATTGAACATGCAAGCCAAATTTCAAGTCTAAATCTAACAGAAAAAAGCAAAAGTTTTACTATAAATATCCCGTAATCCGTTGAGAGTCGTTTTCCAAAATTACCGCTCTTAGCGGATTTCAATTCAACAAAAGAAAAATGCAAACCAAATTTCATTATTATAGTCCTTGTAGCTCGAAAAAAGTAATTTTTTTTTGTCAATACGTCCCAGTAACCCCCTGCAACCCCCCAGAACTTGATTTGCTTAAAATTTATTCTTAGTGGATCCCTATTCAACAAAAAAAACATGCTTAAAAAATTTCAAGTATATGGGTCTAACAATTAAAAACAGGATTTTTTTCTGTAACTCCTCTTGACCCCTCGCAAACATCTTTGGGGGTCAATTTTCATTTTACTCTTTGTTAGAGGAACTCTATTTCATGAAAGGAACATGCCTACCAATTTTCAAGCAGGATGATCAAGTAGTTTAAGAATGGAAATATTTATCGATTACGCCTCTTAATCTCCCGAAATTAAACTTCGTAGTTGATATTCGCGAAACCCATTTTGTAGCGGTTCTCTGCTTTACGAAAGGAATCTGCTTATCAAATTTCAAGACTGTACATCTAACAGTTTAAAAATGGGGATAATTGTCTATAACGCCACTTGAGCCCCCGCAACGCCACTTCTGGGTCTGTTTTCACAAAACCCATTTTGTAGGGGAGTTGCACTCTATGAAAGGAATCTGCTTATCAAAATTTGAAGACTGTGCGTCCAATTAATTAAAAATGCAAAAAAATTATCAATAAAGCCCTTGAACCCCGCAACACCACCTAGGGGTCGATTTTCACAAAACACATTTTGCAGTGTATTTCTATCCTATGAGAGGAATCTGCTAACCAAATTTCAAGACTGTGAGTCTAATAGTTTAAAAAAAGAAATAATTATTTATATCTGCCCTTAACCCCCTGCAACACCCTTGGTGTCAATTTTCTACAACCCGTTTTGTAGCGGATATTTACTCCATGAAAGAAACATTCCTACCAATTTTCAAGCAGGTAGGTCAAATAGTTTAAAAACGAAAATATTTATCTCTTACGCCACTTATTCTCTGCAACGCCACTTAGAGGTCTGTTTTCAAAAAACCTTCTTATAGCTGATCTCTGCTCTATGAAAGAAATCTCTTTATCAAATATAAAGACTGTGCGTCTAATAGTTTAAAAATGGAAATAATTATCTATAACGCCCTTTAAGTCCCCTCAACGCCACTTGGGGGCAATTTTCAAGAAACCCATTTTTAGCGTATCTCTACCCTATGAGAGGAATCTGCTTACTGAGTTTCAAGACTGTACGTCTAATAACTTAAAAATAGGAATTTATAACGCCCCTTAAACCCCCCGCCCCCGCAAACTCCCTTGGGGGTCAATTTTCCCAAAACCCATTTTGTAGCGGATATTTACTCCAGGAAAGAAACTTACCTACCAATTTTCAAGCAGGTAGGTGAAGTAGTTTAAAAACGGATATATTTATCTATTACGCCCCTTAATCCCCGCAACGGCACTTAGAAGTCTGTTTTCACAAAACCCGTTTTGTAACTGATCATTATTCTACGAAAGGAATCTATATATCAAATTTAAAGACAGTGCGTCAAATAGTTTAAAAATGGAAATAATTATCTATAACGCCCCTAAGCCCCTGCAACGCCACTTGGGGGTCGATTTTCAGCAAACTCATTTTGTAGCGGATCTCTACTCTCTGAAATGAATCCGCTTACCCAATTTCAAGATTGTACATCAAGTAGTTTAAACATGGAAACAATTATTATTAAAGCCCTTAACCCCCGTAACGCCCCTTGCGTTTCGAATTTCGGAAAATCCTTTCTTAGCTGATGTCTACTCTATCAAGGAACATGTCTACCAAATTTCAAGTCTGTAGGTTGAACAGTTCCAGAGATCTCGTGATTAGTCAGTCAGTCAGTGAGTGAGTCGCTTTTCTCCTTTATATATATAGATATATGAGTAAGCGAGTGAATATTAATGTTGCACTGTTTAGCAACACGAGGGCTTTTGGCGACGGACCTCGTAATTTTGAACCATGGTCAAGTGACGTGGACGACGCCTGAGCTGACGCCACCTCTCCTAACTTCCACTCTACACCACTGCGAGGACGTTTGAGCTTGGACAGATTTAACGTACATCGCTCCCCTACACGGTGGGTCATTAGTGGTACTGGGATCGAACTCATGACACGCTAGCATGATCTGATGCCTAGACCACTTGGCAACCGCGGCCACTACATATATATATATATATATATATATATATAAGGAGAGTATGAAGTAATAGTAGGGTTTGAAAAAAGCACCTGACGTCTCTGCGATTGAAATTTGAATTATGTTATTCATTCTTCTTAACAGTTTCTATTTGTCGATATTTACAAGTATCGATTACATCGCGAAAGCGCTAATGGAAAAAAACTGCTCCTGGCAACCTTGAGTGTGTGCTATTAATACGTGATCAAAATAATTGTTCTAATTTTTAAAACTTTATCGAGGTATCAGAACCTACTCTCCAAAAATAGACTATTTTATTGGAATAATTAGATTTTCAAAAGAAATTAATGCTGTACTGATAGTAAATAGAAATACAAATAATAATACAAATAAGTAGGATAAAAACACAGATTTCATACGAGTCTGAGAAGAGTGCGATCGAAAATATGTTTAAAGAAAAGCTGAAAAAATTCTCCACTGTTTTTCATGAATGCCATTTAGAAATTAGTAGAGATGCGTGATTCGAAGAGTAGCAGAAATTGCGTGAAATCTCGCACTATGAAGCAACACGAGGGTTATTAGTGACAGACCTCGTAGTTCTGACTTCGGTCATGAGAAAGGGACGATACCTAAGCTGGCATCCTAACTTCCCCACCACACCAACGAGAGGGCTTTGAGCTCGACAGATTTAACACCCAACAGCCCCTCTACATCGAGGGTCATCATTTATACCAGGATTCGAACCCGAGACACTCCGGCACGATTGCTAGGCCATAACTACTTGGCTATCGCGACCGAAACAAACACAACAGCGATATGAATGATCGCTAATAAAATTGATAAAGTAGCTGCGTGCTTTCAACGCTGCTGTCTGTAAGAGATGTCTTTTAAAGTTTATTTTTTGTGCAAATATTGATCAATTCCACTTTTAAAAAAATGACCCTATTTCTGCTAAACTACCAACATTTCACGAAGGACAGTATAATAAGTATATGTATATATATAAGTTCAAACAGGAATTGAAACAAATATAAGGTCGGTTCGAAGCAAAAAATATAAGCAAAAACGCAAGAGATTAAAAGATTTTTCAACGAAGGGGGGGGGGAGGCGTCAAATTCTTTCTTCTTTGGATCGGTCATCTCTTCGATTTGGATGAAATGGTAAAGAATTTGTTTCTCAAGCAGGAGAGTACAGAGAACTCTTAAGTTTTTTGTTGACAATGTTGCAATTTCTTTCAGGGCGGCACTTCAATTGATTCACCCAATGCTTCTTTAATACTTTGATTATACCCCCTTGCACTCAATTCCCTACCATTTATTACATAATTAAATTTTATGAAACATAAAGTAAACCTTTATTTATTCTCCAAGCTAGCGTAAAATCTGCATATCAAAAGATGCGTATCCCACAATAAAATTCGCCGCAAAAACTTTCAGAATTTTTCATAATCCAAATGAAAAGACGTTTCATGGAAGATACCGTTTAGTATCATGAATTCAGTTCTGTTTCAGCGTTTGAATCGGCATACAATTAAATTCGTTTAAAGATTGTTTTTAAAAAGGGAGGCCGAAGCACTAATCCACTGAGTGAGTGACCCGTTTTACCAAAGGAAAGTTCTTTGCACGTAGGGAAGGGGGTTGGTTGCCCACCGAAACAATGACGGTCACCCTTCTCCCGAAAATCGATATATGGAGGCCCAAAGGGTTAGAAGCATCTCCTCCCCTCCCTTACTCTAACGAGTGCAAACCCTCTTTTCCCCTCACAAAAAAATTTTTTTTTGGAAGCACATATCATAGAAAGAACTAAACTGCAATATCTGAATAGAGTTTAAAAAAAAAGGAGCCCACAACTTATTTGTATCGAATACTCACGTTTAATTCGGGAAGACAACATGCTTGGTTAAGAGGGGAGATTTAGACTCATTCGTTTTGTTATTAGAAAAGGAAACAATATTCATAGCTACAATAATGGATTTAAACATAATGCTAAAAACAATTGAATGAATTCATTAAATACTTCGAGGATTTTCGATGCGTGCTACATACAGTCTTTATTTCCCATCACATTACATAATAATGTACTCGTGTACAATAATTTAAGTTCAATACAATAAGTAAATGAATTATCTTGAAATAATTCAAGCATTAGATTTTCCTTCTCTCACAAGCAATTATTTTTGTTTTAAGATTCACTTGTACCTAATTAAGTAATTTTGTCACATGCATTTCAAGAATTAACATTAAAAACAATATAAACTATAAAAATATTCCTTTTCAAAAATACTTATTTTATATTTAAAAAATAATATAAGTAATTTAAATGTTTTTCAACTCTTTTAATTACACATCTGTATTTAATTTTTTATACTAAATGAATGTTAATTCAAAAGAGATGAGTCATTAATATTTTTAACAGTGTAATGGAAATTATTGAATATATAATTTTTTTTTCAAATTAGGAAGAAATTCTTTAAGTCTCGAGGATATAGCTCTTCGTTTATGTTTGACAATTCACGATTCAAATGTAATTCAAAGATTTACAAGGGTGCATCCGTATATATATATATGTGTGTGTGTGTGTCAGTAGCGCACACAAGGGGGAGGGTTTCCGGGTCCGGACCACCCACATAGCCCTTGATTTTTTTTCGATAGATTACAAGTCTATGTATATAGTACATAAAATTTAACAAAACATTCATTATTAATAATTAATAATATTAATTAAAGCTAATTATTTATTCAACAATTCATTTTTCACTGTTTTTTTGTTCCCGAGAATCGACAAAATCAAAAGAATATGATTATATGTTTGGAGCGTATTGGGGTAGGATACTACAATTATGGACTTTCGACCCTGGCGCCCCCTTGAAAATTCCTGTGTACGCCACTGATATATATATATATATATACATATATATATATATACCGAAATATATAAATATCCTAACAACTCATGATTAAAGAAATTCATACATAAATAGGCGCAAAGCTGCCACATAAATGCATGAAGTATTATGGAAGAAATTTATATAAAATATAGAACATAACAAGAAATAAAAAAATTTTTAAAAAATTCTGAGTTAGCATATAAAAAAACTAAAAAATTTTTAGAAAATACAAAAAATGTGTGAGTTTTTCTCATATTCATGATTCTTTTATTTACCCTTATGATTCTAAACCATATGTTGCTAAGGTTTATAAACTAGAATTTTTTGGAACTCCAAATATAATAGGAGATTATCTCATATGCTAGAACATAAAACCCACTTATTCGGTCCTAAGTCAAAATTGCATTTTGACTCGTTAGGTTCTTATTTGTATTTCATTAGATTGATCTTAATTTTTTTTTATTTTTCTTTTATTTCTTGTTATGTTCTATATTTTATATAAATTTATTCCATATATATATATATATATATATTATATATATAGTATATATTATATATCTATATATATATATATATATATATATATATATATATATATATATTATATTTATTTTGTTAAGATTCATTTCCTTTCATATTTTCTATTATTTTTATTTTATTTTTCTGTTGGTTGCAAATTACACGTGGTTGGTTTTAGGCCTAACTTTTCAATATGGGTATGTTTTCCTGTTATGTATAAAATTTCTGCTGAACAGGGGAAGGTTGGATCCATAAAATATATTTAACCCTAATTTTGCTGGTCCTAATTCAGCAACAGCTTTAGAATCATAATAGGTCTTCATTTTAGTCTATTGACTATTATGGTTTCTTACATTTTAAAGTTCTAATTCTGTTCCATGTTATACATACGCTTAGTTAATTCTTCTACAATAGACTTTTCCATCATTTTTAAAGTGTGTTTCTTGAAATCTGGTTTATATCTTCTAGCTTTGGTTAGTGATATATTTTGTATTATCAATTTTATTATGTCATGTATTTCTTTATTTTATGTTACTATATAGATATATATCAGGCCGGAAAACACTGTTTTAAACCTGCAGTCCTGGTTCCTAAGGCCATGAGTTTGCCTTAGTATTTCTGTGGCTAAAACTATTCTATCATGACTATAGTTNATTGTTGTACTTCGTTCAGTTACGTGATACTCTAGTGAAAATACAATCCACAATTTCTCCATTCAGAACAAGGCTGACATTAGACAAATACTTTTTGGTTTCACATGTAAAATTAAGACAAAACTTTAAACTGGGTAATTGGGTAAAGCAAAAGTATACAAGTGTTTAGATTATCGCACGACTTAAAATTAACAAGTAATACAAAAAAAATTATCACGTCAATTTCTACTTTGGTGGCGTCATCTGTTGTAGTTAGTTATAACTTCGTCCGAAATAACACAAAATAAATTTAAAATTAAAAAATATAATTTAATTAACGAATAAACATTTGAAAAAACTGTGTTTACCTCAAATGTCGCCCACTACAAATTTTTAAAAAATATATTTGAACTTGGGTCAATGCACAAAAGGGATTTTACTAATAATTGAAAATTTGAACAATATATATACAGAGAGTGTGAACTAATGGCAGGAATTGGAAAAAAAATTCTCTTATATTGTACGTCTACTTTTAAATCTAGTGCATTTTGTTCAACTGAATTATTATTGGTGACAAACATGCACATTTTAAAAGAAAGTTTCTTGACCAAAGCAAAAGTTGGCAATAGCGAAGTGCAAGTACAAATTAGATGGAAACATGTGACTGCATTCATCGTATGTCTTTGACGTCACATGAACTTACGAGCTGATTGGATGGAAAAATGTTATTGTAATTATCATGTGACTATGGAATCAGATGAATTTATTCCTCTGTCTTTAAGATAGTACTTAATAAGTAACCATAACTCACACACATTATACATTTGGCGATTAATTTCTGGCGATAAATAGCTTATATAAGGTTAATAAATAAGCACTAAAAATCATACAGAAATATAAAAGGATTGGATGATTCACATTACTCATTACATTCAGTGCGAAAGAAAAAGCCAGCTATTTCACTCAAAACTGACAGATTACGTTATCATGTAAAGTGAATTTTATATGTGCACTTTTGTTTAAACTGATATGCACTTTAACATTTGAGTAAGTAAAATTTTTAATACGTTTATTTTAGAGACAACTTAACGAATACGTGAACAGTTTGCCTGATGAAGATCAAGAAACAATAAAGGTAAGAAATATTTCCCTGAAATATTACTATAGATTCGAATAACCAAAATAATTTATTAAATCCGTAAAGAGGAAATTCTAAAAGATATTTATAACAACTGAAGAACTATTCAATTACCTGGCACTATAGAGATTTAATTTTTACAGCGCTTGAAATATTTTGATATCACATTGGAGAAAATGACGCCTAAAAAAGGGATAATAACCTCTATCCATCACCATAGAAATATCATATGATTGTGATCAGGGGATAATAGCCGTTGGGGATCCGTGAAACCCGTAACTGTAACCAGTGCGGACGTAAATATAACTCACACTCTCCCAAATTCAGAACATATCTAACAAATAATTGTTTTCAATTCTCATAGAAATGTGTGGAGTGGTGTAACACATAAATCTACTTGTTACTGTATTCTAAGTGAAATATTTCAAAAAATACATGTTTTCACTTAAACACATATAGGTAGTCCATTTAGCATTACAGTATACAACCAGGGTTGGCCAACCCAAATGACCTCGCGCGCCACTTCGGAGAAACATTATAATCCTACATATAAAATATATCTGTATATAAAGTTGGTGGGTTTGACCCAGCCCAGTCAGTGGATTTTCATGATGCAGAAAATCAGCAGCGGCCATCGTATGTGATTATACGGCGTGTAAGATCCTAGAATATTATGTTTGCCTTGGATACTCTCGGCTAAATTAAATCCTAGTGCGGTTCATCGTCATCAAAGCTCAGAACCTCCTCGGGAAACTGGACATCATACCTGCGGCGATTAGTATATGCCTGTATGGTGCCGCACTAAAAAGAAATACCAGCATCCGGGAGTGTACTAGGTCTGCAATGGTAAAACACCAATCCGCAGCATATTACAAATAAAATAAATAATTTAAAAAAATTTTATAATACAATTGTAATTATTTCTACACTATTTATTTTAAATATTAAACAATTATTACAGCTTATTTTTATTTCCATATCTATAATTCTTAATAATAAAACAAAACAAAAACATTGTCAAATTATGCTTGTAGTGCTATACTAATTATTACACCATGGCGTGTTCTTGTCAATGCATTGTCTAAAAATTCTTGTGTTTTTCTTTAAATTAATGAAAGTTTTATTAAGTATACCAGAAAGGTTAAAATTATTTTTAAATATATTTATGTAAAAGCCATATAGAATTAACAGCCTCATATTAAATGATAAATAATACTTTTTTAAACTTCCGGTATCATTCTTTATATGTAGCCAGACATCCCCCACACACACACACAGCCCCATTAAAGTACCGAAGAATCTTTGCAATTTATTATTAATATAGTTATAAGAACGTCAGCAATCCTGCATAACTCCACAAATAAAATGTAAAATTATTCGATCTTATTTTGATGCACGCTTTGGCGATAAAAATTATTTGGTGCCAAAAGTGGCAATAAGTTTGACAACAAGGAAATCATAACTTCAGGCAACCCTATTGACCAGCTCTAAATGAGAAAAATTGTGTGTGTTTATAACCCCACGATCGAAGTGAAAACTTCTGAATGATTCTGGGTATCAGAATCCAATTGTTCGAATGTACTACGTTTACTTTTAAAAGGGTTTCGCATGCGGGTGTTAAGTAGTTCTATTTTTCGTATCCATTTATCGGTGGATTTGTTTAGTTCATCCATTTTCTTTAAAGGGCAATGTTTAAATATGTATGCATTCTTACATATTTATATATGAGGAAAGGATTTGAATGTCAATTAGTCAAAAATATTTATATATAAATTGCTTCTGTATATTATATTTATATAATATATATGTTTATATAATTGCTGTACTTTGAAACAATCTCCAGTTAGAATAACTCGCCGAGGTTAACCTTCTTCCATGTCCTTTTACTGAATTAGCAACCATGTACTTCCTTTCACACACTGTCGTCAATACCGTTAAGTAATACTTAAGTACCGTTTATACATAACATATGTACTATATTAAAACTAGGATAATTATGCCAATGGATTTACTTTTCTTAAAGTTCTCTAAAAATAATAAAGGAAGGTCGTACATTTCTGATAATTCTTTTATTTTCTTATAATTTCTTAAAGATCATCACAAAAACAAAAATATTGGCAACTTTTCACTAATTAGCTTCATTAAAATTTTGGATTTTAATTCATTTATTGCAATTTTGTTCTTAAATGCTCTTTCTACTAAATCAAAAAACAGATCCCACATGTTTCATATCTTCTTATCTTTGATCTCCTAAGTAAGAATAATCTTTCCTCTAAAATTATTTTCGCTTGCACTTCTTTTCTCTCGTTCCCTCGCTGGAGTTGAGTGAAAGTGGGATATTTATAAAATCAGAAAATAAAACTTCACGGAAAAAGTGTGCATAGAACTTTTTGAAAAACACGCGCTGCTAAAAGTTTTCAATTCAAAATAAGCTCGCGTCGTTGACGACACGGTTCCATTAGAGCAGAAAAACCAGTTAGACGTAACACTTTTAGAACCTGACATTTAGGGGCCTCTCGGCAAAATACGCCCTTAAGAACTGTCGCTAGTATGCACCCCGCACGGCTATGTCAGTATCCATTCATCATTCAAAATTATGTTTGCTTCGCATCATAATGTGGTGTCGTGACGCAAACCTGTGCCCTCTTGTGCATATACAAGGGGTGATCACATGAAAAGGTGCAAACGACACGGTGGTACAAATATCGAACTTATTCAAATATACCATGGGCCTGTTGCCGATCCACTGATGAACAAGCCGCGGATTCCTTGTTCCCAAATTCCTGTGGCTGTGGCGGGGCCAGTCCTTCGGTGTTGTCGCTGACAAATCGTCGAGTTGGTAACCACTTTCGGTGTTTCTTCAGTGGACCAAACACATGGAAATGGGTGACATGTCCGGACTATGGGACGGATGGTCAACGTCTCCAGTGGAACGTATTCCATTTGTGTGACTTTCCTGGGCGTGTGTGCGTTATCATGGGGCAGGCCGCACCTCGTGACAACTGATCCTGATTCTTGATGGACCAGCGTAAGCGTGGGTGTCTCTGGCTACATCAGGAGTTAATGCGTTCTGTGCTCGAGTAATTCCTGTGCTCGCATCATTTGAACCGCGCCAGGCCTTTGCTCTCCTACCGCATGCAGCACCCGCGCATAGTCGATCCAGTCAAGTCTCAATGGCATCTCAGATGTCTGCCATTCTCCATGGCGAATATGCAATGTTGCTGTTTCCATTTTATCATTTCGTACCTTTTCGAACACGATCCCAGCCTTGTACAATGTGACTTAATTGAAAATCGCCAGCAATACTGGTGCCATCTTGGTGCAATTTTAAAATTCTCGCTAATCGATTCACCAAAATAGGTCTTTACTATAAAATAATAGAAAAGATACCTTACCCTTACTTCATGATAATAAATTATTTTACCGTGTAATATCCAAATATGAATAAAAGACATGTTTAAATAAAAGAATTTTTTCCCCCCACCAGGAATGTATTTTCCAAATAGGAGGTATAGTCAAGGAGAAAATGGGATCAGAAATGACAGAGGAATGCAAAAAAGATCTGAGGGAATTCGCAATGAAATTAGTGGAAAAGAATTAATTTTGAGTGTCAAAAGAATAGCAGCATCAATTCTGTACATTTCTAATAATACATATTTTTAAAGAAAAACGTTTAAATCACGCAAATAAAAATTTTCATTGCAAATGTTCATATTTTCCTTCAACATAGAAAACATAATTTTAAGCATTTCTTGAGCATGTAATTAATTAGTTCGAAAATAATTACACAAAATTAATTTTGAAATCTGAGCAAAAATACAGAAATAATGTCAAAGGAAATATGCACAAAATTAATTTATGACACATATCTAATTTATCACACTAAAAGTTTTATATTGGAAACTTAAATATGTTAGGCATTCATTGAGAAAGGTTTCACCGACTGTTCCAAATGAATATTTCAGGTAGATAACAGTGGTCAATCCTGTTTCAAAGCTTAGCTTGGTCATTATAAATGCATAAATTATAAGTCTTTTTTTTTTTACTTATAGGAATTGCGAGAACTGATAAACAATCATTTCGTAAATTTAGTATGCCTCAGAATAGTAAATTATAAAATTTTAAATTTATTTAAATCAAAAGTCGTTTAACTTTTGAGAGATTACTTCCTAAAAAATTCTTTCACACATGTATTTTCATTAAAAAGACTTAGAACATAAATATTTCACGTATCATTGGAAATAACGAACGTTGATGCAAAAGGTAAAAAATTATTTTATCTTCATATATTAAAGCACGTGTGTGTGTGTGTGTGGTGTGTGTGGTGTGGTGTGTGTGTGTGTGTGTGTGTGTGTGGTGTGTGTGTGTGTGTGTGTGTGTGTGTGTGTGTGTGTTGTGTGTGTGTGTGTGTGTGTGTGTGTGTGTGTGTGTGTGTGTGTGTGTGTGTGTGTGTGTGTGAGAGAGAGAGAGAGAGAGAGAGCGTGCATGCGTGCGTAAGCGCGCGAGTGCGAGTGAGTGTGATCAATCAAGGAAATAACAGAGAGTTTAAAAATCCTACAAAAATCAGACAGAGTTTTAATTTTGAAACTGAGAACAACAAAAACATATCACAACATATCAAAAAAAGTTAATCTACCAAAATGGAAAATTATTATGCTACCTATAGCTGTTACTGACTTAGGACAGTCAAGTACGGCGTTAGGTTTGTGCATTATAGGATCCTAACTGTCAACTTTAGCAGAAAATTTCTACATAACAGTACAAGAAAAATGAATAACATAAACTAAGATTGAAGATCACTAAGGTCTAAAATTTTCCCGGGTAAAATAACAGAAAACTATTACAAAATACAACTACCTCAAATAAATTTTATATAAAGGAAATTGTGGGGAAAAGAATACAATTAGAAAAGCAAACATAAATTCAAAATATACCTAATATTAAGAAAACATGGAAGTTAAAAAACGGAATGAGTAAACTCTATAAAAAGAAACGTGTCATGAGTTAAAATGACTAACAACATATAATAAACTATAGCTTTGGCGCTATCTGTGTAAAGTGTTTGAAAATAATAGATATTAAAAAAAGGGAATAAATGTAGAAGTTTAATGGGAATAATGTAAAAATTTTATGATAATCTCTCAATATTATTTACACTGTATTTATTCATATATGTTTATAGAAAGTTAGCAGGATAATCATGTTCTAAACAATATTTTTTTTCTCCAATTATGAAATTTTTTTGTGTGATCCGTACCTAAATCGTTATTTCTCAAAATATAACTTAGAATAATATTTCTATAAATTGTGGCAGTAAGATTGTTTGTCTAATGTATCACTTTAATAAAGATAAATTTATAAAGGCTTTTCTTTTATCATAAATATTGCTATTTAAAAAATTATTTTCAATTACAGATAGTAGATTCCAAACGTCTCAATTATTTGTGTCAAGATTGATGCTTATTGCGTTAAAATAATTTGGATAATAATTAAAATTAGGAATATAATCTAAGTTATAACAAAAAAAAATTTTGTTAAATATGTATCTTAAAATATAACATGAATTAATAACTATCTTGTAATTTTCATGGAAAGCAAGATATATATTAGCCAGACAATTGCTTGCTGCCCACTATCTTGTGATAGCCCCTTAGTTTAAAAGTAACAAATTCCATTGTGAAAAACAAAATTTTATTTAATACAAGTTGAATAATTTTACTATTTTTTCCATGCTGTATTAATTTATTTAAAGAACATTCAATATATAATAGCATATATTTGTTTGGAATGCTAACCTTCCACTTCTGTAAAAAAATTTATATATATCATTTTGTACTTTTTAATCGAAAACTGCTTATGTCCTGAATAAAATAAATGATAAAAAGGATTGCAAATCATTTTCCAAATACAACTGCTTTCACTGCATAACAATAAACAATGTTATCCCTTTTCATGTTAGATTTTGATGACAAATAACAAAAGAAAAATTATGTACTAAGAATGTCGATTTTCACACAAAACTTATTGCTACGGATACTGAAAACAATAATATTGTATCAAACAATGAACAAACACAGCAGGAAGAATGCCATTTAATCTATCAATTAAAAGATTTTTCATTGCACAATTTACTCAATCTATTAAATAATTTTAAAAGTAGAAATACATCAAATATTATCATTCTTTGAATAAAATCGTACATAAATGTTTGTCAGGCATTTTTTATAAATAAATGGTTTACGAAAGTAAAATACTTATTCAAAATCAAAATTAATAAGAATTATGTCCAAACCTATCAAAATATCCCAGAGGAAAATGATTAATCGGTCAACAGAATCTAGTCGCAACAAATAATTTAATTTGATATGAAATACGGGAAATGTGATAATGAAAGCCGTAAAAAAATTACTTTGATCAATTTTCTATTCATTATTTATTGAAAAAATATTCTGAAATTAACATTGTATTTTACCAAACGGGGCGGGAGGGAAAATTTTCCGTATAAAATATTTCCCATTCTATGAGAAATAACACAGAATTCGAAAAATTCTGCAGATAGTGAATTTTTCTATACTAACTGACTGAAGATGAACAAAGCTATTATTTTCATCGTTATATTCTGCACGTTGTCTAATCAGTGCTTTGGAGGCTTCAGAGGATATGGAGGTCTTGTTATGAAACCAGGAGACGGTAAGTTTTCCTTTTCTTAAATTGTTATATATGTAGGTGTTTTCCTCAAACGTAGCGTGTGAAATGACGCCTAATTCTGTTAATTTTATAATTAATTGTTCAATAACTAAATTCAATTCATTGTTTGATAATTAAACATTTTGTGATACTTAATTTTTAATTAAAGTTGAATAACAGAAAATCTTACGAAAAAAATCAACATAGTAATATGAATACAAGAACATGATATAAAAATTGTGAAATAAAAAAAAATGCTAAATATGTATGCAACGTTGAAAATATTGGCAATGTATGAGAGTTCAAACGAAATTTCAATATTTTAGTATTAAAAGAACCGATAAGAAAACTAGCAATTCATACAAATAAATGGAAGAATGAATAGAAAAATTTTGCGAAAAAATTAGCTAATCCATAAGTATTTAAATCTTACTTTCAATCAGAAAATATACAAGTAGATTTAATAAGGTGTAAGAAAAAATAACTTTTCATCTACAAAACGATTTTACTTTTTGGGCGCGATTTGAGTATGTGTAAGGCGATATATAAGTTTACATAATCGGCGCCTTTAGCGCTAAACCGTCGCCAAAGACAGTCGTAATGAGTGAATACTGAATTTTCGGTTAAACCCGTTGGCTGCAGTTAAATGTATATGTTGATAATATTACCAAAATAGATATGCTATAAAATACATTTTAATTTTTAAAATGCACTCCTGATTAGCTTTCATGATAGGAAAAGAATCATGTGTTTGTTTCCATACGAAGAAAATTATCCTCAAAAAATCACAAATGAATATTTTTCTTTTTGTTTTGGTTCATTTTACAATAACTATTAGGGCTTTCAAACTGGTTAAAACTGTAACAGATTCACAGGTTTCTTGTTAAAATTTACCTGGTCATAAGAACCAGGTTTCGTTTCCTACAACAACAAAAAATGTCCGAAAGTTAAACAATATATTTCTTTTGAATTATCTTGATATTTATTTAAATTCAAATAAAAAATTTTTAAAAAAGTATATTGTATGAATGAACGAGCAATGCTTTTTTTTTAATAGTTCATAAAAAGAATATTTTATACCCTGGTACAGATTTTGTGTTCTGACAATTTCGAAAACATTTGTTATTTTCAAATAGATATACAGTAACACCTCGACTTACGCGAACCCATTGAAAAACTTGAGTCTTTCGACTCAGTTCAGACAAGAAGATCGAATGACGGTTGGAAATTTGACAGAAGGCCTCAATTTAATTCAAAAAAATATGCAAACGTCAGAAAAGAAAAGACTCCACCGAGGTGGGAGTATTTTTTCAACAAAACTAGGAATAAAAAAAATTATTAACATGCTACGAGGAAATTTTGTGGAAGCAAAAAAAAATATTTGAGCCGGTAGACTACTTTGTTGAATTTTATGAAACCTTCTACATCAAAATAACTTCGGTTTGCGATTTTGTATTAGTGTTATTTAAGGGTTTTTTTTAAACATTTTTATTTTTTAAATTATTATTTTCTTTCGTCTTCGGTGCCAAATAAAAATAAATTATATGTATTTACAAGCAAAATTATATCCGACTTACACGAATTCGACTTACGCGGTTATCACTCAGTCCTCCTTCCCCCCCCCCCCCCCCCCATCGCGTAAGTTCGGTGTATTGGTGTATTAAACTAAAAGTAAGTACTGAATGCCCTAGCATAGACTCAATCCACGTCAACAAACTTTTTTCGATCGGTGGTAATTTCTGTACGAAAATTTAAACGTATAATCTTCACGATTGTTAAAAAGAAACTCAAATAACCAAAAACCACAAATTTTGAACAAGACATTTGAGTTTCTTAAAAAATTTTAATCTGAAATTTCGAAAACTTCATTCTGATATACTTCGTAAATATCGTACTTTTATAAATGGATTGATATAAAGTTTTTTTTTATTAATTTATTTTCTCTCTAATTTGTTTTATTTTTCTTTACGTTTACAATCATAGACATGATGGAAAGCGGAAGAAACAATCTCAAGTATCTAAATTGCGAAGTAAGTATAATTTCTGATTTTTTTTTTTTTTTAATTAACTCATTGAAAAAGAACACATCAAAAAAAAATATTTCTTTAACATAAAAAAGCAAAAAGGACTATTATTAATATTTAAGAAAACTTTGAAATTGATTAACAATTATAATTGAACATAATTTTTATTAATGGATTATTTTTGTAAGCCATAGTAAATAACATTATTTTAATGAACAAGTTAAATAAAAGAAAAGAATTTAAGTTAATTCCTGCTTTGAATGGATGAATAGAAAGTATTTTATTAACGATTGAAAATTTGAACAAGATTATATATATATATATATATATATATATATATATACAGGGAAAGAGCGAACTAATAGTAGGAATTGAAAAAGGAGAATGATTTGTCTTCATTGTTGTAACAATGCACACCCGATTTAACTAGTTTTGCTGAAAAACCGGTTTTCGACACCAATTTTTGTCATTGTTTTAACAGTTACATTGTTAAAACAATCTAGATAAATCTAAGTTGGCGTCAAAAACTGGTAATTAATTTAATTTAATTAATTAACCGGTAATTAATGAGCTAATATTTGAAAAAACTATATTAACATCAAGTGCCATTTACTACAAGTATGAAAAATGTATTTGAACTTGATTGGATGAATAGAAATTTTTTTTATTAACGATTGAAAATTTTAACAAGAGAAATATATATATAAATATAGTGAGAGCAAAAAAACAGTAGGAATTGGGGGAAAAAAAATTTTTCAAACAATCTAACCTTATTTTTCCACGATGAAAATTTATGTGCGCCTCAAAATTAAATTGTTTGATAAGTAAAATAAAAAATAAATACAATAAGTATTCTTAAAATTAATTTGTTACCTATTAACGTCACATTTTGAAGCTACATTATTGGCTCATGTCCATAGTCAGGTAGTCAATTTGATAATTTTGAACCGCGTTCTAATGAAGAAGATGACACTGGTGCTGGCCCCGCAATCTCCAAGCTTTCACACCTCGAAAACGTGAGAACTATCAGTCATGACAAATTTAACGTGTATCAGTTCCTCTAAACGGCCGAAGCTCCCCAGCACCAAAACTCGAACCCAAGACTATACAGAAACGTTTTTTAAAAAATATAAAAAGAATGCAACTCCGAAAATATGTTATTTGCAGTTTATATTTAAGGTATCCATCCGACTACCCTAAAACTGTGAATTTTGCCAAAAATTGACAAATCTTTATTTATGATTTTATGTTATGGGCCATCTTATTAGCTTTATAAAAATACCAAGTTTATCATTTTCCGTTTACCAGAACAAACACTACGGGTGTTTTAGTAAAAGCAGATGCCTTTACTTTAAGCAAGATGTCATACTTTAAAACGCGTTTTACTCGAAATGTGATTTTTTGAAAATTATCGAACGGGGTCAGCGATTGCTACAAAAGTTTGGAACATAATGAACTGAAATTTTTTCTGCAAGTTCTGTATAATAGTAGAATTGTTTTAACTTTCAGATTGATCAATCACTGTTTTATTACAAAATTTACAGTCCCTTATGTGAATATAATCACTGTCTTTTTCACATTTTCACACATTCACATTTTCATATAGTAACCGAGATAAAGTGCTCAAGGTTTTGTAAAAAATAAAGTATCCCTTATCCTGAAGGTCATTTTAAAATTGAATAATATAGCAACACATTAGATTGAAAAAAATTGAAAATTTGGTTATAAATCTTTGGTGCAGAATGGGCCACGTTTATGCTATTTTTTGTCAATTTTTATCTATTTTTCCCATTTCAGTAATAATAATTTCTTTTTCTCTTCTTAATTTTAACACATTTTTCTTCAAATGCACTAAACAAATCTAAAAATAACAACAAAAAAAATCCCTATACCTCCTTTTTTTTTAAAAAAAAAGTTGTTGCAACCAGTCGGATACCTTAATTTTATACTAATATACATAAAATAATAAAAGAAATATTTTTCAAAACATAATACCTCCTGGTTAACAAGCGCTTGTACAGCAATACAGATCTTTAAAAGTAATAATTATTTTTAATTAATACTATTTTACCTATTTTTGGATTCGTGAAGAGAAAATTAACATAATAATCAACCCAAAAGCGATGGGTTTTTTTTATCTTAAGAAAACACGTGCAATTGATTAATACTTATACAATACACCAGGGGTCGGCAACCTTTTGGCTGTGGCATGCCAAACCTCTTGACCTCTCTCCTCCCCTTTCTTCTTGAATTAAAGCTTTTTCTTTTCTTTATTTTTAGGTATGCATGCATCAAATAAAGATACTGGCCAGATCAAAATACGAAGGAATGAAACGATATATTAACGATCTCTTAGACGCATTGGCGACTGAAGAACAGATGTATAGCTAATAGCACAGATCACTGCATGCTGAGATAAAAATCAAATTCAAATACAAACAAAAATGTAAACAAATATTTTTTTTAAAAAAAATGAATTTAATTATTTACAAATAAAAGCTTACCAATGTCAAATACTTTATGTCTTACTTTTCTTAAGCAAACACGAATTTGTGGAAAGTAAAAATTTACGCCAAAATCGAAATTCAAAATTTCTCACTTATGGGCTTAATTTATAGCGGTCACATGATTAAAGTAATCACGTGTTTGCTACTTAATTCAAAACTGGCATTAAACTCACTTGTTCTATTTGTAAAATTTGGGCAAATTTCATAATTGTGTAAATATGCTCAAATATAATGAAAACAAAAATCATCTCAAAAAGATTTTAAAATTAAAAAATATATATTATTTTAACTGTGAACTTTAAAATTGTGAGCATTTTGCTTACTTATGTAAAGGCCGTATCACACGCCCATTATTCCTGCAACTTTTTCGTCCAATTTTCGCCCCAGCTGAGGGTGAAGGGTTGCCGTAAACATTACGACATGCTCTGACGTAAGCCGCGATCTTTCTCCGCATTGAAAAATTCGTCGCCGATTTTTCTGCTTCGAAAACGATTGTCCAATATTATTTCTATTATACCGCTCGAGCTTTTATACAGTTTTATACTCTTTTATACAGACAAGAACAGAAATGGCGTCTGACTATCATGCAAATCTTGCACTTGGATTTGCTACCATTTGTGCAAGTAAATTCAATAAATCCAAAAAAAGAAAAATTTCCCAGAAAAACGGCCACCTTTCTTTCATCCTCATGGCGACCTGCTGGAATCCTAATTTTTTTTCAATCTTTTCGCGAAATGTGGGTCTTTTGGATTCCACAGATATGGAAGCTTTTCAATCTTATTAATTAAAAAGCTCTCCATCATTTATCTCCATTTTATTAAAAAAACATTTTCGACGAGCAAACACTTGACGAAGTCGAGGCCACCATTTTGTTTTTGCGTAGGAGACGAAGAATCCTATTAGTTGAAATTTGGTGCAATTTTAATTTCGAAAAACTTTTTGAACTCACAAGCAAAAAGTTGTTCGACAGCCATTGCTATGGCAACTGAGTAAAAACTGCACGAATTGGCAAAAAATTGCTCCAAACGTGTACGTGTGATAAAGACTTTAGTTATTTTTGCTGACAAACATTTGCTTCTTAAAAGGAAGTTTCTGAAAAGAGCAGAAGTTGGCAAAAACGAAGTGCATGAAATAATTAGCTGCTACATGATTGTCTTTATCGTATGACTATGACGTCCCATGAATTTAGCCCATTCAGGTTTGGAATCGACTACATACGTTCTACAGCTCAGTTTGAACATTTAAAGACATCAGTGGAAAAATTGTACGGTAAATGATAGAACAAAATGATTTTCGAAAGTTTCATCATTGTTCTCCGTTATGTTTCATTAAAAATGAATTCTACACATCATTCAGAATTTTCTCTGAGATATTAATATACTTTTGAAACTTTTTTTTTTTAAATCTTGGATAATATTATTAATCTTTTTTTACAATAGTTTAAAAGGAGGACTTTAAAAAAATTATTTCACAATTGAATGAAAGCAATATTTACTAAACATAAATGAACTCAGTGGCACAACAGCGCATGAAGGATCAAGACCTACTGTGCCCATCTCAGTTTTCGAGACCTTGGGCTTTGAGATGCATGAGCAGATATTCCGGTCAGGTGATCAATCTGATGCGAAATCCCCAGTAATGAATTTTTAAGCAAGCTTGGAACTCATTTATCGAAACACTGAAGGGATTAAATGCAACCCGGGCTGTGCAAGTTCGACTTGCACAGCCCGGGGTTTGAGCCCCGGAAATGTGGCGTGAAAGCGGGATACGCTACCACTGGGCCTTCAGGCCCACAAGCAACATTTAGGAATTAAAATATAATTTATATGTGATAAAATTATTAAAGGTATACGACTACCCTAAAATTGTGAATTTTGCCAAAAATTGATATTTTTATGGATTTATTTTATAGGTTATCTTATTAGCTTTATAAAAATACCAAGTTTATCATTTTCCGCTCACTAAAAGGAAAACCACAAGTATTTTAGTAAAAGCAGATGCCCATTACTTTAAGCAAGACGTCATACTTTAAAACGCGTTAAACTCAAAATGTGTTTTTTTAAATGCTCAAACGGGGACAGCCGATTGCTCAAAAAGTTTTGAAAATAATAAACTGAAATAATTTTTTGTGTGTGTTCTGTATAATAGTAGAAGTGTTTTAACCTTCAGATTTATCCATTACTGTTTTATTACAAAATTTACAGTCACTTATGTTAATATAATCACTTTTTTTTAATCAATTTCATATAACAACTAAGATAAAAAGTTCTGTAATTTTTGTAAAGATTAAAATATCTCTTATCCTGAAGGTCATTTCAAAAAAGAATAACATAGCAACACATCAGAATTGAAAATTCGTTCATAAACTTTTGATACAGAAAAAAACGCGTTTATGTTAGTTTTTTTTTTTTTTTTTGTAATTTTTTTACCCAATTTTTTCCTATTTCAGTAATAATAATTTCTTTTTCCCTTCTTAATTTTACCATATTTTTCTCAAAATGTACCCAACAAATCTAAAAACAACAACAAAATCCCCATATCAATTTTAAAAAAAAAAAAAAAATTTGTTGCAAATAGTCGGATACCTTAATACATTCAATTCCAATTATAACGCTTTGGATAAAACATAAAAGCAGATTCTAGCGTAGTCGTCCTCATTTCTTGGGGCTACTTTACACCTTTACTAATGGGCTAAATTCAAGAGCGTCACATGATAAAAGCTATCACGTGTTCATTGAATTCAAAATACACATTAGACTTGTACTTGTTCTAATTATAAAATTTAAATAAAATTTCAAATATAATGATTGAGTAAAGATTTTCAAGTGTTAAGATTATCTTCAAAAGTTTTTCAGAATTAAACATTTTTATATTATACTTGTACTTTCAAATCATTTTTAAACTATATGCGTTATTATTGTTGACAAATAAGTACTTTTTAAAAGAAAGTTTCTGTAAATAGCAAAAGTTGGCAATGGCAAAGCTGATGAACTGATTGGATGGAAATTCATGATTACATTTATGATGTGACTATGACATCACATGAATTTAGCCAACATGAACTAAATACTAAAAAAAATTTATTTTACTACATCATAGCCAATAATGTACTATAAGAAAAGTTTACAATACTTGTTTTAATTCAAATTTAACAAGTAATATAAAAGAAAAATTTAAGCCAATTCCTACTTTGAATGGATGAATAGAAAGTATTTTATTAACGATTGAACATTTGGACAAGATATATATATATAAGGAGAGAGTGGACTAATAGTAGGAATTGAAAAAAGAACACTTGTCTGCATTGTTGTAACAATGCACACCCGGTTTTGGCTAGTTTGGCTGAAAAACCAGTTTTCGACGTCAACTTATATCATTGTTTTAACAGTTACATTGTTACAACAATGGAGATGAATTTAAGTTGGCGTCGAAAACCGGTAATTATAAAATTAATATTTGAAAAACTGTGTTAACATTAAATGTGTGTGTGTGTCATCCACTACAAGTTTAAAAAAACTTATTTGAACTTGATTGGATGAATAGAGAGAATTTTATTAAGGACTGAAAATTTGAACAAGATAAATATATACAGAGAGAGAATGAGCTAATAGTAGGAATTAAGAAAGACGAAAAACCTTTATAGAAGAGACTTTTATTCCGGTGAATATTATTTGAAAATTACTTAATAAAATATTCAAACAAAAAAATACTTATCTTTCCTCAAGATAAATTACGATTCTACAATTCATTTCATCACTATACATAGCCCAAATATACTTTTACAAATATTTCATTACACAGATACAATGAATTAACAGGAATAAACAATATATAACACCATCAAAATACAAAGAATTTAAACGATGGCTTTTAGTTCTTTCAGTCTAAAAAATGTTAACACTTTAAAATAATCACTAATAATAAGTATTATCCTCGGAGACCACACGACAGTGCCGATTTATGCATTGGGTGCTCGGGGCGGGGGCCCGGATAAGCTGGGCATAATCGGGTTTTCCGGTAATAAATTTCGATCCGCCAGTGTCAAGGGGGCTTGTAGATCTTCTGCGCCCAGAGCCCGAAATCAGCATAGAATGTCACTGTCGCAGGAACATAAATTTTAAACGTAAATAAATATAATTTTTAATGACATAAATTTTAAATTCAAACGCCTGTTATATAAAGAAAGGGTACTAAGACATTATTAAACATGAGTATAAATTTTTAAAGGAGCCCCCCAAATAACTACTTATACAATAATTTTTAATTAAGTACGTGTAAGTATTAAGCACGGAACAGTATTAAAAGATGAATACGAAAATATTATGCAGGTAAGCAAGAAATAATACTGCAATTAATTAATTACCCATTCTTATAATTACTTAAATATTAATCGATTTACAAAAAACCATTATGATAATTTATGAAAGACTATTTACTGACTCGAGTTTATAAGAAACAATTAATAGATTATAATTCCTCAATTTTCAAACAGTATTTTCTCTTCTTTTTGAAGGAATGCATACATCATTTTTTTTTAATAATCATCGTTCAAAGAAAATGACACAAAATATCGAACACTTTCACAAAACGTTCCTGTCATGTGTACTCCAATAAATCTACTTTTTAAAATACATTAATTCGTAAAAAATATTTATTGATAAGTCATTGGGTACATCTTAGAAATTTAACATAAGTTTTCAAACAATGCACAACAATTACACCTCGGAATCTACCGCAAAGGTTTTCCTACGTAACTCTACAAGACAGCAAGCTTCGCTCCACACATATCTCCGTATAAACTTTTTTCCTCTTCACTTTGTCCACCCAAAAAAGTTGGATGGATATGGGCTGTACGACAGTTACAAAAGGAGGTATTAATTTAAAAGAAAGATTATGCAGTAAATTTTCGCAAGATTTTGTACTTAAGGGCAATTGTTTGGATTAAATCAATAATACTCAACCTGCGGACCGCGGGTCACATACGGCCCACTGGACCTTTTTAAGTGCCCCGGTCATGGCCCGTTGCTCTGAAAAATTCCTTTATTTAGGAAAAGTTGGTGGGAAATTCTTTGTTAAAAAATCAAATTAATCAATTTTGCTTTTTGCTGCCAAAAAATATATATAAATTAGCACGTATACGACAAATTAATATGGATGCGAATTGATATTTTTTTTCTGATTAGTGATAATAGACTACAGTGGAGTAGCAATAATTTTATGAGTGGAACTAATTTTTAACTATTTTTCATATCTTGTAAGCGAACGAAGAAAATAGATTGTTTCAAGACTATTGGAAAATGGACTATATTTTAGTGAAAAACAAGCATGTTTCAGTAATTGTTTGATTTGTCACGAAAGTGTTTTTAAAAAAATACCAATAAACAGGAATCGTTCGCACCCTATGAAATTTCTTATATCATTGATGATCAAATGAAACCGTTTACAGATGCAGAAATTGAGAAAGTGATTCTTAAATACTTCCAATTTAGAAAAATTCAGTGACAAAAATAAAAAATAGAAAAATAATAATTTAAAAAAAAGCAAACTAGGAGTTTTAATATTTTGATCAATTTCCACATTTTAAATTTTCTACGTTACCTTGGTCTTAAAGCATTTCTCCCCCCCCCCCTACATTAATCCTTATGTGGCGGCCCGAGTGAAATAGCTAACATATGTATGCGGCCCGGCAGAAAAAAAAAGATTGAGTACCCCTGGTTTAAATTATAACATGCAACGAAAGACATCAAATTTCTTGGTTCAAATTCATAAAGACTATCGATAAGATTAAAAAGAGGAATTTTTTTAGAGATAAAAGACTAAATTTAATATTGAAAATGCATAAATTCGGAAAATAACATTATAACAAGTGATGATACTAATTTTTCCCTCCCTTCCGAAATTTCAACAGAAGGTAAAATGAATCTTTGAAGATAAAGTATCTTCAAAGTTAGGGAAAGGGGAATTACAAAAAATAATTAGATAAGAAAAATTTTGTATCACTTAAATAATACAAAAATATCGCTTTTTTATCTCATTACTCATAAATAATAAGTAATTTTAATTATTATCCATCAATTTCATTTTTTAAATAGTACTTATCAGTATAAATTATGTTACAACATAAACATTTTGAAATTATAAATTCCTTCATTAACCAATTAAAATTTAAACAAAAGTTAAAGCACATCCTACAAATCTTAAATGTAATACAGTAAACAAAAAAGCACACAAAAAAATCAATTATTGTTGAATAATTGGAAAACAAACAAAATATCGCTATCCTAAAAATTCAAGCTTCAGCAGGCAAAACTTTCTCATAAGCTAAAACTGCTGCAATTAATTTAAGGACCTGGAATTTTAAATTGAGAGTATGAGAACTAGTTATGAATATTGATGATAGTCAATTCATTCAATCCAAACAAGACAAGAAATATGTTGTAAAGATGCCAAACATTTCAATCCATATAAGATTGAAATCGGTTAGTTAAGGTTTCGTTCGTGTAACGTACAAAACCAGAACTAGAAAAATGTTCGAATATTAATATTCTCATATCACTATCAAAGAAACAGGAACAGATTTTATTGTATTAATAAGTTAAATTTGCTATTCAATTCCTTTTTTTTTTTTCAGAACATAAAATGTAGTTTACATGTTTCATTTCCTACATCATAAAATTAAATGTTTTTTCTTACTTTGCATAAAAGTCATTAATGGGATTTAATAAGCACAAATTTTCAATATATAAGCAGTTTAATTAACAAATATATGAAATACAATGCCAAGCATATTCCTGCTCAAAAATATGTTCTGGTTCATATTTTGACATTTGGCAAAGACAGCCGAAAGAACATAGAATAATGGTACGGAAATTTCAGAATCTGTTTGCTTCTCTGCAAAAACGGTATTGCGAACGGAAAAATCTTTGGAAGGCCTAAAGGAAGATTACTCATTCAATAATTGTATTAGTGACCTTGGCGACCCAAATTGACGACAAATTAAGTAGGCAAATATCGCCATATTTGGTGATAAAACAAATGTTTCTGGGAAAATCCAGAGACTTCCCAGGATGATTAATTTGTGAGAAAATCTCAGTAGGTCCCGCATGATCTATATAAGGTATAAGGACTAAGTAAGTAAGCAATAGTATTCAATCTAAATATGACAGGAAGTTGTGCGGTTTAATGTACGATATTGTGACTACGGATTTGTAGACCTGTGTGACCTTTGAATTCGTGTTAATGTAGATGTGTGCGTTTCCTGTTTGCTTAATCTGTTATAATCATTAGATAGATCCGAAAAAAGGGACAATTTACTTCAAAGAAAATGCCTTTCAATTACGAGGACCTTACCTGCATTTGAAAGAAGAACCACCATGTAACAATGTATATTGTTGGTCATCGAACAGCAAGAAGGTAGAATTCAAATCAAGTGACATTTTCACCGAGCATATACTGAAATGAGATGTATAAATCCTTAACATTTTAGTCTAGACACATATAATGAGACACACAGAAGAATGCCATCAAAAGGACAATGTCATTTTGAAGAATTGGAATTGCTTTTCCGTACGGTTGTTTTGCAACAGCAACATCTGTATGTTTCGACGAAGTATATGAGCGTCTTTCCAGCATGATCTTGAAGTACACCAAGGAAGAATTATAGCCTATACAGAATGTGAATTATCCTTCGCAGAAATTGGTAATATGCCTAACATAACCAAACAAAGGCGATGCGATCTGTAAACGATGGATGCCGGAGGGAAAGACTAAACGATAGCATTTATTTGCCCAAACCTGGACGCATTACTACACATGATAACAGATATTCTATGCATGTGGCCGTGTGACGAGCTCTTATATAACAGAGAGATCTGCCACATCAAAAACTACATTCGGTATGTTGCTCAACAATCGATATCCACTTTTACCATTCGATGTCATTAGCAGAACACTGGAATATCCGCAAGGCATTCGTTGCTGCGATTACCTTTGTCACAAAATTGCAGGTGTTTGAATATGCAATAGTGCAATAAGCGGAGAAAACTGACAAATGCTTGGTGCATTGTTTTTACAGACAAACCATACTTCTTTCTACAACAATACGATGGGTGGATTAGAGTCGTGAAATACCATGAGGAAAGTTTATTTAATTGTAATATTATGCGATACGATACTGATCCTTCAACTGATACCATGGTTTAGAATATTATTGCATTCCATTCCCACACCCCGTAATAAATATAACAGGTACAATGACCAACCAACGATATATCTCTGAATGTTTGAAACCTGTTGTCCTACCTTACCCCTTCAGAGCTTGCAAGTCGCCACAATCCAACAGAACAATTAGCGATTACATATCGTGCTCCCGGACAATGCCAAAGGTCAATGTTGCACGCAATGCCCAAGATTTCTTTGCCCCATCGGTCACCTCCCAACCATGTCTCGTCGACGATTAGAGAACGACCACCTCCTGCTGCATCAGGTTAACTTTTTCAATCTGTAGAGTCAGGATAAACTGTCATACACTAACAAGACATCCATAGCTTCTTTCATCCAATGTCGAGACATATATCATTGGTTTTGCCAGCTCAAGCGATCATACTCGACAGTGATTTTATTGTCTTCCTTACTTCGCAGAAAGCTGTATTTTTAATAATTTCACCTTTGTACAGTCTCTGTAATAAATTTGGTTTTGATATATCTTGTTATTTTTGATGTTGCTTTTTGGATGGCCAGCAGTTTAGGAAATCATTTGTATTGTTCTGATAAAATAGCAAGAATTTTAGAGAGAAAAGCTTTTTAAGTGTCACGGTGCATATATATCAATCAAATCAGTTAATCATTTTTTTATTATTTCCAATGGCCGGGGTTACAAAAGATCACTACACCCACAAGAGGGTAGGAACAAAAACAGACAAAGCAAACAAAGTAGGAAATAACAACGTGGCGAGAAAAGTCTATGAACTCAATAAGTATCCAATAAAGATCGCACAAAGAGGAGCCCCCCCCTCTTTTTAGTGCTGGGCAGCGGCGAATGTGATCAGCATCCATGTATCACAGAGCGTGTAGAAAGGGGCCTGTGCAAACTTAATTCGATGAAGATGTTTGAGGAGACAGTCGTATCCAGTAGCCAGGCGAAACTCGACAACTGCTTTACAACTTGGCTACATGGGAATCAGTTAATCGTAACAATAATAATAATCACTCAACATCAGTTACTCATATGTACTGATGATTATGTCGTGTCTATGACGGAAATAAATCAGATAGTACCACGGGCCCAGATGATTGTTCTGGAAATCTATTCAATATTATCCATATAGAGATTTGTTGACGAAAACAGAACTTCTATTTCTTGTAGAGCAGCAAGAATATCTGGGCAGTCAAAAATATAAGCAGGTGCTAGCTCTATATCAAAACAATTATCACAATTCCTATAAGTTCTTTTGCCATTACATTCATTCTACATTCCTCTGTAATGACCTGTTCTTAGCCTATCAATGGTCTTAGCTATAAGGCGGTCCCCACTTATATTACAGAGTTGATGTTTTACAGGAATTGACTTCTCTCTCAATTTGAAATTTGCGACAGCATTTGCATCTAATAAAGTAACATTGACAGAGTTGTCCTTATTGAGATTTTTAGCCTCTTTCACCAATTTATCCGCATTTCCATTGCCTGTAATTTCAACAAGTGCAGGCAACTACTGGAGAGAGCATGCCCTATTCAACTCCTCCAATCAAACAGGCGAGAGAAAATCCTTGAACCCCCTTTTAGAATAGCCTGGAGGGCTTCTTCTTTTGAACTCACATGTATTAATGAATCGAAATAATACTAAAGTACAGAAATCAAAAATTGCTTAAGAACTATTTCTATGCAACGAAAGATTATTCATAAGTCAGGAAGAGCTATAGAAAGGACCAGATGTCGATACAATTTAATATTAAAATAGAGTCCTCTGAAATTTTAGTGATGTATTATTTTATATTTAACCCCTGTAGTGTTTTCCACCCTCACCAGAAGGCGTACTGAGCACCCCTTCAATAAGAATATTTTTCTATGTGGTAGTAGATATTTCTCAGCACCAGCGCATTAAGGCAATGATGAGGTCAAAATTATGAAACTGCCCGGGTAAGTTTTTAGTATGTTTTTAATATTTATATGTTTAATGTCAATAAATGTGCTGTCCTTTTAAGTAATGCGTCTTGAGGTTAAATTTACAACAGCCCTCTACAGTTCCGTCCAAGATCAGAACACAAATACATATAAATTTTATTTCATGTGCTTAATAGAAAACAATATCAGTATTATTGAACAGGGGAAAATAATGCTAAAAGAAAAATATGTTGAGAGACATTTGGTCACCGTACATTACTATGCAAGAATTTTTCAGCAATTCGCTCTCATGTGTTAAGAAACTAACTATTAACTCAACACCCACATTCACAGTCATTAAAAAAATTAATAAAAGATTCATCAATCTATAAAATAAATTTAATTTCAGTTTTCTTTACTTTCTTATATATGTTACCGTTAAAGTGTGAAATCCGTTATTCCATAGAATAACTAGGTATTTCGTGAAATAACTAGGCAAGTCAGTTATAAAATTATTGAATTCAAAGATTTAACTAGGTATTCTATAGAATAACGATTACTTGATCATTAAAGTATGAGAAATACGTCACTCTAAAAAATTTTGAACCAGATAATACCTGTTTTTAGTCAATTTTGAGTCAACAAGAGCTGTTGACTCATGTAAAAAAATGTGTAATAGTAAAAAGTGTGCTTGTATCAAAAATAATATGCAATGCAGTTCAAAGTGTCATCACAGCAATCGTAGCTCCAATAAATAATGAAAAGTAAAATAAAGGTATTTAATAAGATTTAAATTTATATTTTATTTGTAATATTTTGTTTGAAAAAGTTTACACAATTTTTTATGAAGCAAAGTTTTTCTTCCCAGCATGTGTGTAATTTTTAAATAATATTTAAATATAGCTATTCTGGCAACTTATTCTTTTTTTTTCCTTTCTGTTTAACTAATATTAGCAATAATAAATTATATTATCTGTTTTTCCTTATTATTTATCTATAAATCATCCGCAATAAGGATAAAATGTATTTTTCGAGAAATCTTGCTATTTATAATCAATTAATTTATAAAATAACTTTGAAATTATTTATTTTTCACTTTAACACTCTATCATTAGTTATTTCATAGAATGACTAGGTAAAGTATGAAATTTTCAATCTATTATATACTTTAACTGACTTGTCTAGTTATTTCAGAGAATAACTAGGTAAAGTATGAAATTGTTCATCTATTATATACTTTAACTGACTTGTCTAGATATTTCAAATAACTAGGTAAAGTATGAAATTTTTCATCTATTATGTACTTTAACTGACTTGTCTAATTATTTCAGAGAATAACTAGGTAAAGTATGAAATTTTTCATCTATTATATGCTTTACCTGGCTTGTCTAGTTATTTCATGAAATACATAGTTATATTCTATGAAATAACTGAATTGTAAACTTTAACGGTAACATATACACAATCTTAAGTATGAACAATGATATTTCTCTTTTTTTTTTTAACATAGCAAATCGTCTACAAGAAAGAAAGAGAAAAAACTTTCATCAATTATATAATGATAGTTAATCTGACTACAAATAACGTTTGAAGTTAATAGGAAAATTTAATTTACTTCACGAGGACAAAAAGTTATGTCTATAAACCCATTACTCAATTTGCCAAATAATGCTAACACAGTAGGGGGAAAAAATTCTAATCGATTATATCCTTTTTTTCTGCACATTTCCAAATAAGCACTGTTAACAGTTACTATTTCAAAGAAATACGTTTCATTCTACCAAAGACTCATTACTTTAAAAAAATTAACTATACATGAATATTAATCACAAAATCACAGTGAAACATCTTAAGAAATTCGGTACTCTGTAATCATTAAATGAAATAAAAAGTTCTTTAAAGTTCCCACAATGCCTTAGAAGAAAGTGATAGATTAGTTTATTGTCAAAGAAAGCATGATGGATATTCGATTTGATAGACAATATGAAAAAAATAACACAGCGCAAGCAAAAGCAACTATCTACTCTTTGTTTAGCGAATTGTTTTCCAGAAATTAATACATTATTTTATAAAACTAGTTATAGGAATTATTTATTACGCAAGTAAATCACAGATTCGCGCACACACACAATCATCTTCACTTATAAAAGATTTCCCTTTGTAACGAACAATTGTATTTTTGAGAAACTTTTTAGAGAGAGAGAGAGACAGTGTGAATTTTCGAACACATTAGAGATGAAAGACTTAATTCTTCTGTCGTTGTTTTGTACCCTATCGCATCAATTAGTAAAAGCCGGTGATACACATATGGAGTTTTTGAAGAAAATAGGAGTACCATCACACTGTAAGTAATTATTTTTAATTACGTAAAAAATTGGTCATTATGATTGCAGATGATTAAGATATGGTGACTGGTAATTCAAATTACCAATTATTTATTTATATATTTTTATCGACTTTTACTTTAAATATATCAAATGCAAAAGTATAGCTTACAAGTGCACATTTTTAATTAAATCAATTTATTTCCTTTTATTTTAAACTTATTATTCACTTATTAGCTTTTATAAACACAAAAACATTCAATCAGTAACATCAACCCAACAATTCAATAATATTGAAACAATTTAATAAGTTTCCAATTAATATAACCGATTATATGTAGCTCAAAAATTCAATTTCTACTAAGAGAACAACTCTCTTGCTTTTTAAGAAGCGTCAATTTCAAACGAAATTTTGCTCTTTTGATTTTAATGATATAAATATTGAATTTTAAAAAAAATAAAGGAAAATTTGCCATGATTACTTTTGTTTAGATATATATATATATATAATTTTACATTTAACTACTGTTTTCAGTCAAATTGTAAGAATTCAACTATATCTGGGGTAAGCAACCAGCGACTCGCAGAGAGTTTATTTTATTTTATTTATTTATTGCGATTTGTTAAAACAGTTAGAAAATGCACTCTAATTCGAGATTTTTTTTCCCGTCCGCCATCAGAGATTCGTCTTGTATTTTTCCTTTTTTAGGAAAACAGAATTCCTTTATAAGGAAAACAAAATACCTAAAAATGTTTCTACAAAGAAATCCTCTGCAGAGTTTGGAGGAAAAGGTTACAAGATCTCAGGGTTTTAAAAATATTGAGCCTAAGTACAATTTACTCTGTTATCCCTTAACTGCTGATATTGATGTTATATGCTGATATATTCCAGCACAGTTTGAACTCATTGACTTGCAGTCATATCACAAATCTTTGCCCGCTGAAAAATGTTCATGTATGAAGAAATTCACTGAGAAGTTGTTCTTTATGATTTTAATCAACATATATCTGTGTGAGTAAAGTTTTGCTTACATGAAGATCAACAAGAGTAAATATACGAGGACTGTCTAAAAAGTATCCGACCTTTGGCCAGAAAAAATATTTCGAATACCTGACGGAGATAGGACCATAATCCCCTTCAAAGTAGGCCCCTTGTGCTTGCACACAGCCCACCAATCCTTCCACTGCTGGAAACACCTCTGGAAGTCTTCTTTTGGAATGGTGTTCAGCTCCGTTGTCGCGTTCCACATTATCTCTTCTCTACTCTCAAAACGGGATTAAATTCAGTGGCGTCTTCAATTTTGGAAACAACCAGAAGTCGCAAGGAGCCAGGACTGGAGAGTAGGGAGGTTGGCGAACGGTTTTAATTCCATGTTTGGCTAAGAAATTGTGGATTAATTGGGATGAATGTGCAGGGGCGTTGTCATGATGCAAGCGCCAGTTTTTCGCCGTCCACATGTCTGGTTTTTTGCACCGAACTGCGTCACAGTCGCCAGAGAACATCTTGATAGTACTCCTTTGTCACTGTTTGTCCTTTCGGTGCGTATTCGTGATGCACAATTCCACGGACATCAAAGAAAACAGTCAGCGTCACCTTGATTTTACTTCGCACATGCCGGCGCTTTCTTCGGCCTTGGAGAATCGGGATGCTTCCATTGTGACGACTGTCTTTTTGTTTCAGGGTCGTACCCGTACACCCAAGACTCATTTCCAGATTTCACGGTGTTCAGAAACCCAGGATCAGTATTTGAGGTGTCCAGAAGGTCCTGTGCAACGTCAAAACGGAGGTATTTTTGTTCCGGCGACAACAACTTGGGTACGAATTTCGCAGCCACTCGGTTCATGTTCAGATCTTCACGCAAAATTGCATGTGCAGAATCTTTACTCACTCCAACCTCTTCTGCAATCTCCCGCACTGTCAAACGACGATCTGCCATCAACAAATTTCGCACCCTCTCAACATTAGCTGCACTCCGAGCAGTTTGGGGCCTGCCACAATGCTGCTCACTCTACGCTGATGTGCGGTCATCTTTGAATCGGTTGAACCACTCCTTAATCTGTGTAACACCCATCGCATCTTCTCCAAACACCTGCTGAATCTTACGAATTGTTTGGCTTTGAGAATCACCAAGCTTTTGACAGAATTTGATGCAGTATCTATGCTCAATTCGTTCAGTCATCTTGCGAGAAAACTAAATCCGACGAACAGCACCTTACTTGATGACCACCAGCCAGCGACTTGCTCAAGCGAACGCGGTGAAAATATTCCCGCATGCGCCATTAAGGTTCCTCCTTCCACCGTGCACTGTGGCGCCCCTTCCCCCCCCCCCTCCCGCTTTGCGCGGGAAAAATTAAGGTAGGATACTTTTTAGACAGGCCTCGTAGATGTAAATTGGCAAACAATAACCTGCAGGCTGTGATGAGGATTTCAACAAGCAATTTTTCTCCTGATTTATTGAAAAAAATGTGAGAAAATTTTCATATCTCTAAGGTACATTTGTCTCATTAAAATGATTCTAAAATTAAATATGCTTGTGCAGCTGTATATAATATAAAATAAGCACAATAAACAAATTAAATAAAACTGCAAGTATTATATTTATTTATTTTTATAATGAATGCAATCATTTTTAAAAAAAGTGCGGCCTGCCGGTATCTTTCGATCTAACAATGTGGCTTGCAAACCGAACAAGTTGCTCACCCCTGAACTATATCAATATTTTCTCATTGCATGCTGATAAAGTAGACATAATTTTGTATTTATTCTCTAGTTTTTTTTTAATTTTTCTTTCTGTTTAATGTTATAGACATAAGAGGAGAAGATAATAGCTACTCCCATAAGTACAATGTAAGTAATTTTCAAATTTTTTCAAAAAATATGAACTTTCTTTCACTTGGGTGAGATAACAGGTTTTTAATAGTTAATAGCCATTAGAGTAAAAAAAGCATTTAAAAAATAAAGAAAATTACGCATAATACTGCAAAATTAACATTGAGTGACCAAGGCAGCACATGTGACAGGAAAGTTGTCACATTACGAACTCGTAACTGGTGCCATTTCTATAAAGTTGGTTGCCCTAAAAAAATCTGCCGTGTAAAGTGTTAATTACGTTGTCGAGGCTTAAAATTCTCATATTGGAGTCGTGTTTAAGTTTAAAGAGAGGGGTACCGATTCAGGTAATCGGCCTCCTTACTTGATTTCAATTCAAAATCTTTGCTTATAAATTGTACTGCCGACCTTTCTTCAATAATAACCTTCGCATTATTTCAAAGTGCGAATCTAATAAGTAAAAAATCAGATCTACTATAAAAACACTACAGTTTAAATATATAAAAATTCGTTTATTGATGCAAAAAAAGTTATTTATATCAATTAACACAATGCTTCCCAGCCTTTTAATCGCCCCGGAACGGTAGACGCTTGAAAATTTTACCGCGGCCCGCTAAGAATGAGAGGTTGAGTGTTTATATTTTAAATTGTTTTAATTTAATAATTTTAATTTAAATGTATTAAAGAGGCCTTCAAAACAAAATACAGTTATACCAAAAAATTTATTTAAAATGATTTAACATTGTGACGTAGTTACAAAGGAGAAATCGCCCTTATTCATGATTCATGCCACAGCTGAGGAGCACGTGGCTTTGGCGTCATTGTGCTTTGTCGGACAGCTGCACTGTCGGCACCGGTGTAACTGGTAAACACTATGGGATGGGCATCACTGCATTATTTTTCGTCCATAGGCAGTGATTGTCCGTCTTGAAAGGCTGGCGCCTCGGCAGACGGCCGCGGGTGGCATCAAAACAGGAAAAGGTGGCGAGGTGGTTCGAGAAACCAGATGTCGGCCAAGCCCTTGTCGCCGGAAACTTTTGAGAGGGACCTTTGTGATCCCTGCATCAATGATGGCCCAGTGCGACCGAGGTGCAGGGTGCAAAACCTTGCGGCCTGCCAGTGGGGGTTGATGAGGGGAGTGAAGTGGACCCGCCCCTGGAGTTTAAAAGGGTCGACCTAGCGAAAGAGAGCAGGGACTCCCACGATAGACTGCTGAGACAGGATCCGATAGACGAAGGAAGAAGCGCGATCGACTCCTGGGACAGTATCCGACGAACGAATAAAGAAACCCGAGATGAACGCTAAAAACGACTCCTGAGGCAGTATCCGACGAAATAAGAAGGAAGAACGAGGCGAGTGCCCGCGGTAGAGGAATTCGACGATCGAATTTTCGTACTAAGTATCCTGAAGACCTGATGCCCGGATAAGAAGCACGGAGGGGATACGGATGCAACCGGCTGGCTGAATAGAACGAACACCTGTAATTGATTTTTTTTTTCTCTCTCGAGTGATCCTTTGGATGTTGTACCTCAAATAAACAGTTGTTTAGATCACAATAAAAAGTATTTTCTAATAATTAGCTTAGCGTCCACCTGTAACCGAGTCCACGACGCCACAACATGGAACATAAAGTGATTTCCATGGAAAGTCACTCCCACCCGAGAGAAATACTCCACTGTAAATAAAATGGAAATAACTTAATGTTCCTTGGGCAGCCCGGTAGCATTTGACCCATGAGCCGGTACCAGTCCACGTTCCGGTTGGTTGGGAACCACTAAATCAATATAATAATACTATAATTTAATCATAACTCCTTAAAACTAAATTCATGTTATATTGCAGCAATTCCCAGGAGCTGGGGTTAGATTCCGGGAAGATAAAATGAATCATTACGTAAGTACACACTATTTGCACTTTAAAAAATATTCCCTATTATGATTTTTATTCAGACTTTAAGGAAAATTTTAAATTATTACTTTAATATTTAAAAAAAACTTTAATTAAAAAAGATAAATATTTTTTTTTATTCTTGTGAAGTTATTATTAAGTATATATTTAAGTATTCTTGTGAAGTTTTATTAAGAGAACCAGGACATCATATACTTTCAAAAAAATCAATTTTTCAATTTTAGTTCTAAAAAATAGTGCATATTTTTCTGAACCTAAAAATGTATAATACTTATATGTTTGTTGATAAAATAGCCCTAAAATATGAAAAATAAAAATGTAAACAAAAGACCACGCCCCTTTTGCCCCTAAGTGTTTTTCACTTTTTCTCAAAAGCATATTTTTTTGCCTTTAGGTAAATTTTTTTAAAAAAACTACTGCACTATAAGATTTCATATTTTTTATACTTCTATATAAGATGCCTATGCATATAGTGAACCTAATTTTTTTTCCATTAAAATAGTGCCTAAATTTTTAAAAATGGTTTTATGCATAAAAAAAGCAGAAAAATAGAAATTTTCCAAATTTTAAAGTTTCATAATTTTTTTAAAGAAACTATGCTAAATTTTCACTAAATAAAATAGGTTCACTGTCTTTTGTGTATTGGTTTATATATAAGTAAAAAATATTTTGCATAAAAAAAAGATACTTTTTTAAAAAAATGATACCTAAACATAAGTATGTATTACGAGTTCTCAAAAATTATGTATTACTTAAATTAAGGGGGGGGGATTTTTGACCTAAGAAGTTATTTTTGTAGTTCTACAGAATAATTAAACTATCTAAATTAAGAAAATAAAATATCTAAGCTCAATTGAAAATTTTAAGATATATGTCTCATAAACAAAGGGTCTTAATTGTGGCATTTTACACTTCTGAGCATGTCCTGGTTCCCTTAATTAATACAAAAATATTAAGACTTATAATTTAAGCACATACTCTTAACATATAAATTTTTATTAAATTGTAGAGGTTTCCAGGAGCTTGGACAAGAATTCGGGAAGATCAAATGAATAATTATGTAAGTACAAGGATTAATATCTTGAAAAAAGAACCAATATTTTTAGTACTTTGGTTACAATTAAAAACCCCAAAAATATACTCTAGCATTACAAAACTCTATAATTAGGGTAGATGTAGTATGTAAAAGATTTAAATTTTCATCATATTTCTAAAGAGTGGATTTATATAATATTATAGCAATTTCCAAGAAGTGATGACAGATTTTGGGAAGATAAAATGAGAAATAATGTAAGTACATGATTTTATTCAAAGAAACAAAATTCTATTATTTTAATTACCTCTGGTTCCTAGCGGTAAACCAAAAATATATTATATTATGATAAAAAAAACTGCCAAACTGGAGATGATAAATATATATATATATTTAATTTTATAAAATCAGTAAAATTAGTTAATAACTACTAAAATGTATATTTCTAAAAAATGAATTCATACTTATTATAGAAATTCTCAAGAAACAATGACAGATTTCTGGGAGGAGAGATGAATCATCGCGTAAGTAGACAATTTTTCATCAAAAAGAGATAATTCTATTGTTTTTATTATTCTAATTATAAAGTAAAACGCTATGAAATACTTTACCTTGTCCAATAGATGTATTAATTGAAGTAGATTTATTTTGTTGTTTCTTTATAAAACTGCAAATTTTATTAAAAATATTGAGAATATTAATGATATTTAAAGAAGATGCAGATTCACATTTTGTGGTACAGAAAGGCCCATGTATTCACAATGGATTCATAAATGTAGGAATGAAAACTCTATTTATAAGACTTCATAATAAAAATAACTCCAATATTTTATATTTTTCTGTGCTAAAAAAAACACTACCTTTAAATTCAAATCAGATATAAAATTGCTTATTTCAACCGGATGTATACAAACTTTTTTTATTCTAATTTAGAAAAAATAATATCCAAAATTAATCATGTTTTTAAAAATATGAACCCATAATATTTTATAGAAATCTCAAGGCATTTATAACGAATTCTTAGAAGAGTAAATGTAAATTTACGCAAGTGTAGAATTTTACAATCAAAAAGAGAATATATCCCATTTTGTCTTATTTATTTTGATTAAAAAGGCATGTCCAAAAAATATTTCATTCTACAATAAAAAAAAAATTGCAGTTGAACTACAGATAAGAATATATTTATTCTAATGTTAAAGTGAAATAATATTGGAACTCTGTGTCCCTTATTCTTTTTAAACCAAATATTCATATTGTTTTTACAGAGCCCCCTAAAGATTCATGATGAATTTCTAGCAGAAGAATCAAAAAATATTGTAAGTATCTAATTTCAAAACAAAAATAATCAATATTTCATTACTCCACTTAAAGTTAAACTTAAATTAATATCCCAATTTTTGAAAAAAGAAAAGCAATTGAAATGTATATGTCCAAAGTATTAATTATATTGAGACCTCCCGTGTTGCCTCATACTAAAAATTTAAATTCAAATCATTTTATAGGAAACTCCAAGCATTGGCAGAGGATTTCTTGAAGACGAATTGAAAGCCTTGGTAAGTAGTAAACAATCTGACATTCAAAACGAAAAATTCAAATATTTTTATTATTTTAATAATAAGGTAAAAAAAACTAAAATTTTCAATCTACTACTACAAAAAAACATTTTTCCGGAAACAGTTAAATATAAATTTATTTCAATTCACTATTAAAACTCATTTTTAGAGTTTGATTCATGTATTACTATTGCTACTTTAAAATACAAGATTCACAGTAAGTACTAAATATATATAATCTTAATATATATTAAATTCAATAAGCTATTTTTTTTAAAAAGGGGGGAGAAGGAAGAAATTTACATTTACCTTTCCAGAACAGTTTTGCTCACAATTAATCATTACTAACTTTAATAAAGCAAATATCTGTAATTACGAGTATCTACAACAACAAAAAAATCAGAACTCTATTTTAAACACGTAGAAAACGCCTAAGGAAATAACAAGATATCAATCATTGGCATGGCCAAGTAATTTTAGCGTGTTTTTCACATGTTGTATTTTACAATAATGCAACTATGAACTTTTTACTAACAGAAAGTAGTACTATACTTAAAAAAAATTTTTTTTAATTACAAATTATTAAATTTAAATATGATTCGGCTCATCTAGGGTACAAATGCGACCAAATGCCGAAAACCCGAGGTCAATCAGTTGCTTATTGGCTGAGAAAAAGGCACGACAAAATATGGAACGAAGACGAAGACGAAATTTACGTCCTAATAGCGCTTTTTTTACACTACGTGAAAAACGCGCTAAAAAACGCTTGCATTGATAAAACTGAAAGTCTACAAAAAAAATATATTCCAAGTTTTTAAACACATAGGTTTAGGTACAATAAGGAAACTTCAAAATTTTTTTAAACTAAATGGATATCAGACGTACAATGGACTAAATTCATGACGGTCACATGATAATATAAACACGTGTTCTACATTGAATTCAAAACGGATAATAAACTATATATATATAGCTCGTACTTTTTATTCTATTTGTAAAACTTATGTAAAATTTCAAATTGCATAGTTGGGTAAAGATGCTCAAGAGTTATAAAAAGAAATTTCTGCAAAAAGATTTTTAAATTAAAGAAAAAAAAGTCTTGTTTTATACATGTACTTTTAAATAAAGTGACAAATATTAATTTTAAAAAAAATTATGTAAAAAGCGTAATTTGACAACAACGAAGTACATGAACTGTGTGATTTGCTGAAAATAGATAATTGCATTTATCGTGACTATGACGTCACATGTATTTTTTAACTTGATTGGCTAAAAACACGTGGTTTAAAATTATCATGTGATTATGACGTCACATGAATTTAGTCTATTGGTAGCCGTTCGCAAATAAATGTTCCGCAGAAAATGGGGGAGGGAATGGTCTTTTTGTCATTTTTAAGGTATTGTGTGTAACTTTTAGAGATTGAAGATAACCTTAAAATATATATATATCTTTAGAGCTACAACTCGAAGGGCTGCACATAGCAGATAACTATTCTTGTTTTGAGCAAACCAGATTTCAGGAGTCCTTTAATTTTATTTAAACTGTGTAGACGTAAAAGATACGATTCCTTAACGGCTTTTTAGTTTGAACGACTATTTCAAAACACAAATTTTCAAACAAATTCAAAACACACACTCACAACGACTATTCAAAACTTAATTACCATTATTTATGTATAACCAATAAGAACTTTCGGCATGGCAATTCAACACGAAAGTTTTTGAGGAAATCAAGACTCAAACCGAAGGCCCTCTGATTTCAATATTAATGACACTTTCACTGAAATACAATAGTTTGAAAACTCATTAGAGTCACACTGTTCGAAAACTTTATACAAACAACCGATAATATTAATACAAGACATATGTAAGTTCGTTGTTTGCAAGTGTTTCCCATTACCTTTGACAGTAGAATATAACTATATTTTTCCGTAATAAATCTTAAATTACAAATTTTTTCAATCTACTTAGTACATAAAAAAAAATTTGATATAAAACTGAGAAACTTCACGTTGTTTAATGTTTTTGTTGTAAAAAATTTACATTTAAAGACAAAAATTAGATATTGTTGCTATTTATTTCTTACATGTCATTTTTCTCTTTTTCAGCAATGCATCAGATCATTTGTCAAATTGGCCATAGAAAAGTATTCTTTAATAAGACAGTTCTTAGAACAATTAAAACAAGGAATGATGGAAGAAGAAAAAAAAGAGTCTTAAATTTTAATGTGAACAACAATGCTGATACTTAAGATTACATAGGAGTGAATAGTGAAAAATTGGAAAATGATTTTATAATTTAGAAATAAATTGCTATAAATGCTAAACAATGTCTTGACTTTTTTTTGAAATAAAATTTTAAAAAAGAAAAGTGTGTAGGATTCGCTTTGTTTGTAGTAAGAAACATGTTTATTCAAAAACTATCAGACTTAATCTTTATTAACCTGTTATTCAATAGTTGAATAATTTATATCTAAATAAATCAAATATGTATAAGATACAAATAAGAATTATATACGATACTAGCTGGTACACCCGTTCATCGCCCGGTTAATTGAAAAAATAAACAATACAGATTGAAGGATAAAGAAGTTTTTAATGAGTTAATTTTACGTAAATTGCAAATTAAACAAAAAAAAATCTTTTGTGTATCTGAGCTGAACAAAAACACCATAGCTGTTAAATTTTAAGTCTGAAAGTCTAACAGCTGATAAAAAGGATTTTTTTTTTATTTATAACACCCCGTAACTCTCTTATGGGTGGATTTTTGAAACCACCTTCCTAAGCTAATCTCTGATCAGCAAAAATAAAACATTGTTACAATTTTTGTATAATGAACGCTTAAAATAGAGTAAATATATCTATATCTGGATGTGTAATACGTTAATATTACTTTCTGTTGTATTTATTTTATGTTAAAATTATAATATTCGCAAGCAACGCCGTTCCTTATATTATGATGGTGATTCAATGGAAACATAGTGAAATGTTGGTGATAGAGCCAAGTTGGTTTCCTTTTTGGAGACCACGTTAGCAAATTGACGATTGATTGAACGGTGCAAAAGTTGCTTTGCTGTAGCGCCACCTGGTGAGGAGCTGCAACAAAGAGGATAGCACAAAAACTTTCTCCACAAAAATACACGTACAGGCCAATTTTCATAGTGATCGGTTGAACGGTATTGGAGTGGAGTGATTTCATACATACAAACATCCATTTATATATAGAGAGATTTGCATATCTTGTGATCTCTAAGTAGTACACTTTAAATATAAAGAATCGATTTTTGCAGATGCGCTCTAAATCCGTATTTGTACAGTTACTCTGTCCTCAGTAAGGTCTAATTCTTTTCCACCTCTTCATAACCATTCTCCCATCCATTCTCTAAACTTAAATAGTCATTTGCGCATATCCCGTTAATTTTTCACAAGTCGAAATTCTCTTTTCGAGCATCGAAGTGAAGCAGCCATAGAGGTTATTTAAGAGGAATGTGTGACAAAACTACGTACAAAATAAGCTACAAAAGTAAAAATTAAAAAACGTTGACCCAAAAAGACTAGGATAATTTATTTTTAAATTGCTATATATATTTTGAGAACTTATTAAAATGAATATTTTAAAAAATGAGACCTGAGAAACTTTTTAAGTAAAAAGTTTCAAAAAATGGATATGCTATTTTCAATTCCTAGAATTAGTTCACACTCTCCTTATATATGTATGTATATATATAATAACATAAAATGAGAAAAATACATGACGTAATAAAATTGATAATACAAAATTATATTACTAACAAAGCTAGAAGATTTAAACCAGATTTCAAGAAACACAACTCTCTCTCTCTCTATATATATATATACATATAGATATATATCTTGTTCAAATTTTCAGTCGTTAATAAAATACTTTAGATTTCTCCATTCGAGTTCAAATGCATTCTTTTAAACTTGCAGTGGATGACACTTGATGCTAATACAGTTTTTATCAAATATTAATTCATTAATTAAATTGAATTAATTAATAAATAGTGACAAACAAAAATAAATGTCCAACAGCATATATAGAAAGCAAAACTCTAACTCTTCGTTGTGTCCCTGTAGCGCAATGGGTAGCGTGTTGGACTTCGTGGATTGGAATCCCACGTGGGATGGCCTAATTTCTCTGATAATGTGATTTCTTTTTTACTATACTACTTTATTGGAATAATGAAATTTAACTGAATAAATAGTAACAAACAAAAATAATAGTCCAACACCATATGTAGAAAGGAAAATAGAACATTACAAAGAAAATCGCTTTCTTTTTCCACTTAATATTGGGATTCTGTCATATGTATATACATAATTATATTAATTGTAATTATTTAATAAAAAGTAACTAAAGCAAATATTTTCAATGTTGACCTAAGTAGGAATTGATTAAAAAAAATTTTATATTACTTGTTAAAATGTATTTTAGTTTAGAATCTGAAAGAATAATCGTCGATTTCTTATACCAAGTTTTAGTCCAAAATCCCGACAAAAACTATTAAACAAACACTTCTTGGCAGATATTGGAATAATTGAAAAATAAAGATAAAATTACCAGCGGCTTTGAGTTTTATTGGTAGTACCGATTATGTATAAAATATTAGTTTACCGATGTCAGTGATTAATTATTTACTAAGCCTAGCCGAAGACTGCTTCAGATTAACGGTCTAAAGCAGAGGTTCCCAAACTTTTTTGTCTCATAGACCCCTTGCAAGATTGCCTGTTTACCTAATACTGAATTTTTGCACAATTATCAACTTAAATGCCTTTTTCACGGCTAGTATAGAGCTACTTACTTTAGAACATTTAAGTTTTTAGCTATAGTGAAGTATAGTGTTTAAAAATTTAGAAATGCTACTTCATTTTAAATTTAAATTTAATAATATATGTAAATAAACTGTTATATATAATAACTGAGCAACAAACAAAAATGATTTTAATGGTACAGATGATCTGGCGCTTCAATAACAAATTTTCAACATTTGGCATCAATCTCTCTCTTATCGAGTTTAACCCTAAACGTTCTCCTAAAATTCCTCAGTTAGTAGGGCCCAATCTTTTTTTTTTTTAAATTGGCAACCTTGGCGAAATTTTCACCAGGAAAAGCATTTAAAAAGTTTCTCACAATATTCCACAATTCAGGATAAATAACAGGTACGTCTTTTTAAACCCAAAATCGCTGACATCTGTTTCTTATCTTTACTTTAAGACCTTCGTTAGTGCCTATTCCGATGAGTTCCTCTTTTAATATGACATTCATTTATTTTTTCAATGTGACCATATGATTTTTTTTTGTTTACTGTGATGTTACCATAGTCAAAGCATTCTCAAACCTAGATTCAAGATCTGAACAGAGGCCATTTAAGTATAAAAGTAGGTTAAAACCTCATCTTCCTGGCAGACAGTCTGTGACAAAATTAAAAATTGGAAAAATTCGTGACGTCCAATATTATACTCCTTTAGCTACATTCTGATTTTTAAAAAAGCTGAAATTTAATGATACTTTGTTTAATAAAATATATTCTGCCACCTTGTAACTGTACAAATTAACCTCATTAAATTTAGTAAATAAATCTTTTAAATAGGTAAAATCTGGTTTCCCCTTGATTACATATTCTTTTAAAATTAAAGTCACGATCTGGTTTAATGAGAGCCACTACCGTATCCACTATCTATCACCATTTACGTCTCATGGATCCCTAAATTATTTTTTCACTGAAATGAACTCCTTCAAAGTCATCATAGACCCCTGGAGTCAATATAGACCACTTTTGGAATCACTAGTCTAAAGACACATGTAAGATTTCAGACCATTCAATATAAATGCAGTAATTCATATAAATTCTTAGAAATTTCTGCCTATTTATCGTACTGAAATATTTAGAAACAATTCCACACATAAGCAGTATTTAAATTTTATCAAAAATAAAAAATTGGTTTTACTTTTAAAATAATTCAAGATATCTACGACATTATTATCTTGGAGGGATAAAACTCCTAAAAAAGTCATTGTAAGATTAAATCATGCACTTCATAAAAAGTTAAGCAATTATTTTACGCAAAATATTGGAAATTAAAACATTAATCAAAAAAAAAAATTTTAACATCGTTCATTGCATCATAGTCAACACAGCTATTCTCCTACAAAGACTTAATTGATACATTACTTTTAAGGTATCCGACTAGTCTAAAATTGTGAATTTTACCAAAAATTGACAATTTTTTTTTATGATTTTAGTTTATAGATCATTTTACTAGCTTTATAAAAATACCAAGTTTATTATTTTCCGTTCACTAGAACAAAAACTACAAGCGTTTTAGAAAAAGCAGATGCCATTACTTTAAGCAAGATGCCATACTTTAAAACGCGTTTTATTCAAAATGTTTTTTTTTTGTTTTTTTTTTTAAATGCATAAACGGGGACTGCGATTGCTAAAAAAATTTGAAAATAATTAACTGAAATTTTTTATGTATGTTCTGTATAATAGTAGTTTTAACCTTCAGATTTATCAATCACTGTTTTATTAAGCAATTTCATTATAATAACTAAGATAAAGTGCCCTAGATTTTGTAAAAAAGAAAATATCTCTTATCCTGAAGGTCATTTCAAAAATGAAAAAATATCAACACATCAGAATTGGAGAATTAAAAATTTGTTTATAAACTTTAGGTACAGAATGGATCCTTTTTATGTTATTTTTTTATAAATTTTTACCCATTTTTTCGCATTTTAGTAGTTATAATTTCTTTTTCTCTTCTTAATTTTAGCATATTTTTCTTAAAATGTGTTAAAATTAAGCATATTTTTCTTAATATGTACTAAACAAATATAAAAACCACAAAAAAATCCCTCTCTATAACTCCCTTTTTTTTTCTTGAAAAAAAAAGTTGTCGCAAGTAATCGGATACCTTAAGATTGTAAAATAAAAGGCGATTTAAGTACAATGGAATTTTTCTTTAGCAGGTATCACATTAAGCTTACAGCTGAAATAAAATATGAAACAAAACAATACAAGCAAAAGATAAAAAAAGCGTAATAGGTCACCTGAAGGAATGATTTGTTTACTACTGCCCTTTTTATGCATTTTTCAACAAAACTATGATTTTTTTAAAGTAAACTTAAAATGCTTACATGCAAATTACTAAAAGTTATGCAATATCATGGTATCCACCAACAAAGTGGGTGTACCTTCTCTTCGTGGCGAGCTCTCTGAAACAAAAACTGCTTTCACGAAAGTGTTTAACAAAAGTTTGACAATCATATTCCACAGTTAAAAAAAAAGAATTAAAATTTCAAAAAATTATTTAATACAATATAAAACTACGTCCTTGATTAGTTGGATAATAGCCCGCCAAATGGGTCTTCGTGAATTACCAAACAACACGGAAGTAGTAAGCAAAATAAACGCAAATAAAGAAAGAATATATATTTATTGAATCGGTTATTTACCAAATAAACTTCCTTAACAAAAAATGCACAGATTATAATCGAATTCATCCGTATATAAAGCCTCCACAAGAAATGACAAGCCATCTGTACTCACTTTACAGATTTATTGGATTTCTTCGCCAAATGAACATGTCAAACATGAGCATACTAGTCTTTTTCCTTATATATTGTGCACTATATTGCACTTCTGTGGAAGCCGGCGAGGAGTGCGAAGATCAAATTAACAAATTTATGGAGTCATGGCAAGGTAAGTTTTGCATTTCTCTCAATCATTTTTTAATTTATTAAACATGATTTTTTTAACATTAGTAAAGTTTTTCCTGGATTTTTGAGTACTAAGGTTTAAAAGTACATCATGAAAAATTAAAAAATCATTTTGAAATTATTAAAGTTGCGGCGGGTTCTATCTGCGGTCCTTCAACTAATCCTCTTGGGGAAATTATGGTTTAACTGCGGTTTGAGTTTAAAACCGCCTTCCGTACAGATGACTTGATGCTAATGTAGATGTAAATATTATTTAAACCTGGCAAGGGGTGCTTTTAGGTTAATTGTGAATAGTAAATCGTGAGTAGCTAGTTGTTAATTATTAGTTGTGAGTCGTTCGTTCTAAGTTATCATTCAAGCTAATACTACCATTCGAATAAGTTAAAATATTTTTCTATTTCTAATGGGCTGCAGATTGGTGTTTTACCATCGCAGACCTAGTATATTGCCCGGAAGCAGGATCTCTTTTTAGTACGGCACCCTATAGGCGGATACTAGAGGTTGTAGGTAATTTTGAAGCCCAGTTTCCTCCCTAGAGGGAGACACCTGAGTTCTGATGATGCGAACCTATGATAGGATTCAATTTTTCCCAGACCACCCAAGCTAGACAGACACTCTAGGATCTTTCACATGTCATATAATCGTACGACATGACCACTGTCAATTTTCTGCATCATGAAAATCCACCGACTTGGGCCGGGGTCGAACCGGCAGCCTTAAGTACAGAAGGCCAGCGACAAACCAACCACTCCACCCAGCCGGCTTAAGTGGAAATAATAAGAGACTCTCATTTTAAGAGGACTGTAGCAGTTTAGGAAACCACTGGACACAACAAGCGGATCAAGAGAAAAGAGTATATTTGATAATCTTAGATTAGGAAACTAATTAAGATTGCTCCCAGGGTTGAATTAATCAAGAGATTTGATCAGTCATAAATAAATAAAAAGTAATTATTTTTATAACAATGTCTGCTTCTGCAACACCTGCAACCTTTAGAATGCGACAAATTAACAAAATGGAGGAACAAACAGATACGGATCGAACAAACATGCGTAGTCCAAAAATATTGAAAACACATTTGAACACTGGTAAGAAACTAGCTTAAAAATTTCTCTCAATCTTACATTTTATTTCTAGTACCGTTTTTATTTATTTTTTGTTATTGTTCTCCTTTTTCCTATTAAATTTATTTATAACAACAGCTTAAAATCTTTGAAAAAGTGGGGAAGTTTAATTACTTAAAATATTAATAACGTTAAGTAAAAAACAATACTTTTCAAACAAAATTTTCGTGAAAATTTTTAATTAATAATGAATCTATTTATTTTTTTTTCTGAATTATTATAGAAGTAACTAAAGAAGGAAACGCACCAGAATGTTTTCAAAAATATGGAGTAAGTATTTTTAAACAAATTTTAGAATTGACATTATTGCGAGATTTTTTAACAAGAAATAGCTTACTAGCTTTATTCCAAATTCCATTAAATTCTCAAAGCAATGATACTTTTTACTTTTTGATCCACAAGCTTTCAAAATAATAGTTCAAATTAGTTTTGTACAATAACTCACATAACGAGAATTCTTAGGTCTTTAAATTAAAAGCATTATCAAACAAAATTTCAATTCTATCTAAAATTGCAATTACTATGTAAGAGGCAATTTTTTTACAAAAATAACTATAGGATGAGGGTAAATAAATAGAAAAATCAGTACTGCAATTTCAATAGCATTATCTTTGCCTCCTTCAGTTTTGTGATAATAGAGAGCTTATTAAACCCTCTCTGACTTCCATGTCTAAATATTTATCTTAACCTATCTTATCTTAAAAAGGTGAAAAGCATATTTTTCTTCCAATATTTAACTGTCAAAGGAAGGAGATTGCAAATGAAATATTCTCATAATCTAGATATTTTCATAAAAGAACGCGGGTAGCTGACTTTACTCTTGAATGTAAAAAATCGACAAATCTTAAAATTCTAAGGTATATACTCAATAATATGTTTTGAGAAAGGTTTTTGCAATATATACACCTAAATCTCACTTTTTTACACGTTAGTAACTTTCCACTCAAAAATCATCTAAAAAAAGTGATTTGTATAGTAGAAAAGGTAGATCCATTTCGCATTATTCAAAAACAGTATAAAATGAAATGAATAATTTTATTTGATTTCTAACATTGATTATAAATGATAAAAATTCAAAAATAAAAGTATGTAAATATCCATGCTTATGTACCTAACTTAACTCTTAAAATTGCCCAATGTTCCATAAGTTTGTTACCAAAGAAATGGCGTTACATTTCCACTATTAGGAAAGTTTAGACATTTGTAAAGTTTATATATATATATATATATATATATATATATATATATAAATAAAAACACACCATAAATTTGTGCGTGTGTGTGTATTCACTATGTATGTTTGTGTATATGTATATATATATAATTCAAATTGGAACATGTTTCTGAGCCATTAATTGACACTATTTGCCAAATATTTACAGCTGGAAAGATTCAAGGGCACAGGTGAAGAAGAGGAAGATATAAAAAAATACGTAAGAATTTAATTACATTTTGTCCTACTATGTAACTACTATACATACAAGTACAAATAATACATATTATTAGTCGATGTGAATTTTCCCTTCATGTTTTGATAACTTTTAAAATATCAAAGTAATTTTAATGATTTATAAATAAAAAGCATTTTCAAAAAATACTAAAAGACGTGTCTGATTAAAAAACCGAATCAAATCATAACTGATAAAAGCCAGAAAAGTAATAGTAAAACAAAAAGCCTAAAATAATTGGTTTTCCTTCCAAGAAAGAGTGCCAATTGTCTAAAAAGGAATACTTCTTAAATAAATACATGTAGGATATTTTTACACCAAAACATTTCGGCGTTAATTCTACATCAAAAAATGTATTTAAAAGCTATAACAAATTTTCAAAAACATCCATTTGATCATTTTATGAAAATATTTTTTCCCAATGAGGCTTCATTTTAGCAACTTAGCTTTTGCAGACACGGCATGTCCCCAAAATGTGAGAGCCATTTCATGGTGGCACCCTCTAGTGGTGGTATCATTACCAAATTTGGACGCTTGAATTGATTTTTAATTCAAGCTCTTGTCGGATGCTAAATAGTGCCATGATTTAATTTTGCCGAGAGTGTCAGAGCCAAATGATACTCAAGGGATCTTTTATATGCCACATAATCATGACATGCGTGCCTAAGATTTTCCCATCCAGAAAATCATCCACTCCAGCCGGGGTCGAACCCGTAACCTTGGGCTTACGAAGCGGGGACGCTACCTCTATGCAATCGGAGCCGATTTTTAATGAAAATATAAAAACGAGCATACAATTATATTCATGTATGATATAAAATTAGCTTAAAAAAAGTAATTATTTCTTCAACAAAAATTATTCGTATGAATTTTTCATACAGTATACGGAAAGATATGCTAGATTTAAAAAAAGCAATTTAAAAGCATTTTTTCTACACCTAAAGAATTAATTAAAGAATCTGAAATAAATTATAAGTTCGTTCACATAAAAATATGCAAGTGACTCTAAAATTATACGAATATAATTTATAAAGTTAACTAAAACGAAAAACTACTCTTATTTATTCAACAAAATATATCAGCGGGAATTTTTTTTTATATGTATAACGTAAGTAATGTTCTCTTTGTTATATCTCCATCTTTATCTTCCATTTTTCCAAATACATTTTTAATGTAAATAATTAATATTTTTCTCAACAGAAAGCATTGAAAGAGTACATGGAAACTTTATCTACTGAAGATCAAAAGAACATAAAGGTACACTTTTTCTTAAAATTTAAGATTTCATTGCAAAATCAATTAAAAGAATTTTTAAACAGAAGATCATACTTGGCATTTTTAGGAAGGAAAGTTACAATTAATATGTTCTTCCTCTCACTAGCGTTTTCTCAAACTTGTGATAAAACTAATTTTTTTTAAGAAAAGGTACAAATAAATTAAATATTTTGATAATATAAATTATGTAAATAATTCTAACAGTTCAATAGTTACCCTTTTATTAAAAAAAGCACTATTTTATTTAAAAAAAATAAAAATTACCCACTTTTTTTGGAATAAGTTTACACTTTAGAATAAAGGTCTTTTTATTTCTATTTCAGTAACATAAATAAGCTTTTAAAATCGTTTGCTCAGGGAAGATAACTACTAATATTTTATTAAGTATGCAAAAATACCTCAGGAAATATTCCAATAACAATGTGTAGATGGAGTAAAAACGTATTTTAATATATATGTTACCGTTAAAGCGTAAGTATAATTCAGTTACTTCATAGAAAAACTAGGTATTTTATGAAACAGCTAGAGGAGTCAGTTAAAGTGCATAACAGATGAGAAAAATTTCATACTTTACCTATTTATTCTATGAATAAACGAATGATATACCGTTAAAGTGAAAAATAGACAATTTCAAAGTTGTTTTATTAACTAATTGATCATAAATAGCTAAAATATTTCGAAAAATGCATTTTGTCCTTATTACGGATGATGAATTGATAAATAATAAGGAAAATCAGTATGATTTAGTTTATTATTGCTCATACTGTTAACATTAGTTAAACAGAAAAAGTTGCAGAAATAGTTACATTTAAATATTATTAAAAAAAATACATGGTGGGAAGAAAAACTGTTGCTTCATGAAAACATTGTGTTAACTTTATAAAACAAAAATGTAAGAGAATATTAATTTAAATTTTGTGAAATGCCTACCTTTGTATTTTACTTTTCATTATTTATTAGATTAAGAATTGATGTGATGACAATTTGAATTGCGGTATGTCAACGATCAAGTAACCGTTATTCTATAGAATACCTAGTTAAATCTTAGAATTCAATAGTTTCATATACTTTAACTGACTTCTCTAGTTATTTCAAGAAATACATAGTTATTCTATGAAATAACGGATTTCAGACTTAAACGGTAACATATATACAGCGTAAAGAAACACTGAATTTTTACATATATATATTTTCTCACCTAAGAAACTAATAAGAATAACCACATAAGCCCATCAGTAATGGATACTTAATGATATTGCTTGCTAATAATAAAGAATCAATTTCAGCATATATATAAGATATTCTTAAATTTCCCTACTTTTTTTTGTCCGATTACATATTACATATGCATAGAAAACATTACATTACTTTGGATGAGATGTTTGTAATATTTCAAAGATCATACAAAATAAACCATTTCACTAATCACTAATTTGGTTTTAATAACTCTATAATCACTAATTTGGTTTTAATATGCGTTGCTTTTCCAGACCTGCTTCCACGAAACAGGAAGAATGGCAGCGAAGAAAATGGAACAACAAATGTCGACGGAATGCGTTAAAGAACTGAAGCAATTAGGAAAGAAGTGGGGAAAATTAGAATAAATCCTATATATGTAAATTAACAACACTACATAATATCACGTAAATACGTTCAGGAACTAAAGAGAGATTCAAGTTAACAGGAGAAATAAATGTATTGTTAAAAAATGAACCTGAACTTGACTTATTATAAATAAATGTTTATTCGTAGTATGTACATTCGTTTTATTCACTTTCTTAAAACAAAATGAGGGGGGGGGGAATTAGAAAATAAAGCAACTTAAAACAAATTGAATAATAAAAATTTCAGCTCTGAACACCGAATCTAAGGCACGTTATCTGAACAATATTAATAATCACATTTTTAATAACTTAGCACGTTCTAAATTTTAAATTAAGTATAAAATTCCAAGCAAATATAATGATTAAAACAACCATTGCCATGCTATACATAAAATACAATTCGTTAAAAAAATCAAAATGTTTAATATTAATATATTCGTATATAAAAATAAGTAAAACATTCAACAGAGAATTCAGTTTTTGTCGAAAAACTATCTTGAAGCATAGCAGATTTTTTGCTCAATGCAATTAGAACACAAAACCTTAAAGATTATTAGACCTTTTTTCCAACCGAATGTGTCAACTAAACAAATTAGCTTAATCAAACTCAAATTTCCATCCCACTACAAAAAGTCTTACTTGATGCAGTTTAATATAAATTTATGCCAATTTAATATTAAGAACCGGTACACAGTTCAAAATATAGTTCATGCATTACTTTTGCTAATTCATGTCTAGCACTAGATTCATAATCTTGATATATATTTCATCTAGTAGGCTTTTTTTTTTTTAAGAAAATAAAAATTTTCATTTATTTTTCCAGGATAGATTAAAGATTAGCTTTGCCAAATATTTATTCAAAAGGATCACATATTGACAAATCTGTATTAATACTAATCCGTTCCAAAATGAATTAATATGCTAATTTTTTAGTTAATATGCTAGTTCAGTTAAATTAAGAGAGTTTTAAAAACTTTTATTTTTATGGTATATCTAATTCAACAATTCGAAAATTTTTGATGCATATATCAGTCAACTTCACCTTGCCCTTCAATTTTAGAAATAAAATCGCTAATATTTCAACAAAAATAATTTATCCGAAGAAAAATATATTATAGGTATAAATGCGGTGTTTTTTTTAATAGAAATTCATATTTGGAGATACAAAATCATTTATGAATATTGCAAATGGTTTTCAGTATAGTGGTTAGTGACGCTAACTGCTGTTCCATAGAGCCTGGGTTCGAATTCCGGAGGAGGCATGTATGTTCGTTTATGTATAGTGCGTTTGCGGCATGGGGGTACTCTAAATTGCCTTCGAGCCGCAAGTCTTCTAGTGAGGTTGGTGGAAGGGAAAGAGAGGTGGAAGGTCCCTGACCACCCCCAGGGTGTAATCCCTTAAAATTGGGTGGAACAGAGCCAAATCGTACTGTCACATGTTGGTGCTCAAAGCTGTGGTTAACGACAGGTGTACATCTAGCTATTTGCTGTGATGACACCGTCAGACAGAGGGCATTCGCATTAACAACACAAAAGAAGTAATATTAAGTAGACAACTTTAGTCACTCTTATATACATTCATTTACATAATCAGACATGCTTTTGAATGGTGAGTGAGTGAATATTAACGTCGCACTGTTCAGCTAGCTACACGAGGGCTTTTGGCGACGGACCCCTTAATTTCAAATCACGGTCAAATGACGAGGACGACACTTGAGCTGGCACTACCCTCACCGAACTACCACACCATAATAACGGGAGGGCGTTTGAGCTCTCGAATGATATAACATGCATCGCTTCCCTTACACGGCAGGTGTGCGGTAAATCTAAGATTATTTTATGAATAGTATTTGTTTATTATTATGTAATAGCAAACGATTAATTTTATACCTCTTGTAATCTGGCAATATGTAATATTATCTTCGGTAATCTAGCAATCTTTGTATATATTTAGTTGAGTAGAGAAAGAATAAAGTTGCCGATTGATTCTATGAAAACCCTTGGAGAAACTTTATGTTGAACACGTTAGATATTTTGCAAGCTGAATTTTGAAGCTTAAGAAATCGGGTAGATTTCTAGAAAGCACGCAACAGCGGGTCTTCAGCAGAACTAGGCTCGAGCTCATGACATGTCAACCACGAGTTCGTTACCTTGCCCACTAGGTTACAGCGGCAGACATGCTTTTGAAATCTCCAAATTGAGAAGAATAAAGATTTTTCAAAAAAAAATTTATCACAATGTGTATGCATTTTTTTTTTTTTTTTTTTTTTTTTTTTTTTTTTGTGGTGTATCTGTCTAATCTGGTTTTGAGACATTGGATTTGGACCCATCCCAATGCAGTTTTGAAATCTTCATTATTAGCGCTATATGTATACAAAATTTGCACAGTTCTATATTAGCGTTTAAGTTAGGTTAACACACATGTAAAGGAGGTATTCAACTATGCTATTCTCATATGTATTTTCGAGATTTCAATAATAAATATTAAGAATATAAAAATTATTTTCTTTAAATTCCGAAACTATTTCAGAATTACATCTAACAACTGAAATAAAAAAAAATGTAAAAATAACATAAAACTTAATACTTTGTATTGAAACATGACATAAGTACACGATACATTCCGACGATTAATTATACATATACAATCCCGGAAAAATCCTTCCCCTGGAAAATAAGGCACCATTTCTTTTAAATGCTTCATTTTACTCTTGAAAAAGCATCCTTCTTCATCTTTGAATTTCCTATTTAAATATCTTTTTTGCTCATTATTATTTATGTTGTGAGAATATGTTAAAGTATTTTAAAGCTTTTAAATGAACAGTTTCTAGCACTAATTTGCCTTTCATATCGATTATAAGAATTTTCTTGACTAAATTTTTATAAATCATGAAGAGTTGGGAATATCAACTGGACTTTATAGCTGAGACTTTAGCTCAAATAAGAACCTTTTATGTTTTTTAACATAACATCCGATACCCCTTAGTTATATTACAGTTGTGAAAATTACAACATCATTAAGAAATCATGCAAATTAAGCGAAATTTGTACGAAATGAAAATAGAATGGAATATGCAGAAGATTAGAGTCCAACGAATCATATATGAATGAGTTGAATAAAGCTCTCTAAGCTTACGAATGAGCCACATGAAGGGTGGTCCCGAATTCATGGTACAAACTTGAAGGGTAGGTATAGGACATTGTAACAATCATTTATTGTATATGAATGTATGGGCGCAAGGGTCGCGGTGAGGCACAAACACAAAAAATAAAAGACGAAATGAAAGATAAATAATTTATTGAAAGTGTCGTTGACAAATGTAATGTTTACAATAACTGTATAGCACATGAACTATGAAGTCCACCAGCAGCTCTCATTGCTGTTCTTCCAACTGGCAGTCGGAGAAAATGGTCTGCCGGATTCAAAGCTTGTACTCGCTGAGAATACGTGTAAGCGATATTTACTTAACACTCTACAAACGGTCTGATGATTCACACTTACGTGATGAGCAACAGCTCATCTCTTTGACTCGAGGCTATCAACCACAACGTTTAAGATGCTTTCTTCCAGGCTTGGACTGCGTACAGCTCTTTGTCGACTAGCAGCATGTCTGGTGACGCGGAACGAACGTGTTCAATGAAGTTGACGATGTAACCGCTGAAAAAATTCTGTGATTCAGCATTCATCGATCAGGAAACTGCGCGTGTGTGATACATTTGTAACTCAGCTCAGCCGTTACCATTTGCACTGCCGTACATGTAATACATGTCTGAATTTTCGGCATACGTAATGTCTCCCATCGTAGACGTCAGCACAAATACGAATGGTGCTTTCCCCTACTGAGACACGTCATGTTGAACGGGGGCTAGAGATATCTACTCATCCATACCGGCAACGCAACCAACCGATAACTCCATTTCTCTTTTCTATTATTTCCCCTGTTTGCGTCTCATCGCGTCACTTGCACCCATGCATTCCTATACAATAAATGATTGTTGCAATATCCTGTATCTACCTTTAAAGCTTGTACCATGAATTGGGGACCACCCTGTATAAAAAAGTACTCTATAATTCCGTTGAAAGGTGTGTATTCTCGTTTGACAGTTCTTAAATGATTAAGAGTTAATATGATTTGACAAAAACACAATGTCATTATAAGGAACTATAGAACTTCTAACGGGGACAGTTCAAAACAGTGGACATTTCATATCCTGAAATCATAAGTGGCACGGAGATATGGAGCCCTTTGCCAAAAAATTGATTGAAGAGCCTCGCTATACAATATGAACTTAACGATGGATACTCTGGCATTCTGGACAAATACAGGGCAAAACGATGTTTTAGAAAACTGGTGTAATATGTAGCAGTTAATAATATACACGAATATAGTCCCAGGGCAGAGTAATACATTTGCATTAAACCAACGGTTTGTTGCGAAATCACTGAATCACTTACAAAAACTGAAAGAAAATAAAAGAAAATTTCACGTTATTTCTTTCAAGACTACACAAAATAAACAATTTCCATTAAGAGTAATTTTTAAATAAGTTAAACATTAAAACATAAAAAACAAACAAATGATAATTAGTTGGAACAATTCTGAAGAAATCGCAAATTTAAAAAAAAGAACAAGAAACACACCGCCATTAATCTTAAGACTAATAACAATAGAAATGAAATGGGTTCTAACCTATCATTTATTTAATAACCTTTAATTCAACTTGCTTAAAAATAATTAAGAAATATCACTTTGTACTATTCATAACAAAGAAATGTGATTTTATTGAGTGAGCTCTATGATACATAAGCATGAGTCCACGTCGAATTCCTTACATGAAATAAGTCACGACATTTTTTTTTGGTACAGCATTTAAAACCAGCAATTTATTAAATTTTTCTAAGGAAAAAATACTGTTATCAAAAAGACAAAATACAGCCTAAATTTTAGCGTAGAATATTTCTTATATTGTTTATGTATAGTCTTCTATACGTTGACTCCATCGAAATACGAGGGTGAGTCGGAAAATAAGTTTCCCCTGTCGACTGTGGTCAAAGTTGTGAATGAAAGTCAAAACATAGAATGATACACTAAAGATAAGACATAACTTTATTTTTCCACATAAGTACCAAGAACATTGAAACATTTGCCATACCGCTTGATGAGCTTCAAAAACCCCTCCAGGGAAAATTCAGGGCTTTCAGCGTTTAACGGTCAGGGGCGAACGACGAAACAGAAGGTGAACGCTCAATACACCATTGGGTAGAGGTTCGCAGCATCAGCAGATGGATTCGGAAAAGTGCCAGGGCTTCTCAGATCTGGCATTCTGTTGTTGGATGAAAATGCAAGACCACACTCGACGACGCCAATGTAAAATCATATTGCAACTCTTGGTCGAGAGCGCCTATACCATCCGCCATACAGTCCTGATCTCGCACTAAGTGACTTTCATGTTTTTGGCTTTGAAGGAGAATCTTGCAAGGAAGTTGGAAGCAACGCTGAAGTAGAAAAAAGCCGCTAAACACTTTTTCCGTATGCAAAGCTCTGAGTTTTTCCTGGAGGACTTTTTGAAGCTTATCAAGCGGTATGACAAATGTCTCAATGTGTGACGAATCAACACGGTTCTCTTCAACTAACTCCTTGGGGATTCCTTTAAGGAAAGAATTCTTTCAACCAACATTCACCGAAGACAAGAAAACGTGATTATGCAAATTAGGTTTAATATATATATTCTGAATTCGCAGTGTTAGGGAGTTAGTGATGTGAGAATCGAAGATTAGAAAAGTGAGAATTGAAGTTTACTGAAGTGAGAATAGCTCGAATGTGAAGTGAATTAATGAGAAGCAAGCAATCCGGCCGTAGTACGTAAACAGTGTAGGAAGTGTGAAGTTAAAATCTCTAAGAAGAGCTCAAGCCAACTATTAGTGTTCAAGGCCTCGACTAAGGGATAAAGAATTGCAAGAGTTCAGGTACTGTGCTCATAGTTTAAGTAGAAGTTAGAAAGTTAAATAATAGCACGCGTCCGAGGTAAAAACGAGCTTGTATAAGTTATCGAAGGAATATAATTTAATGATCGTATTTATTTTTCCAAAGCTACCTTGTTTCACCTCAGCCTTCAAAGAGTTGATCAAATTTATCTTAATTGGATAAGTATTGTGTCTGTGTTGAATATTGTGAAAAGTAAACCATTTTAGTGAATCATGTCGTCCGATCAATTAGTTTCTCCCACACATCTAGCCGGGTTAGAAGGAAGAAGGAATAATACTTCCTTACAAATGTACTTGGTACTTATGTGTTATCTTTAATGTCTCATTCTAATTTTTTGACTTTCATACACAACTCTGACCACAGTCGACAGGGGAAACTTATTTTTCAACTCACCCTCGTAAATAATTTAGAAAATAAAGAAAAATTTACAAATTAATCCCACAAAAAGGGGCCTACTAATTTCCCTTAGATATATCATCCTCATTTAAATAAGAAAAAAATATTTTTCCAATGATTCGCTGAGAAATTGACATTTTAAAATCAATGTATTCCAAGACGTTCAAGTTTGCAAATTTCATTTAAATACCGAGAATATTTTCTCAATTTGCTGCAAACCTTCAAATTACCAACTGCTAGAATTAAAAACCTCTCTAGAAAGTTTTTTCCTCGGATAACACCTCTTACAATTTTTCTCTCAATCATTTATAATAAATAGATGTTCACAAAGCAAATGCAAAAACATTCATAAATCGACCATATATAATAGTTCAAGTACTCAGTGTTAAAAACTCTCTAAATCAAGTCCCACATTTTGAGGCTTTCACTAATCAAAATACGAGTTTTCTAATTTTCATGAAAATAAATATTCATAAGATGCATTAATTTTTCAAGCTATTTAATACACGGAACATTGTTTCTACGACTTCGAAATAAAAGTCAAAAAAGATTTCGAAATTTATTTTACTAAGAATTTGCAAGAACGCTATTGTGCCTATCAATTTTTCTCGTCCTATAAAATGCGTACTAAATCAATTCATAAGCGCTTCTAGCGAGATATTGCAATATTTGAAAAACTAAGATAGAATTAGAAATAGCACACGGATTTCTTAACTCTAGCGATTGAAATATTAATTTAATGATTATAAAGATTAATTAGTTCGATTAGTTTATTTTGTTGTTCAAATACGTCGCTTTTATTTCTTCACTTTAGTTAATGTGTAGTACTAAATTGGATGTGTTTTTTTTTATATAATATCCAACTTTTGATTAAAAATTAAAATATTATATTTGTTATGATATCCAATGCTAATAAAATATTACCTGCGTTGTATTTATAAGAACAATGATGTCAATATAACTTTAAAATGTTGCTTCATTTACCCTTGAATTGTTATTAGTTAAAATATTAAGCCATCTTTTTCAGCTGGAAAGACTAAAGCTAAAATGCCTCAGATAAATGAGTAATAAGTTATAGTATAAAAAAACTAAAAAACACCTTTTTATAGTTTATCGAACTAAGTGTTAACTTTATCTTTTATAACCAAATCTGGAAATAGGATCTGAAATTAGTCGACAGATGCGGGATGGGATCTAAAAATGGGAAATCATTAATCCTGATCAGGACAATGGAACAAAATCATTAAATTATCGTATTGTCATCGGTCCTGGACAAATGAGCAAAATTTCGAGTTAATCTGGACATTTAAAGTGGGTAAAAATTGAGTTCAAAGATTCTGTTGTATACAAGCGAAGCTTGTAAAAAAAGGGTGTTAAAAAGACATTTACCAGGATTAAGTACCATTCAATATGTTGCACAATGCATGTTTCAAAAAAATTCTAAGATAGGAGAGGGAAAAAATTACAATTTTAACAATGATAGAAACTTAAGGACACCAGTGGGTTTCAATCAAACTGGTTATCAATTATTAGTAGATTTAGACGTTCGAGAAGTTGATGGGCTTTAGATACTTGTAACTTATAAACTTCATAGAGAACGTGAATCCACTTTGCATACATATTGATTTCTTCTAAATTTTTTATTGTGACGCGTGGAATCCGTGGGTATACCTTGTGGAACCCCAGGTTCCGTGACACACAGTTTGAAGACCACTGCCACACAGTATATCTCCCCCTCCCCCAAAAAAATCTAAAACCAAATTACAAATAAATAAAATCAACAATGATCATTTCAACACAATAAACAATGGTATTCTTCTACAAGGATCTTATTTCTGCATTGCTTTCAATATAACAGAACATTTTGCAATACAAGTGTTTTTACCCTATAGATAGCATATTATATTTACGACTGGAAAAATAACTTGCACCAAAACAGTACAAAAAAACATAACACGTAATAGAACAGCTGAAGTAAAAAATAGTTTACTTCTGCAGTTTTTCAAGCATTTTTAACATAACTACGTCTTTCTAAGTAAATTTAAAATGTTTACATGCAAATGCGTCCAGATACACGTAAAAATTATGAAATGACGGTGATACAATTATGCAAAATGGTGATGATCTCTTTAGGACAATGCAAAACAAAAATCATGTTCAAGTAAGGTGCTTAGCAAAAATACAACCTACATAAAAACATAAATTCCTTTCTAAAATATGCCCTTGATGAGTTGGTTAAAAGCCCACCCAATGAATATCGATGAAATAACAAACAACACGGAAGTAGTAAACAAAATGAAAGCAAATAAAAATAATATTCTTTAAACCCATTATTTACCAAATAAACTTCCGTAACTAAACGTGTTGAGGATAAATTCAAATTTATGAGTATATAAAGCCACAACAAGAAATAGCAAGCCATCCGTACTCACTTTTCAGAATTGGCGAATTCCTCCGAAAAATAAACATGTCTAACATGAACATGCTCGTCTTTTTTCTCGTATACTGCGCACTTTACTTCACTTCAGTGGATGCTGGAGATGAGTGCCAAGATCAAATGAACAAATTCAAGGAAGCATGGCAAGGTAAGTTTACATTCATTTCAATCATTTTTTTTTTAATTTATGAAGCATGATTTTCTTCAAACATAAGTAAAAACATTTCTTTCAATTTGAACAGTACCATTTCAAAGCGCTTAATGAAAATTAAAATCATTTTGCAATTATACTAAAATGAAAAAATAAACACATGCGTGTGACGAACACACATAGACTTATTTCAAAATACTTGAAATACTTTAAACTTGGTCAAAAAATAGCTCAAAATGCTTTTTCAATGTACCTTACACTTGATTGCTAATATTCCTTGTTCTTTGTTGTTGTTTTTACTACTATGTAGCTATATGTTTCTTTGCTCTTAATACTTATTTATAATAAAGATTTAATTCTATAAAAAAAATTATTTAAAGATTTAATATCATAGAATAAGAAAATATACTTTTTGAGTATCGTTAAATAAAAGTGTCTCCAAAAATGCTGAAAGCATAATAAAAATAAATTAAATAAATATATAATAAATAAATATAAAAATTCTTCAAAAATACTGACCTTTTTTAAAAAATTATTACAGAAGTAACTAAAGAAGGGAACGCACCAGAATGTTTCCAACAATATGGAGTAAGTATTTTTAAGCATATTTTTAAAAAAATAAATTTGATCTTTTTAATATAAAGAAAAAAATTTAATTTATTTCAAATTTCACTAAATTTTGGAAAAAATGGTACATTTGACTCATGGATACAAAATCTTAACAATTTAAATGCGGCTTATATAATCATTTGTAATGATTATTTTTCGATTTTTAAAGTGTTCATACTATAACAACTTAAAGACTACTGAGATCCCAGACGTTTTTTAGAATGAAAAATGTCTCAAATGGGGTTATTATGTTAGAACAGAAAGTATAGTAAGACACATACAGTTCTAGTAAGATATTACTCTGGAAGAATGGATACTTCGTTGAATTTTAATTTCCAATTTGCTTTCTGAAAAATTAACTTTTGTTAATTTTTCAGAAGATGTTCTTCATAATTGCGTCCAACGATGATTACGTCATCCAGATATAACAAGAATGCTTCAATTGGCAATCCCTAAAAACTGTTTCCATGGGTTTCTGAATAGTGGTAGGAACATTGCTAGATCCAAAACGCATGACAGGGATTCTCATCGGTGCTGAAGGCAGTTTTTGGGGTGAAATTTCCCTAGTCAATAAATGCTCTTCAAATCAAAGGATGAAACCACTTACTTTCCCAAAAACCGTCGAGAGTGATATAAATAGCTGAGAGCAATAGCTGATATAAATAGCAAGAGATAGCTGTCTTTCTTCGTGACATTATTTAAACTTCTATAATTAACTTCTATTATTCTTCCCACCTGGGGCCTGCCTATTATGCCAAGGATGAGTCCGGAGAATTTTCAATAGCAACCGGATTGAGATATGCAGCACCGTAAAATAGTCCAGATTTAGCTTGCATTATTCCTGGAACAGTTGATTGTTTTGATAACCGTATGGTCATTTTGAAAAGGTTCTTTCTAGATGCAGTACCTTAGGTCCGACCGGAAACAAGGATAATTCAATCTTCTCTAATGTTCTTTAATTTCATTAAACTACTTTAAATGTTCTTTAGCTGCAATAAATTTCCTTTTCACACTTTTGAAACATGGAATATTCAGTGACTTATTTTGAAGTGCCTTCTTCTGAGGCAGTTCTTCGAAATTTTTGGCAGTTTTTGAGGTAAATCTAGCAGCTTCAAACTTGATAGTATACAGATGAGTTTTCAAATCTAATTTTTATAAGAATGGTGGCCTGCTGCATCATTTTGAATAGCATCGATGAAATACTCGGCGACTCAAAAGTTCCTTAAGTAAGACAAGCAGGAAAAGAGTCTTGTAGTACCCTCTTTTTTGTGATTAGTTCCTGAACATTTTCTCCGAATTTCTGCCTACTTGCCTTCAATTCAAGCCGGTAGAAATCCACCAAATGTTCATCGTAAAAATGACACTCGAAGCTTTCTCGATGGAGCCTAAATAATTCATTTATGCAGCGGAAACAGCCTTTGACCACGAAGAGCTGCTTTAAGTTGAGTTGTTGCTTTTGCCTAGTTATTAAACTTTTTAATGTATTTTCAATAGAGCTCACGAAGTCTGTAACAGGTATAGAACGCGTTCACAATGGTGATGTAAGGCTTTCTGTCCTTGAAATAGCATTAGACGTAGAAGTTTTCAGAAATTCCACAAGTTTCTCGGAGTCGAATTTGCTCTCTACAACTTTTATTTCTATCTTTCCTTTGATTTCTTTTATTTTTGTTTCCAGAAGATTCTTAACTTGAGTCTTCATTTCTTTTTACCGTGATTCTATCTCTAACTCAATTCTTCTTTTCCAACTTTCATATCATCAAAAATGTCCATCAAAGCCTTAAGTTGTTCCTCTACATAATTTTACTCTCAAGATTGGTTACTGGCATTCACGCGAGAATCCCACTTCTGACATCAAACGTTACGTATTTGATCGGCTTTCAAATGTAGAAAAAGTCTAATCTACTACAAGCAATTTCTTTCGGTGTAAACTGACAATTCACGAAATCTCACACAACAATTTTACCTCTTTGCATTGCCCATGATAAGCCTTTCTGGAAACTTCAAGTACTATGTCAAGTATAATCATCCTTTATTCTTCGAGATTAGTTTCTAGGCATTTGGTTTTGTCGCCAAGTTCACCTCTAAATATTAAGCATTATTGAAAGAATATTCTCTCCATATGTAAACCATTTTTGCAGCAACACTAGAACACAGAAATTAGCCAAAATGATTGCACTCATTTCATGAAGCAGATAATAAAGTTTTTTTAAAAATAAATTTGTTTTTATTCCACATATGGGTTTAAAACCAGAATATGGTTCAAAGAAACTGACTGACACTCTATTTAAAATATTTATAGCTTGCTAAATTCAAGGGAACAGGTGAAGACGAAGAAGACAAGAGAAAATTCGTAAGTATTTCATTGTATTACTAACTCATATGTAGCTAAGTTAAGGTACATGTAAATAGAAAATTACTGGTTAGTTAAAAATAATATTTTTGTTTCATTTTTTGATTGACTTCCAAAATATTTGATTTTCTTGATGTTTTATAGGCAAAAAGCACATTTAAAAAAGACTAATAGATCTACCTAACTAAAAATATCAAATCAAAATATCACTTAAGACAACTACCTTTTCTTCTAAGAAATTATGAACATTCATTATCTTAATTTAAGGATCAACAACAGATTGCATCAAAAACAAACAAATATAAATGGTTTATAGTTTTGCAGAACTTTTTCTGCATTAAACGGATTCACTAAAGAGTGCAATAAATCACCAAAACCAAAACAAAACAAAAAAATGTTGGAGAATATAAAAATATGGAAGTGATTATAAAATTATATTATGGAAATTCATAAAGTTAACTAACAATAAAACAAAACTCTCCATTCATTAATTCAACAAAATGCATAAATATTAATTTTTTTATAAATATTACGCAATTTTTTCTTGTTAACAATCTCTCTGTTATTTTTTTTTAAACAAAAAGTATTGCTTTTTTCTGTAAGTAACAATTTACATATTTCCCTTCAGAAAGAATTAAAGGAATACATGGAAAGCTTATCTCCTGAAGACTTAAAAGGCATAAAGGTAAATTTGTTCACTAAATATAAAATCTTGATTCCTAAAAATAATTTTTAAAATACAAAAAATAAATAATTTTCCATTTTAATGCAGAAAAGTCAGCAGCTTGTCAACGAGTTTACAAAACTGTGGGAAAATGTTTTTGGGGGGGGGGGGGGATATTTTACAAAACTTTTTGATAATATCAAACATGAAAATAAAGGAAAACCAAAGATTTTCATAAACATATTATATATATTATTAAATTAAAAATGAAATGCAAACCACTATGTTTCAATAGCATATAAAAAAAATTACTTCCAAATTTATTTTTATAAGATACCAATGAAAGTTTGTTAAAAACGTATTTAAAAATATGGAAATATTCGGATAAAGACGTGAGGAGTAAAAACGTATCCTAATACAAATACTCTGTGTAAAAAAAAAGTAATTTCTTACATTGTGACGGTTATATCCGCGCTCTTTCTACCAATAGTTCTCTTGGGGAATTTCTGGTCCTTAAAAATAATTTTAATATAAAACTCTTCTTCGAAGAAGAACTATCGGAGCAGAGATTAATCATCTTGAATGTAAATCGCGGATATTTAATATTTGATGATTGAATTACTTAAAGTGACGAATGGTTACTATAGATTGAATCCAGATTAAATAGCTAAGAAGTCAGAGTTATCACCTTGAGTAAGTGTGTTTAGTATTTAAGTTTTCTCATACCTAGCGTACCTCGTTCATTGTCGGCATATTTATTAATTGGGTGCACCTCTTAGACTGGATCGATTGAATTTGTGTGTTGATTAATATTGTGAATAAATTATATTGTTTTGTTCAACTATGGCAAGTGTTCCTTCCAATCCTCCAACACCTTTAAGAGTGCAGGCAAGACCATTACAGCATAAATCACCTCATTAGAAACTAATAAAAAAGTAAACATGTCAAGAAACCAGATATAAATTGTTGACACTTGGTTGATATCAAAGTATTCTTTAAATGAAGAATATTGCAATAGAGTAAGATATTTCCAAATTACATTTTTTAATCCGAACATACATTACATTTCTGAGTAAAAAATAACAATTTATTATTCGAATATGAGACATTCGTATTATTCTGAAGATTGTATGAAATAAATAAGAACAGTAATCGATTATTTATTTACGGCAACTTTGATTTTAAATCATATTTGCTTTGCTTTTTCAGGATTGTTTTTATGAAGTTGGTAAAATGGCAGCGGTGGAAATGGGAGAAAAAATATCCGAGGAATGCATGGAAGAAATGAAGCAAAAGGGAAAGAAATGGGCTGAAGACATGGAATCCTAAATATGAAAATTAATAAAACAGCAAAATCGCATGGTAAATTTACGTTAAAAAATAGAAATTCAAATTCTTAAGGGAAATAAATGTATTGTTAAAAAAAAGAATTTGTGTATTTCATTTTTTTTAAATATTTATTAGAAGAAAATATTTCAGTTTCCCTTTTCCTTTTTTTGTAAAAAAATAGGAGCAAAAGCAAAATAAAATGAATCAACTCAACAAACAAATTATAAAAATTGCAATTCAGCACAGTGAAGCATTGCCCTTTCACACCAGTCAACTAGTGTCCCATACAACAAAAGGGCAGTCGTGAACTAGGTTTGAACAGAAATCCTCACGGTCCCTTCACACGAGATCAACTGGCACTTCCTGCTGTGACACTCTTCCACAAGCACTCAAAAACCACACATCAATAGTTGACTCAACTAAAAGGGTATTGTGAAAGGTACACCCTTCAAACGTGGCTATTCATGTAATGAAAACGGAGAAAGCGTTTTATTGCTTCTTCGGACACAATCAATGTACCAATAGCCCCGTTTACATGGACAAAAAAAATGCCGTCAAAATTCCTGTTATTTTACCTCTCTTAACCAGTTTACATGACGAGCCGACATTTTACCGGTTTGAAAAGGGGGTTGAATTTTTGTACCTGCTTTGCAGCAAGGCGAATCGGGTGAAAAGCGAGTTCGTTTTCCAATTTTCTCATTATGTATTACGACCAATGTAAAGTTAAAAAAAAAATTTTAAGAAAAAGAAGAAAAAAATGCGGAAAAAATGATAAGTTGAAAATATTATTGACAATGCTAAAAAGTATTCCAATGGACGGAAAATTTACACTCAAATTAAACAGAAACAATGAAATAATCATTTAACTTCATAATAAATAAATTATACATTTAAAATTTTATCATCAAAAGTTTTATATCTGCATGTCTTCGTAAATAAGCAAGGTAATGAACATGAATGCAGAATAAATGTACAGATTTTATTTACTCGTGTGAAACTAGCTTAAGAGAAAATTGCAATGTATATTTTTTTATAAATGTACAACACATTCTAAATTTATAATGTATTCGTAAGATCAGTATAAAGTTTTAAATATACTTATCATTTTAAAAAAATTATTGCCATCTTAAATATATCGAATGCAATTAAATATAAAAATACATATGTTTCACATTGATAAATTAACTCATCAAATAAGCTCAAAAATTCAACATAAAATTCAGAACTGTAGATAAACTATCTTGAAAACTTATCTACCACTTTGTTAATAGCAATCAATGACACTAAATCCTCTTAAGGAGTATCAGAACTTCCCTTCATACTAATGTACCAACCAAGCGATTGATAGAACATTAACATTGCACTTCAGAAGCAACACAAAGGTTACTAGCGACGAACCTCGTAACTTCGAACTAAAGTCAAATGATGAAAATGCTACCTGAGATGGAACTCGATAAAATAAGCTAACAAAAAAAAATTAACAAGAAGGTAAAACCGAAAGTTGCATCGTACTACAAAAAAAAAAACATACTAGAAGTAGATAAATATAAATTTATTCCAATTCAATATTAAAAATATCAAAACCCTATGCACATGTCAAAAGTATAATCTATACATTATTTTTTTCTATTAAAAAAACAGGTTTGCTGATTCATTATTATAATCCAATTTTTCTTTTTTCTTCAAGATCTAAAAACTTCCTTTATTTACTTTTGCAGTATAGGTTGGCTAACAAATATTTACTCACAAAATAATCAAATTGTGATACATTCATATGAGCACTAATCTGTTCTAGAACTACTTTTAATTAATATCCACTAATTCGGTCAAATTAAGAAAACTTTTTTTTTAAAAAGTTATCCCTAAAGCAAAAATAAAGTTATATGTAAGATATAAATCCATTCATTTATAAACTAAAATTCCGGGATGCAAGTTTATTTACGAACATTATAAATTATTAAGTTATGACATTATTGTCATAATGTCAAAGAATTAAGCAATAACCTGGTAAATAAAACCAAAGTTTTAATTGATCATATTGATCTGAGAAAATATATATATATATATATATATATAGATGTTTGTATATATGACCTCGCTTCACTCCAACACCGTTCAACCGATCACTTTGAAAATTGGCATGAAAATGTATTTTTTTGTGGAGAAGGTTTTTATGCTTTGTTGCAGCTTCCTACAGCATATCAACTTCTGCACCATTCAATCAATCGCCAAGTTGCCAACATCGTAGCCAAAAATGATGCCAACTTGGCTCTCTCGCCACCATTTCGCTTTGTTTCCACTAAATCGCCATTATAATGTAAAAAAAGGCGTTGCTTGCGAATATTGCAATTTTAACATAAAATAAATAAAACAGAAAGTGATATTAACGTACTGCACATCCAGATAAAATATTTTACTCTATTTTAAGCGTTAATGACACAAAATTTGTAACAATGTGTAACATTTGCTGAGTAGAGATCAGCTTAGAAAGGTGTTTTCAAAAATCGACCCATAAGAGAGTTACGGGTAAAATTTTAAAAAAACATCCTTTTTATCAGCTATTAGACCTACCTACTTAAAATTCAACAAATATGGTTTTTTTTGTTCAGCTGAGATATGCAAAAAGCTTTTTTTTTTTTTTTGTTCAATTTGCGATTTACGTAAAATTAACTCATTAAAAAATTCTTTATCCTTCAATCTGTATTGTTTAAATTTTCAATTCACCCGTGCGAAGAACGTGTATACCAGCCGGTATTATTATAAGTTTACACCAAAAAAACAATTTTCTGTGAACACAAAGATAGAGAATACTTAAAGTGCACAATATAAAATTAAGGTCTATATTTTCTATTTCAAATATTTAGCCTCTTAAAATATTGGGCTGCAGCTTGAAAAAAAATTGAGAAATAATCTTAAAGGACACTGAAATATTTATAAGAAAGATTGTATGGAGACGAATGATATATATTTGAAAACATCGAACCAGGGTTGCAAAACAACAAATCTGAATTCTGAATAACCACTAATAAGATTCTATATTTTTTTCCTACACATCACGTGATGATGTTAAGCCAATTATATTTCATGATATTCAAGCTTTTAAATTTCTCCAATAATTATCTTTAAAAGAATTGTTCTTTAAAATCATCTTCGTAAGCAGAACAAAGCTTTTACCATCTTCGGAAATAAGACCAATCATGCATCATCCTATGAGAATGGGAATTTCCCTTTAATTTGTGAAAATGGACCTTCTATAATATTTTTATACATCTATTATACGTTTCAATCGTAGTTACTCATATCCTACTTTTTTTAAATATTTTTACCAAATTAATATTTTAAAAATTTTACACCAATCCATAAATCTAAGTTAAACGTCTCGTCAGAAAAATATTACAACAACAGAATATTCTCTTTCAAAAAAAATTGAAATATTTGTAAAAAGTTGAATTTTGACTATTAAAAATAATTAGCGATTTCTTAGATTATGTTACTAAACTGAAAACAAAATAAGTTTAACAAAACGTGATTTTAATTTTTTTTTTTAAATTTAAACAGGACATTTTCTTAAATCTTATAAAATTTTCAATTTTTAATATTTGTAGTTATTTTAATTGATTTATATTTCTTGCATTATTGAGAGAAAATAATAGTAAGGAATAAAAAAAAAATCTGAATAGTAGTTGAATTTTAATATTTTTGAAGCTCAAAACGAACAAAAAACATGAAAATTCTAAAAATATATTCTGACTTAATTTAAAAGAAAATAACAAAAACTCTCAGATCTAAATCCATACTAACTTTTATAGAATATATATATATGAACGTATATGTAAAAACTTTCAAAAAAACTACTTTGAACAAAAACTTTGGGAAATACATAATCGAGAAAAATTAGACATAGAAAATAGAATTTTAAGTTCTAAAAGTCGTAGGTTTCAACCTGACAACAAGCAGAAAAAAATAATTCGATATCAAATATAGAATTTGTAGCTAACCTCTCAAACCAGATGTTCTGCAGAAAAATGAGAAGAGAAAATATATTTGACATTTTTAAGGTTATGCGTAGCCGTAAGAGATTAAAAATACCGTAAGAGATAGAAAATCCGTAAGAGATTAAAAAAAATCATTATTGATGTGATCCCTTGAACGAGCTAGGGTCGATTTAATTTAATTTTGTTTAACAATATCGAAGTGTGTTGCAACATAGCATTCATCAAAAACATTTTAACGCCCTTTTATAAGTTTCACTTGTATTTAACGGAATCTTTGAACTCAATTTTTACCCACTTTAAATGGTCAGATTAATTCGAAATTTTACTCACTTGTCCAGAACCGATGACAATACAATAATTTAATAATTTTGTTCCATTGTCCTGATCAGGATCAAAATTATTAACGATTTCCTATTTTCAGATCCCATACTGCATATAGTGACTAATTTCAGATCGCATTTCGAGATTTGGCGACTAAAAGATTAAGTCACAACTTAGTTTGATTAACTATAAAAGGGTATTTTTTTAGTTTTTTAAAACTATATTTTATTATTTTGAAACACAGTTAAAAGACAAGAGCCTGCTATTTCAATATCTCAAAGCTTTAAGCTATAAAGGTTTTTTAGTACTTCAGTCCAGCATAACAGTTTTTGATGGAATCCAGACTCAAACCGAAGGCCAACCGATCCCAAAATTAACATTTTCACTAAAAAAAAGTCGTTCGAAAACTTACAAGAATTACACCAAACGAAAAACTTACAAAAGTAATCGATGCGATTAAATTAAGAAAATATTTGTAACTTTCTGTTATATTATTTATGCAAGCAGAATATAGCTGCATTTTTCCGTAGTAACGAATCTCGAATTCTTATTTTCTTACCGTATTTATTATTTTAAATCTTAGTATAAAGTACCATCTCAGCATTTATAATTAGACGGGTTGTTTTCACAGTCGAAAATTAAATACTGTTACTCTTCATTTCTTTATTTCTTTAAATGCATTTAAAACTTTATCAGGAACGTAGAATTAAATTGGCCATAGAGAATAAATTTTCAAGGCTGTTCTTAAAAGAATCAAGACATGAAATGAAAGAAGTAATAGAATCACAAATTCGAATGCGAACAACAACATTGAAATTTACGATGATGGAGGAGTAAATAATAAATACTTGTAAACAATCTGATAATTAAGAAATAAAAAAACTATACATGCTAAACAGTAGCCTCTATTTTTTTGGAAAAAAGATTTTTTTTAAATTATGCAGGATTTGCTATGTTTGTAGTAAAAAACATATTTACCCAATAAATATCAGTCTTAATCTTTAACTCGGTTAGTCAATAGTTGAATAGTATATAGTATATCTAAATAAACTAAATCTGTTAGTGCAAGATGCAAATAAGGATTATAATATTTACTTATCCTGTGGTCTCTAAAAGTGTATTTTTAATTGTAAAAAAAAAAAATCTTTTTTTTAAAGTTGTGACTCTGACAGACGCGCTCTGAATCAGTTCTTGTAAAGTCGTTTTGTTCTCAGCAACATTATTAAAAGACAGTCTAATTCAATAAATCCCATTCAATAAATGTGAACGTATAAATAAATGGTAATTTGCATACACAATTCAGGGTTTTCATATTGACCATCAAAGTGAAGCCGTCTTAGAGGCTACTGATGAGAACTCTGCAGTTAGGTACTAAAGTAAAAATAAATCATTGTATACATACATATATATATAAGGGTTACCCAAATGAAAAGTGGACAGGTTCAATAAAAAAAAATGATTTTATTGAAAATCAAAAGAAATCACTCCGGGGATTGTAACACAGGTCCCATCGTTTCGACAGCAGGTGTATGTCTTCGCTCTAGAAAGAACGTGGTTTGATTCTTGAGGGAGTCCTGCCCAGATTCCTTTACTTCATCGTCCAAACAGAAACATAGAACTGTCTTAAGTGGCCTAAAGGTCTAGAAGTCCCAGAATGACAAATCCGGACTGTACGATGGGTGTTCTAACATTTCTCAATGGATTTTTTTAATGTTCTCTTGGTTTCACGGGAGACATGTGGGAGGACATTGTCATGGAGATTCGATGTCGTTTGCTGCCCTCCTCAAAAAATTTTACACCAACTGTTCCAAGACGTTCAACCTAAACAGTGTTCGCCGACTTTACTTTCGATTAATTTCCTCTATCATTAATAGGTTCCCAGTTAAATATCGTATCCTGCCGTACTTCGTGTCCCTGTTTGATGGCACTGCTATAGCTACACTCATTCTGACGCAATCGCCTTTGTTTACTATTCATTTGAGAAACCCATGCAATAACGGCCATATCTTTAAATAATGTTACATTTATTCAAAAAATATATAATAATTTAAATATTAAGGGGTCTTGCAAAGACTAAAAACCAAAATGCTTCAGATATACGCATAAAGGAGACGTTGAGAAAGGTGACATTGAATACGTATTTCTATAAATTCTTAGAAATATGCCTATTTATCTTATTCATCTAGAACCAATCCCACAAATAAACAGCATTCAAATTTTATCAAAATTAATCAACTGTCTTCATTTTAGCAATAATTCAAAAATAATCGATTATCTTTGAGCATATCAAAAAAATTCATATCACAATGTTTTATTAAATCATACGGTGTATAAAAAAATTAAAAATGCTTTATATATTTAAATAAAAACAATATAAATGCAGATAAAAAAATCACAGAATTGTTCATTACGCTATAATGAACAATGCTATGCTTCTACAAGGACTATATTTCTATGCTACCTTAAATAATTATACAACGAAACGCAATGAAAGTCAAATGACATTTATATTCAGTAATTACAGCTGAAATAAAATATGCACCAAAACAATACAAACGAAACATAAAGAAGTATAATAGATCAGCTGCAGGAAGAAATCGTTTAATGCAGCTATTTTGCCGGCATTTTTACAAAACCTTTTAACATCTCTTTTTTTATGCCTCTTTAAATACACTTAAAATGTTTATATCGAATTCATCCACATACACCTAGCAGTTATGCAATGCATATGATACAATTAAAGAAAATGAGTGCTAACTTCTGTTTACGCCCACGCAAAGCAAAGATTGTGTCCAAGAAAAGCGTTTAGCAAAAATACAACACTATTATCATTCAATGGTAAAAAAAAGAACAAAAATTTCTGAATATTGCTGAACTCCTCACGAAATGATGGCTTTGATCAGTTGGATAAATGCCACGCCCAACAAATGTTCATAAATTTACGAAAAACACGGAAAAAACACCAAAATGAATGTAAATGAAAAAGAGCGTTATTTACCTAAAAATAAAACATTATTTACCAAATAAGCTTCCTTACGTAAACGTGTTGAGATTATACCCAAATCCCTCACTATATAAAGCCTCAACAACAAAGAATAGTACACATCCGTACTCGCTTTCCATAGTGGATTTCTCTGGGGAAAAAACATGTCAAACATGAGCATGCTAGTCTTTATCCTGATATCTACTGTCCTATCTTGTACTTTGGTATATGCCGGCGATGAGTGCCAAGATGAATTAAACGAATTTAAAAAAGCGTGGCAAGGTAAGTTTTGCATTCATTCCAATCATTTTTGAATTTATGAAATATGTTTTTTTTCAACGTTTATAAAATGTTTCTTTCAATTACGAGTGTGATTTCAAAGTACTTCATGAAAAATTAAAGTCATTTTGATATTCAAGTGAATAAAGAAGAAAGAAACACGCGTGTATCGAAGACATATACATAATTAAGAAATATTGAAATAGCTAAAAATGATTTGTTTAGAGTATATAACACTTTTTTTCTAATAGCGCTGGTATAATGAGGCTAATAATAATATAAGTAAATTATAATAACTATGTAATATTTCTATTTATAAATTTATTGCTCTTTTTTATCTGTTTCTCCTATTATTGCCAAATATATTTTTGTGATTAAAACATATTTAAATAATAACGACTGAAATTCCTAAAAAAATTGGGGAAAAATATTTTCTCAAAAATTTAACAACGTAAAGCAACATTTTATTCTTTTTCAGAATGAAAAAAATAAAAATGTGCGCCAAAAATTCTTAACATTAATTTTTCTTTCTGAAATATTATAGAAGTGGTTAAAGAAGGAAACGCACCAGAATGTTTCCAAAAATATGAAGTAAGTATTCTTAATTATATTTTATAATCAATAAATCTTATTTTTTTAATAAAAAAAGGAAACTTTATATATAATTCTAACCCCAAAAAATTTTCAAAGAAATTATATATTTTACTAACTGATACACAATCTTTCGAAATATTAGTTCAAATATGTTACTTACAAATCTTTATGAAGACTTTATTTTTAGTTTTTAAACTGAAAGAGCGCTATCGTATTTCTACAAAATTTGGGTTACATTCAGTATAGCATGCATTATGTAAGAAACCAATTTTCTTGGAGAATAATAGAAAAATGCAAGTAGAAAAATAGATAAAAATCCTTGTAGTTTTAAAATTATTATTGCAGTCGCGTATCACACCTTTCTGATTATAAAGGAATTACTAAACTTACCCGTCGAAGTATTTCCTTATTAAAAACTCCAAAAAAAAGCTCTCGTGCAAAATAGAATGTTATTTCTTCAATATATAACTAACACAGTAACAATCTCATACTAGTGATAGTTTCATAAAACAATATTAAAATTCAGACACGTGTAACAACTTAAAAATTGTAAAGGTAACTAAATCGTATACAGATTGTAAAAGCTGGATGAATCCATTCAGTACAAAAAAAAAAGTCAATCAGGACAAATCAATCATAAGTAAAAATTATGCTTTTGCATAAGGGCCTTTGCAATATAAAACTATCTTTTTATTCAAAAGGTAGAACTGTTCCTCAAAAAACCATGTAAAAAAGAAATAACTTGTATGGAACAAATTGAAACGACCATAGCCAGTTATAATTTTTTTTTTTAAGAAATGAATTTGTTTTACTCTACTTTTGGATCAGAATATAGTTTTGAGCCATTAACTAACATTCTTTTTAAATTATTTATAGCTCCAAAAATACAAGTGTTCAGGTGACGAAGAAGAAGACAGAAAAAAATACGTAAGTATTTAGTTACTTCTTACGAACTTTTACGTACATTCAGAAAATTTATTGATGCTAATTTCAGCTTCATATATTGATGAATAAACTCTGAAACATCTGAATAATTCATTTTATACAGAAAAAAAGCGAATTCATGAAACACCAAAAGATGTGCCTAATTAGAATTTAAAACCAAAACATCGTCTAAGACAAGTGTCTTAATTTCTAAGGAAGAATGTTATTAAATCATATTAGCTAAAAAGCTTGTAAAAAAATCTTCTTAACAAGCACATGTACATGTTTAGTAAAAACAATTTCTATATAAATTCTACATCTGAAAAATGTATTAAAAAGCCTAAAACAAATATTTTTTAAAATTCCTTTACTTTTAAAAAAATATAAAGAGCTCAAAAATATATATATTATATATTATAAGATATACAGAGTGCAAAAAAAATTACCTTATTTATCCTACAAAATATATTTATACAGTAAACAAAAAGATATGTGTGGATTAAAAAAGCAATATTATTATATCATTTTTTCTACATATAAAGAATAAATTAAAGACTGCAATAAATAATGAAAAAATTGGAATACGAGAAAAATATACAAGTAATTAATAATTATATTAATAAAATATGTAAAATCAGCTTAAGTTAAAGTCCAATTACTTATTCAACTAAATACACGAATGTGAATTTTTCCTACATTGTGTACGCGGTCTTCTTTTCTTATCACTTCCTTTAAAGAAGATATTCTGTGAGCATTTTTTTTTCTTTTTTGCTTTAATTTAAATAACCATGTGTGTGTTCTCTTTCAGGGAGCATTAAAAGAATACGTGCAAAGTTTACCCACTGAAGACCAAAAAAACATAAAGGTAAATTTATTCATGAAACAAATTTTGATTCCTAAAATAATTATTAGAATTTTTAGAGAGAAAACCGTCCAGCATTTCACAGCGATGATTATTTATCAACGAGTTCCCAATACTATACGAAAAATGACTTTTTTTAATATAAAGAAAATGAGTAAAATGACTTAAATCTTCGATAATGTAAGACATGAAAATAAAGGAAAATCGAAAAAATTTTCATAACTATGCTTTAAATGTTAAAAATAATTGATGTAAATAAATCTACTCATCATTCGTTATTCTTTTATTATAGTACATTCTTTTATTAAATTTATTAAATTCGCCTATACATTTTTCTGCAGTAACTTCACACATTAAAAATAAGTCGCTCTGCTTCAAAAAAAAAAATAAACTCTTCAAATTCTTTAGTTAAAAAGTGTTTCTAGTAGACAACGAATAGTTTTGTAGAAAATGTAAGGAGATATTGGGATAGAAACGTGAAAAAGTAAAACAGGGAGGGCGAAGGGGGGTGATAAATTATCATTTTATGATTTCACATTGCCAAAACAGTAATATATTTTTAAATTACTCTACTTTTTAATCCCCTAATACATATTACATATATGAGTAAAAAACGTCTTTCTCTACTTTAATTTGAAACTCAGGTTATTCGGAATAAATTTTAAAATAAATAATGATAACTATCAATAATTTGGTTCTGATAGGTACAATTTAATAATATTTGCTTTGTTTTTCCAGAATTGCTACGACGAAACAGGAAAAATGGCGGCAGAAAAAATAGGACAAGCAATGTCGACAGAATGCATGGAAGAACTGAAGAAATATGGGGAAAAATGGGAAGAAATATATAAATTCTAAATATATGTAAATTATTAACACCACATATTCACATGACTACGTTACAACTTAAAATTCCTAAAACAATAGATGTATCGTTAAAAAAAAGAAAATTTAAACTGAATTTATTATAAATAAATATTTATTCATCACACATTTTTGTTTTATTTCCTTCCTAAAAACTAAAGAAAAACGCAAATTAGAAAATGAATCAACTAAACAAATAGAATGATATAAATTTAAACTCTAGACAGTGATTCTATATATAAAGTAATACAAAAAAAAGATACAATATACTCGCCTAAAAAATTAAAAATCACTGTTTTTTAAAAACTATTTAGTGTAAATTAATCACAATCTATTTTTGCAATGTCAACAAACTTTGGAAAACCCATTTCAAAATTTTAAAAAAAAACCATTGTTATTAATTTGGGATAACAATGTTAATTCAAAGTATACATTGTGTGGAAGTAAAAAAAGCGTTCATATTTAAGATTAATTATACATTATTTTTAAGTACCTATTACAAATGTAAGGAAGTATGAAACAAGTAATATAAAAAAAAAAGAAACGAACCTTAAAATAGTCGTTATGATGTGTAACACCTGACATGTTATCGTGGTAAATATGCAATAGTAACTTAAATCTTGAAAAATATGAATCGGGTATGATTGGAAATAATTTCCTCTCGAACAATTATATCTTTAATGAAAATTTTACTTAACACAAGGAGTAATAAAACTTTTTATCAAAAATAATTATTCTTGTTGAAGTTGGGGAAGATCGATCGAAGCCACCGCGCGCGCTCTTTGATCAAATCAAATAGCGCGAGGTTCACTAGTTTCCTTTTAAACACTTCCGATCCTTTTAACGAAATCCCTTACACAAATATCCAGCAACCGAGAAGGAAGATGCTACACATCAAAAATCAGAATATTGGTTGAATATTAATATTACCTTAATTACTCGAATCTAAGTCGCACTATTTTTCCTGTGTTACTGCTGCTGAAATTCGGCTGCGACTTAGAACCGAAGGCAGAAAATTTGTTGGATGGAGAAAATAGAGTTTCTACCCCTTTCAAAAGGAAAAAAAGTAACCGTCAATTCTGGCCACTTGCATTGATGCCTTATCCTATTCCTTAGTTTATCAAGCAAGAGTGGCAAGTGGCGTGGAAATTACGGAGTACCTATCCCTCTAAGGGGATGTACCTCCTCATCATTATTTGTAAAGATAATAACATAAAGTGGTGTTCCTTAAAATAAAAGAAAAATTAAATGTAGTTAATGTGAATAGAAAAAATTTTGTGGGCAGTGGCATATAAAGCCTGCTAAATAAAAACAGCGAGCAGACGTAATCCGCCCACCATGAAACGCCATAGTTTATCATCAGTATTCAATCTATCCTAAGCAACATTGTCTGCTCGTATTTAGGAAATGTTTTTGTATACCCTTTCTTTAAATCACCTAAATATCAAACATATCGGTAATAGCATCAAGACGAATTAACTATGACACGTCTAATTAGGGAGGCAATTTTTTTGCAGAAAAAACGCAAGTAGAATGATGGTGGCCACTGTAAACTTGACACGGATGAAACAAATATACGTCGATGACGTAAACAAATTGACTTTATCCCATCGACGTATATTTGTTTTTTGAGCTAAAACTTGTTGTTTTCCTTGTAAATGAACAGAAGTCTTTTATAATTCTTCAGCATTCTTTATAAAAAAAAACATTCTTTTTCAAATGTTGCATAACAAAGGCATCGGATATCACGGAAGATGACACCGTGTGGGAAAATGGTAAGGCCAGCATCAATTTCAAAGTCAGCTGTGACGATTGGAGTGACGAGTCATTTTCGAAACAATGATAATTACAGCAATTATAGTTCATATACATGCATTTGAAATTTTTTAGTACTGGTAAAATAAAAAAATTATTATAACATCTCATTATTTTTCATTAAAAAAATTTTTTAAACAAATCTCAAGTATCGGATATTGAGGAACATTTTGCACAATTTTTTATTTTTTCTCAAAAACGTGCAGAGAATTGAGGGTGCAGCTTAGAATCAATGACAAAATTTTTTCACAAAAATATTTTGAGAAATTGGGGTGCGGCTTAGATTCGAGTAAAAACGGTATTTTTGAAGCTCAAGACGGGGGAAAAAACATGAAAATTCTAAAAATATATACTAACGTAATTTTTTTTTTCTTTTTTGCAAAAAAATAACAAGAATTTTCAGATTTTAATCCATACTAATTTTTATAGAATATATATATATGAATGTATCTAAAAATTTTCAAAAAAACTACTTTGAACATAAACAAAAACTTTAGGAAATACATAACCGAGAAAAATAGCATTTAAAGTTCTTCAAGGCGTAGGTGCTGAGACTGACAACAAGCAGAAAAAATTAAAATATTTAAAAGTAATTGGATATTAAATCTAGAATTTGTAGCTAAACTCCCCAACCCGAAATTCTGCGGAAAAATGAGAAGAAAAAATATTTTTGACATTTTTACAGTACCTTGTAGTCGTAAGATATTAAAAAGATTCGAGAGACAGAAAATTATTATTGCTGTTCCCGAGCCAGGTTCGATTTCATTTACTTTTGCTCAAGAATATCGAAGTATAGCAACATAGCATTCATCAAAAGCATTTTATTTTGAAACACAGTTAAAAGACAAGAGCCTGCTACTTCAATACCTCAATGTTTTAAGCCATAAGAGGGGTTTTTTTTGGTACAGCTCTCCAGCATAACAGCTTTTGATGAAATCCAAACTTAAGACGAAGGTCCACCGATCACAAAATTAACATTTTGACAAAAGGGAAAAAAAGTCGTTTGAAAACTTACAAGAATTACACCCCCATGAAAACTTTACTAAAGTAATCGATGCGAATTATTTAAGAAAACATTTGTAATTTCTGGTCAGATCATTTTTGCAAGCAGAACATAAATGCCTTTTTCCGTAATAACAAATCTCGAATGAAGCAATCAAAATTTATACTGATGGTAATAGAATATCTAAACAGGCCGGTAGTGGTATCTATATCGAAACGACTCAGGAAAAATTGTCCCTCAAGTATCGCAATCCAGATTTTTGCTCAGTCTTAAGAAGTGAACTAATAGCCATTGACGCGGGACTTGAGGCTATTCTATCTAAGAAGAATTACGGTGATCTTTAGATTCTCTCCGATAGCCATAGTTCACTTCAATACATTTATAAATGGTTTATTGTTGGCGACAAAACCAGTGTCTCTCCATCTTACACAAACTGAACTATATATCGCTACACCATGATATATTCATTTTCAGTGGATCCTATCTCACGTCGAACATTATGGTAATAAAATGGCGGACAAACTAGCAAAGGAGGGCTGTAATCTTCCAACTCCCTCTACATCCTCCCTTACCTATCTGGAATTATACTCGTTAAAAAAATCTCGAAATTCGGTAGAGCGGAGGGCGCCTCCCACTCATCATTGGTATGCGGGTAATAGACCCGGGCTGGCCCTACCCCTTAAGTGTGATAGATGCTCCCAGACTACACTTTCTCGTCTTGCTGGTGGTCACATCAAGTGCCTTTCATTCTCAGCGAACAAGATCTTCTCCATTTGTGCAAGGTGTCAAGATCACCAGGCTTCCCCGGAGAACATAATGTGTTGTATGTATCTCACAAGCAACGATATCTACACGGATCCCTTTCTTGTGCTGGACTTTTTGATCTTGTCTGTCAGACCCTGGAGAATCAGCAACAACACAACACAAATCTCGAATTCTTACTTTTTTTAGTGCATTTATTATTTTAAAATTCTTGATATAAAACTGGTGAATTTCTCAGTATTTACAATTAGACGGATCGTTTTTACAGTCGAAAATCACTCTTCAATTCTTTATATGCCGTTTAACACTATATCAGGAATGTTGAATCAAATTGGTCATAGGGAATAAGTTCTTTAGACAGTTCTTAAAAGAATCAAGAAACATGAAATGAAAGAACAATTATAATCACAAATTCGAATGCGAACAACAACGTTAAAAGTTACGATGATGGAGGAGTAAACAATAAAGATTTGAAAACAATCTGATAATTTAGAAATAAATAACTATACATGCTAAACAGTATCCTCTCATTTTTTTTTTTGGAGAAAAGATTTTTTTTAAAAAAAAAAAAGGTATGCAGGATTTTTTATGTTTGTAGTAAGAAACATATTTACCCAATAAATATCAGTCTTAATCTTCAACTTGGTTAATCAATAGTTGAATAGTATATATCTAAATAAATTAAATGTGTGTGTGCAAGATACAAACAAGGATTATAATATTTACTTAACCTGTAATCTATAAAAGTGTATTTTTAATTTTAATTCTTTTTTAAAGAGTTGCGACTCTGACAGACGCGCTCTGAATCAGTTCTTGTAAAGTCGTTTCGTCCTCAGCAACATTATTATAACACAGTCTAATTCAATTAATCCCATTCAATAAATGTGCACGTATATATAGATGGCCATTTGCATACACAATTCAGGGTTATCATATTGACCATCAAAGTGAAGCAGTCTTAGAGGCAACTGATGGGAAATCCACAGTTAGGTACTAAAGCAAAAATAAAGAAAACTGATTGCAGAAAATTAAGTCGTTTATTTCTATTTTCTACACTAAAAATTGATAAAAATGGATAGTGTGTTAAAGAGGAGGTGACTTAAAATGGTCGTATCTCTAGATTTTGTTTACATGGAGTTCAAATTTTGTGAGATAGTAGAAAAATATACATAAAGAATAATTTAGGCTAAGAAAATTTTATTTTATTTTGAGACTGATACTTTGTCAATAAAATATTAAATCATGCAGTTCCCCTTAAATATTAGAGTATACTTTTTAAAATATATTTTAGTTAAGGATGAGAAAAATATTAGTTTCTTTAAGGAACAATAATATTCTAGGAATAAAGGATAACGAAAAAAATAATAATAACATTTCAGCCATTTTTTGTCCTATAAAATCTGAAAAAAATTACTAAATAAGCCCTATTTTGCAAGGACTGCAATATTCAAAAAATTGAGATAAACTTACAAGCGGCACTGAGTTTTAGTTACAATCCCGTTTCAATTGTTAGTTTAATGATTTCGGAGAAAAATTCAATTAACTATTTCCTAATTTTTAAATATGCCGTTTTACAGTTTCTTTATTTCTTCATTTCAGTTATTTTACAGTTATAAATTTAGTGTGTGTGCGCGATATTTATTTTTTAAAAATTGAAATAAGGCTTTTTGTACAAATAAGCGATGCTATTAAAATAATCTATGCATTGCACACATATATACAATGATGACAATATCACTAAATAATGTTGCATTTATTTTAAAAAATATATATTAATTTTAAAATTTAGTGGTCTTGCAAAGACTATAAGCCAAAATGTTTCAGATATACGGATAAAAGAGAGACGAGTAAATGCCTTATCACATAAACACTCATTCGGAGTAATTTTTGTTCAAAAAAACCCTTTGAGGCGATTTTTTCCCAGTTTCTAAAGCAATGGCTTCGAACATTTTCCCAGTGAAATGAAACAATTGCTCAAAATTCAGTCAATGGGGTTCTTTGGCTCCCTACGTCATAAACAAGAAGGCGATAAAGATAATACCCTCGGCTTCGTCAAACGCATCAAAAATAGCGCAAAATATTCCAATGCCGCATAATCTTTTAAACAGAATGGTGCTCCATTTCTGTTTACGACAGTCAAACAAAGCGTGAACGAAATAAAAGGAATAAAAATGGATGTTCGTTTTCCGAAGCAGAAAAATCGGCAAGTAATTTCTCAATGTGAAGATAGGGTGCGGCTGACGTCAGAGCATATCATTTTGTTTAAGGCAACCCTTCACCCTCAAAGCTGCTTGAAACGATTATTCTAAAAAGACTCGAGTTGCTCCGAGACACGCGTGCATGAAAATGCCTTAAGGATTACGTGACATAGAATATGTTCATATTTATCTGTAATTCTAAGAAAAAATTGTTTATTTATCTCATTCATCTAGAACAGAGGTTCCCAAACTTTTTTGTCTCGTAGACCCCTTGACCTGTTTTTCGGTTTGGGATAGACCCCTGCTTAATTAATATTGAATTTTTGCAAATTTATCAACTTAAATTCTTTTTATCCGCTGGTACTGCTATTCCTACTTTAAAAGAATTAAATTTCTGACTGTAATGAAATATAGTGTTTAAAATTTAAAAAGCAAATGTTAATTAATTTAATTAAAATTAATTAATGAATAAAACTGTTTAATATACTAACTAAACAACAAACTGTGGTATTCCCATAGTCAAAGCATTCTCAAACCTGGTTTCGAAATCCGAATAAAAGGTATTTAAATATTGAATGTAGGTTAAAACGTTCTGATAGATTTTCTGTGACAAATTTAGAAAGTTTGGGACCTCCAGTATTAAACTTCTTTAGCTTAAATCAAGAAAGAACAGCTGAAATGATTCTTGTTTTAATAAAATTTATGCTGTCACGTTGTAAATGCAAATTAACCTCAATAAATTTAGCGAATAAATCTGTTAAATATATAGGTAAAATTTGGTTTATACGTGATTATAAGTTTTTTTTTAATTAAAGTCCCGATCTAGTTTAATGACATCCAGTATCACATAGACCCCCTCTTTCACCTCATGGACCCCCAAATTAATTTTTGGCTGACGTAGACCCCTTGGAAGTCGTCGTAGACCCCTGGGGGTCTATATAGACCACTTTGGGAATCACTGATCTAGAATAAACCCCACAAATATGCAACATTCAAATTTTATCAAAATTAATAAACTGTTTTCATTTTATCAATAATTCAAAAACTCATCCATATAATTATCTTTGAGCAAATAAAAAAAAAATTCATATCACAATGTTTTATTAAATCATACGGTGTGTAAAAAATTAAAAATGCTTTCATACATTTAAATAAAAACAATATAAATGCACATAAAAAAAATCATAGAATTGTTCATTACGCTATAATGAACAATGCTATATTTCCACAACAGGACTATATTTCTATACTACTTTACATAATTATACAACGAAAGGCAATGAAAGTCTAATGACGTTTTTATCCAGTAATTACAGCTGAAATAAAAAAATATGCACCAAACGATACAAAAGAAACATAAAGAAGTATAATAGATCAGCTGCAGGAAGAAATCGTTTAATGCAGCAATTTTTCAAGCACTTTTAAAAAACCTTTTAACATCTCCTTTTTTCATGCCTTCTTAAATAGGCTTAAAATGTTTATATGCGAATTCATCCACATACACCTAACAGTTATGCAATGCATATGATACAATTAAAGAAAATGAGTGCTAACTTCTGTTTACGTCCACGCAAAGCAAAGATTGTGTCCAAGAAAAGCGTTTAGCAAAAATACAACACTATTATCATTCAATGGTAAAAAAAAGAACAAAAATTTCTGAATATTGCTGAACTCCTCACGAAATGATGGCTTTGATCAGTTGGATAAATGCCACGCCCAACAAACGCTCGAAAATTTACAAAAGACACGGAAAAAACACAAAAACGAATGTAAATGAAAAAGAGCGTCATTACCTATAAAAAAAACATTATTTACCAAATAAACTTCCTTAAGTAAACGTGTTGAGATAACATCCAAATCCATCACTATATAAAGCCTCAACGACAAAAAAATAGTACACACATTCGTACTCCCTTTCTATAAAGTAGATTTCTCTTTAAAAAAATATGTCAAGCATGAGCATGCTTGTCTTTTTCCTGATATCTAGTGTCCTATCTTGTAATTTGGTATATGCCGGCGATGAGTGCCAAGATGAATTAAACGAATTTAAGAAAGCATGGCATGGTAAGTTTTGCATTCATTCCTATCATTTTTTAATTTATAAAAGATGATTTTTTCAACGTTTATAAAAAAAATTTTTTAATTATGAGTATGATTTCAAAGTACTTTATGAAAAATTAAAATCATCTTGATATTCAAATAACACTATGAAGAAATAAACACGCGTGTATCGAAGAAATGTACATAAATAAAAAAATATTGAAATAGTTCAAAATGATTTGTTCAGTGTGTCTAACAGTTTTTACTAATAGGTAAATACCTTTACCTCAGGTATACTTATACCTTTAACTGTCGCTTCATGATAAAAAAAAAAGGCAGAACTCATCTCTAATTTGTATTTTCTATAAAATTGAAGTATAGAATGATATTTGCACTTTCGTAACCCTTTAATGAAGTGGAATTTCGCAAAACCAATTTTTGGTGGATCTCTACTCCGTAAAATAAACATGCAAGCCAAATTTCATGTCTAAATCTAACATTAAAAAAATATGAAATTTTTACTATCAAAAATATCTCAACGGGATTACCCCCGTAATCCCGTTGAGAGTAGTTTTTCAAACTGACCGTTCTTACCGAATTTCAATTCAACAAAAGAAAAAAGCAAACCAAATTTCATTATTATAGTCCTTGTCGTTCGAAAAAAGGAATTTTTTTTGTTAGTACGCACCAGTAAACCATCTGCTCCCCCCAGGAGTTGATTTCCATAAAATTCATTCTTATTGTATCACTATTCAACAAAAGAAACATGATTAACAAATTTCAAGTATGTGGGTCTAACAATTCAAAAACAGGAATTTTTTCTATAACTGTTCTTGACCCCTCGTAACCCTCCTTGGGGGTCGATTTTCGTTTTACTCTTTGTTTGAGAAACTCTATTCCATGAAAGAAACACGCATGCTAATTTTCAAGCAGGTAGATCTAATAGTTTAAAAACGGAAGTATTTATCGATTACGCCCCTTAATCTCCTGAGATGAAACTTGGTGGTTGATATTCACGAAAACAATTTTGTAGCGGTTCTCTACTCTACAAAAGGAATTTGCTTACCAAATTTCAAGACTGTACGTCTAATAGTTTAAAAATGGGAAAAATTACCTATAACGCCTCTTGAGCTCCCCCAACGCCACTTGGGGGTCTGTTTTCACAAAACCCATTTTGGCGACTGTACTCTAAGAAAGGAATCTACTTACCAAATTTGAAGTATGTGCGTCTAATAAATTAAAAATGGAATAATATTAAACAATAACGCCCCTTGAGCCCCCCCAACGCCACTTAGGCGTCGATTTTCACAAAACACATTACATTACATAGGGGATCTTTAATCCATTAAAGAATTCTGATCATCATATTTCAAGACTGTACGTCCAATAGTTTAAAAATAGAAATAATTATCTATAACGCCCCTTAAGCCCCGCAACGCCACTTGGGGTCGATTTTCACGAAACGCATTTTGTAGCGTATCTCTATCCTATGATATGAATCTGCTTACCAAATTTCAAGACTGTGCGTCTAATAGTTTAAAAATCGGAACAATTATTTATATCTCCTCTTAACCCCCCGCAACACCCCTTCGGGGTCAATTTTTCCAAAACCCATTTTGTAGCGGATATTTACTTCATGATAGAAACATGCCTACCAATTTTCAAGCAGATAGGTTAAGTAGTTTGAAAACGAAAATATTTTTCTATTACGCGCCTTAATCCCCTGCAACGCCACTTGGGGAGGGGGGCTATTTTCCCAAAATCCATCTTGTAGCTGATCTCTACTCTATGAAAGGAATCTATTTTTGAAATATAAAGACTGTGCGTCTAATAGTTTAAAAATGGAAATAATTATCTATAACGCCACCTAAGCCCCCGAAACTCCACTTGGGGGTCGATTTTCCTCAAACTCGTATTGTAGCGGATTTTTACTCTATGAAAGGAATCTGCTTACCAAATTTCAAGATTGTACGTCGAGTAGTTTAAAAATGGAAACAATTATTTATAACACCCGTAACGCCCGTAACGATTCGAATTTGGCAAAATCCGTTCTTAGCTGATCTCTACTCCATGAAAGGAACATGTCTACCATATTTCAAATTTGTAGGGTGAATAGTTCCGGAGATATCGTGATTAGTCAGTCAGTCGCTTTTCTCCTTTATTTCCTTTATTTTCTCCTTTGAGCTATTTCAATATTTTTTAATCTATATATATAGATTAAAAAATATTGAAATAGCTTAAAATGATTTGTTCAGTGTGTCTAACACTTTTTACTAATAGGTAATACATCTAATAATAATATAACTAGAGTTATATAATAAATGTATAATATAATTCTATTTATAAATATATTGCTATCTCTTCTGTTTCTTCCTACTATAACCACATATTTTTTGTAAGTCATATTTATAATAACGAATGAAAAATCTACAAAAAAATTGGGGGAAAAAACGAATTAAAAAATTAATAACGTAGAGCAACATTTATACTTTTTCAAAATGGAAAAATAAAAATATGTGCTAAAAAACTCTTTAAAACATTTATTTTTTTTCCTGAAATATTATAGATGTAGTTAAAGAAGGAAACGCACCAGAATGTTTTCAAAAATATGAAGTAAGTTTTTTTAATTATATATTTTAAAATCAATAAATTTTATTTTATAAAAAGAAAAAAAGCTTTTTTTTTAAAATTAAAACCCTACAAAATTTCAAAAGAAATTAAATAATTTACTAACTGACGAAGCATTACTACAAATTTGTTCTGTACAAATCTTTAAAAAGATATTTTTAGATCTTTAAATTAAAAGCGCTATCGTATTTCTACAAAATTTGAGTTATATCTAGTACAACATGCATTATGTTAGAAACAAATTTTCTTGAAGAATAATTGAAAGATGCGAGTGGCAAAATAGATAAAAATCTTTGTAGTTTTAAAATTATTACCCACTGTCTCGTTTCATAGTTTTCCGACAGTAGAGGAATTATTAAACTTTTTATGACTTCCCCCTCCCGTCGAATATTTCCTTATTAAGCACTAACCTCAAAAAAGTGTGCAAAATAAAATGTTATATCTTCAGTATTTAACGAACAAAGTAGTAATCCCATGTGTCATAAAAGAACAATAAAATTCAAACATGTGTAATAACTTACAATTTTTAAAGAAAACTAAATCGTACACAGATTGTAAAAGCTGGCTGAATCCATTCAGTACAAAAAAATGTTGATCAGAAGAAATCAATAATAAGAAGAAAATATACTTTTGCATAAGGGTCTTTGCAACTTACACTGCTTGACAATTGCTAAGGAACAGCTATGTGTTTTGGAATAATTCAGAACAGACAATGATTGAATAAAGGAAACAAAGTACATATTTAGTAGGGACAATGTGCATTTATTATAGAGCGAAATGGTACAGACATCGCCACATCCAAGAATTAAAAACTTAAAAATAAAAAAAAGATGCTCCTTGAATGATTTCCAAAGAGCCACAAAAAATTGATCTTCAGAATGTTGCAGGCATAAGTATCTTAGTAAGATGAGAGTTGACTATGGACACTAAGTTACATTTTGCTTCTCTTCTGCCCGCTCTTCCCTAAACTATCGAGAAGTCCTTGGGGGATATTGTACCACTCCTGTCTCAAGACAGTTTAGAGCTCTTGCGCTGAAAGGAGCGATATGTTTCTTTGTGCAACACGTCTGCCAAGAGCCTCTTAGGCATGTTCAATCGGTTTTAGGTCCGAAGAGTAGAATAGAATAGTGGAGAACGTAGAATATTTTCACTTTGCAGTGTGTCCGATACCTCAACACTTATGTGTGGCCGCGAATTATCGCCCATAAACAGAAAGTCTGAACCTACAGCACCCCTAAAAATGTGAACACGATTCAGAATAATCCCAAGGAATCCTTCTGCAACACCATTGCGATGTGATGCTTCCTCAGTCAAACATGTGAAGCGGTGTTCTGCCGCTGTACATCCTGCCCACACCATCACGACTGAGCCGTACCCCAATACGGTTCACAAATAAACTTTTGTGCATAACGTTTTCCACGCTCTCTCCACAATAATTGGTGGTCAGAATAACTTGTTACACTGAAACGAGATTCGTCGGAGAACATCACTCTAGACCATTTTTGGGGATCCTAACCAACATTATCTTTACATCAGCGTAATCTCTCTCGACAATGGCATGGTTGAAGTGGGATGCAACGAACAGGTTTCCGTGCATACAAACCAACTTGATTTAATCACCCTGAGATGGTTCTTGCTAAAACATACGTACCGGTAGTTGTTGCAAGGTTTGCAGCTATCTGGTCAAAAGTGAAATTTCTATTCCTTTTTGCCACGAGAACTACATAGTAATTCTCTAAAGGTGTGGTGCTCCAACCACGATTCTAGGCATACTTTTACAAAGCATTTCCACCTTCAGCGTCCTTCTTTAATCGCGAAATGACACTCTTTGATACATCCATTGTAGCAGCTGCAGTGGTGATACTTTGACCTGCTTCCAGTCATCCAACTGCTCGTCCACGATCGTAGTCATTGAAATGATTTCTGGCTGACACTTTGCTCTTAATTATTGCAAGAACCAAACAAAATTTCCGAGAAGAAATTTTTATAACATCCAACACAATTTTCGTCAGCCATTAAGCAGCATGAATTCTCGAATGAACCATGAACTTCTACGCACTATCTTTTATACAAATAACAAGTCCTGGTCTACCAAGCCCTCTGAACTTTTATTCGTCAGGCTGTCTGAGACACAATTTTGCATAAATCACTTGTTACTTAGCAAGTGTCAAGCAGTGTAAAACTAACTTTTTGTTCCAACGGTAGAAGTCTTCCTCAAAAAGCCATGCAGAAAAAAAAGATATAACTTGTACAGAACAAATCGAAATGAAGCACAGCCAGTTATTTTTCTAAGAAAAAAAAATATTTTATTCTACTTATGAATCAGAATATAGTCTTAAGCCATTAACTAACATTCTTTTTGAATTATTATTAGCTCCAAAAATACAAGTGCTCAGGTGACAAAGAAGAAGACAGGAAAAAATTCGTAAGTATTTCGTTACTTTTTGCGAACTTTTACGTATAATTTGTACATTTATTTATACTAATTGTTGCTTCATATATTGATGGACAACTTCTGAAATATCAGAATAATTCATTTTATACAGAAATAGGTCGTTCATAAAACAACAAAAGATGTGCCTAATTAGAATTTAAAACCAAAACATGGTCTAAGATAACTGTCCTTGCTTCTATATAAAGAAGAATGTTATTATAAATCATATCAGCTAAAAAGCTCGTGAAGAAATTCTTCTTAACAAGCACATGTGTGAGTACGTACATGTTTAGCAAAAATAACTTATAATTAAATTCTACATCTAAAAAATTTATTCAAAAGCCTTAACCATATATATCTAAACACTTTCTTACTTTAAAAATGTATAAAGATTTCTAAAAAAAAATTATATTAATATAAGATATACAGTGCAAAAGTTACCTTATTTACTCTAGAAAATATATATATATATAGCAAACAAAAAGATATACGTGTTTTACAAAAGCAATTTTTAAACAATTTTTTCTACAACTAAAGAATTAATTAAAGACTCTGTAATAGACAAAGAAAAAAAATGGAATACATGAAAAATATGCAAGTAATTATTAATTATATTAATAAAATATGCAAAGTCAGCTTAACCAAAAGTCCAGTTATTTATTCAACTAAATACACGAATGCGAATTCTTCATACGGCGTACACGGTTTTCTTTTCTTCACTATCTTTATCACTTCTTTTAAAGAAAATGTTCAGTGAGCAATTTTTTGGCTCCAATTTAAATAATAATGTGTGTGTTCTCTTTCAGGAAGCATTAAAAGAATACGTGCAAAGTTTACCCGCTGATGACCAAAAAAACATAAAGGTAAATTTGTTCATGAAATATATTTTGTGGTTCCCAAAATAATTATTAGAATTTTAAAAGAGAAAACCGTCTAGCGTTTTCACGTAGAGAAACGATAATTATTTATCAACGAGTTAACAATACTATGAAAAATAACTTTTTTAAAATAAAGAAAATGAGTAAAATGACTACACTTTGATAATGTAAAACATGAAAATAAAGGAAAATCGAAAAAAAATTTCCATAATTAAGTTTGAAATGTTAAAACTAATTTATGTAAATAAATCAAATCACCATTCGTTATTTTCATAGTACATTATTTTATTAAATTAAAAATTAAATTCGCCAACATTTTTCTCTGCAGTAACTTTTCACACATTAAAAATGAGTCGCTCTACTTCAATAAATAAATAAACTTTTTAAATGCTTAAATTAAAAAGAGTTTCTAATACAGTTTTGTAAAAGATGTAAGGAAATATTGGGATTAAAACGTAAAGGAGTAAAAAGGGGATCTTAAGCATAGCTGTGTATATAAAGAAACTGTAATTTTATATATATAATTTCTTCATTGTGTGGAAACTAACAAAAACAAACACATAAAGCAACCAGATACGAACGGATGATACAGTAATATATTCTTAAATTACTTTACATTTTAATACCCTAAGACATATTACATTATCTGAGTAATAAATTTCTTACACTACTTTAATTTGAGACTTTCAGCTAATTCGAAATAAATTTTAAAATAAATAATGAAAACTATCAATAACTGGTTATGATAGATATAATTTGATAATATTTGCTTTGTTTTTTTCCAGGATTGCTACCAAGAAACAGGAAAAATGACGATAGAAAAAATAGGACAAGAAATGTCGACAGAATGCATGGAAGAACTGAAGAAATTTGGGGAAAAATGGGAAGAAATATATAAATTCTAAATATATATAAATTATTAATACCACATATTCGCATGAATATACGTTAAAGCTTAAATTTCTAAGAAAATAAATGTACCGTTAAAAAAAAGAACTTAACTCAATTTATTAAAAATAAATACTAATTCAACACACATTTTTGTTTTATTACCTTCCTCAAAACTAAAGAAAAACGCGCACATTAGAAAACGAATCTACTTAACAAATTGAATGATATAAATTTAAACTCTGGACACAGTGATTTTAGAGTATTACAGAAAACTGATGCAATATACTCGCCTAACAAAAATAAAAGTCACTATTTTTAAATATTATTTTGTGTAAATTAATCACAATCTATTTTTGCAATGTAAACAAAATTTGGAATTCGAAAAAATTACATAAATAATTCCAAATGAAATAATTATTAATTTAATATCTCAAACCAGTACGCTCCACATGACAACATTTTCCTATAACTACATTATATGCAAGTAAAATACCGTCTCTTACATAAACACACCAGCATTACTAGTTCGGATGAGAACAATGTTCTGAGAAAAATCTTTAATTTACTCACATGAGTTGCTTTCAGCATTCTTGACAAATATTCTGTCTTCTTTATTAAAGAACATTTTTATAACAGATTTTTAAATAACGTTGTAAGTAGAATTAGTTGTCGAGCAGAAAACTTACAAAAAACGCACCTGCTTCATTTAAAAGAATTCTAGATATTAATTTTTTTCCACTCGATCAATAAGAAAGAGAATATAATTAATTCAGTTTGAAGAAAAATATCGTCTGCATCATAAAACTATTATGAATTGTACAAATTACAATATCGTCTGCATTATAAAATAAATATGGAAGACTTTGAATTTTTTTAGTCTTCATTAGTGAAAAATAAATTTCCAAACACAAAAATATAATCTCTTCAAAAAATTATTTTTGAAAATAACTTCCACTTAAAATATAAAACAGATTTATATAAAAAAAAATGTAATGTTTTATATCAATACATTAACACGTAAAATACTTAACCATGTAAAAAAATTGAATATAAAATCTAGAACTATTTGAACAACTATCTTTAAACAGATCATTTTTTTCCCTTTGATTAATGCAATAAGTGGAGTTCAGAACTTAGAAAAAAAATTTCCATTGCACTATTATTTTACAGACGAAATTATGAACATTTTTCAATGCCATTTCACAAATCTTGCGCTTAATGTAAAGAAAAGATGAAGTTATGAAAATATCTCGCTTATTTTTTTTTTAAGATTTACTTAATTCAAATGTAAATTCATACTGAATTTCATTCAATCTTGTAGGAAATTAAAAAGTTAGAAGTCAAACTCAATATTATATTTAATGTCAAACTCTTGATAATATTTAATCTTTTAATAGTTGTACTTTTTCTTTTATGGTAATTTCAACAAAAGGATCATTCTTTTTTAAACCATTGATAAAATCGATAGGAGAAATAGCTATAATAAATCTAAGTGGTTAAAAGAACTTTGGTAATAGTAAAAGTTTTTAAAATGCAATTTGCAAAAGTGGCAAGATTTTTTTTAAAGGGCATTCAACAGAAAAGAGCAGGAAAACTCAATTTTACAGAGATGTCTAAGCAATAATTTTAAAAAAAGCCAATGAGAGTAGTTTTGAAGTAAACTTCAAAAAAAAAGAGAGAAAAGTCGAATTTAAGTCAGGAAAGAAACTTTTTATTTAGGGAAAATAATTAGTACTTCAAAATAATTAGAATGAAATTCAAACTTTCAGATTTTAAAAATGTAAAATAAACATACAAACATTGCATACCCACTGTAGATAAATAAAAATAAAAAAAGAAACTGCATTCACTGTCACAAAAATCAATTTTACTGCAACGAGTAAGAATTAATTATCTCGAAAATAAACAAATCGCATAGGTTCGCATGTAAGCATAAAAAGGAAAAACTGGAGATGTGGCTCAGTTATAGAATAAACTCTTCAAAAATTTGGATGTATTTGAAGCTTTTATTTAATTCACCATGCAGCAGATTCTCCAGGTATTTTCCCTTAAACTAACTATTGTACATGGGGATTCTTTATGCCTTTGTTTGATTTGAAAACCTCACCTTGTGAAGGAATCCGTGATACAATCCACAAGACCAGAAATGGCCAACCCAAACGACCTTGAGGGCCACTTCGGAAAAACTTAATCCCGCGGACTACATATAAAAATATATACCTTTATATTAGATTTGGAGTCATTACAAACATTTATTGGATCAAAACAACGGCAACGAGATAAAATATTACCAGTTACATGATTTATTTGTTTCAAAACACAATACTAAAAAAAATATATTGCACAAAATATTCGTATTTTGTATAGTAATGTTGAATCTTCGGAGCCACAAAATTATTCAAGGCGAGCCGTGGGTTGCTCACCCCTGACATAGACATTTCTATTTAAATAGATATTGAGTGGGTAATAAAAGAAGGAAAAAATATCATCAGAGTGTCACACAAAATGCCAATAGATGCTGCTGGAGCGCTGTAGGTGAAAGTACTTAAAACGGGGCACAGAGTCACCCCCAGCTCACGAAATCTTTAATTTTGTATAGTAGTGTTGAATCTTACGAGCCACAAAATTATTCAAGGCGAGCCGTGGGTTTTCACCCCTGACATAGACATTACTATATAAATAGTTATTGAGTGGGAAATAAAAGGAGGAAGATACCATCAGAGTATGACACAAAATGCCAATACACGCTGCTGGAGCACTGTAGATGAAAGTACTTAAAGCGGGGCACAGAGTCACTCCAGGCTCACGAAACCTTTAATTGTGGGAAAACTGTTTGTTACAAATGACGTTATCAAAATCCTCCTATATGACAGTCTTCATGTAAACTAAAATGTATTTGTCACATATCTCCCTCTTTTTTGGGAACGGCAAACATTTTCTTACTACCTCAAGGTACTTGTGGTGACTGAGTTTCCCGCGCGACCATTAACGTTAGTATCGAGAGCACGCCTGCTCCCGGATTAATAATCTCAGAGTGGTTGCCTAAGAAAAAGGGCCCTTAATTTATCTACTAGAAGGGTCTTCAGGATAGCTACTCAGCTACGTTCTTTATAGAGATAAGTAAAATTTACATTTTCGTTAAGATTCAAATAATGTAACCACTCTACGGGGGTAAATACTTTTGATATTCTGATTGAGATAAAAAATAAATTTATTTTAAAACTTAAATCATGTCTAAGTGGAACTTTATTCTTTTGATACGTTGGAGATCTAATCCGCCACAACAATTGTTCATATTCGGTACAAAACCATATCAAAAATTTACTTCAGGCGATTCAGGAAAAAAAAAGTATGAATGCTTAAGTCACTAAATAATGTGGAAATACTAAAAATAAGGTAAGAAAAAAGACAAATCCCCCGCCCATAGTGTTTCAAATTTCCTGAATTTAGTAGCCATTCAACTGTAATATGCTTGTTCGTTTAGTAATAAAGCAAAAGTAAAAAAGCAACCTTCAGCAAATTAAATAATTAATAAAAATCCTCATCTAAGAACGGATTTTATTAATAAGTTTCACAGAAAATCCATTAAAATGTTAACACACAAAATCATAAATATTGATTTTCTTTAATTATACAACAATAATAAACAATTGCAGCTATCTTGAGTAATTACAACAATAAACGATTTGTTTCCAATAAATGCACAAAAAAGTCACCAAAAATAGGAAATGTTATTCATCACAAGAGACAACTTAAAATCTACAATTATATAACAGTTGACAACTGAAAAGGCAGGAACAAAATCATGAATATTTCTTTTCTTTTTTGTAATGTTTAAGCCTTTAGTGTTTAACAATCAGAGTTTAGTTATACAATCAGAGACACTATAAAATCTTGTAATATTAATAGGGTTATTTAGCATTAAATTATTACATTCAATCCATTCAACAATATAATCATTTACAAACAACATGATATATTAATCATTTTGATAATTAATCATAAATTTCTAACCATTATTATTTGTTTTAAAGAAAATACAAAGAAGTGGGTCATCAATAATTAAACTTTCCCAAAGCTGACAAAATATCATTCTAGACAGTGACTGATAAGTTCGTTGACAATATACAGCTATAGATGTCTTTATTTAACATAGAAAAAAATGATGCCCACAGGAGAAAAAATTTACATCCATTCACTGATTGTGTTCATGGGAATATTCCATTTTATTTTACGTAACACCAGATTCAAAACCATTCCTATATAACGTCTTTCTTCCAGGAGAAGTAATACTGCCTTCTAGAAATTGAAATTTCTAGGTTGTGTGAGAATTTTTTCAGCGAATTGATCAAAGATGCTTAAGTTGCTCTTCTTCCTGGCAATATTTTGTGCTCTGACTCACCAGTATGTTGAAGCTTACGGGTTCTACAACATTTTAGCAGAACTCGATCGATATCTTAACGGTAAATACTTTCCATATGTGTGTGTTTTTAATGCATATGTGTTACCATATAACTAACTTCTATTTAGCGAATTTTTTCCTGGAACCAAGAACATTTTACTCTTTTCTTCATAAATAACCCCCATGTAGCGAAGTGCATTTTCTATTTAACGAACATTTTCTCTTAGATTCGAATTTTTTTCTCCATATTTTTAAAATATTTCAGGACATTTTTCAAATTATTCTCTTTAAGCCCATTTTATGGTTATCAATGACCTTGAATTGGTTTTACCAGGTGCCGAATTCATCTGCAGCAATAAAATTGCAGTAACTTTTCAAACAAAAAAAAAACTAAAATAAAATTAGCAGAATTTATTAGTAATTAAATTTAAGGACACATGTGGTCGTGAGTGCTTAGAGTACTGGTTATTAAATAAGATATGTTTAAAATTACTTGTAGGTTTAAAATGAAAAAATGTCATTAGTTTTAATGGCTGAAGTGTAGTATGGGGGGGGGCTTTCGATTTGGCGATTTTTCTTTGGAATTGACGATTTTTATATAAATATTATGGTGAGATCACGAATTCATTCTGGCTTCCGGACCCCTATCGCTAAATGAAGTAGCTTGGCGATCGATTTTGGTCGCCAAAAAAAATTGACATCGCTAAACTACACTATAAATTGACATCGCTATACTACACTTTAACCAATTTTAACATCAAAAATTACTGTTTTTAAATTGAAAATATAGTGTATTCTTGAACAATATTTTTTCTCTCATTTTCCTTGTAGGTTTCTTTTCGATGGGTAAAATATATAAAAAGTATATATATTAATTTACAAAAAAAGTGTGAATAATTACTTTTTTAAATAATATAAATTGTTTAGGAATATAAAATTTGCTTTCTGTGGTTTCTTAAGTATATTAAAAGATAAATCTCTATTTAACGAATTTTCACATTATGAACTTTTTTCCGGGATTTAACGATTTTGTTCAATAGAGGTCCTACTGTGTTATTTATTTTATTATGTAAATAAGTTTTTATCATAATGCTTAATTTATTGTGCAAACTATAACCTCTTTGATTTTTAATCTAATTATAATTCATTTTTTAATCAATTACTATGAATTATCAGACCTGCAAATAACTATTTAATTATTAATGAATAAAAGTTTATGAATATAATCTTTCGTCGTGAAAATTTGGCGTTTAACGCGAAAACGCTTCAGACGAAAATATCGGTCAACATGAAATATTGCGACGGTTCCGACTAACTACTATGTGTTTTCATGCATTGTTTTTCTCTGAACACAAAATTAAAATCGCTTAACACGAAAAGATCTCCCTTCTGGGAATAAACAAAATAAGGAAGACACCAAACACTTAATGAAATATTTGAGAAAGTTTCTGAATTATTAAATTGTCCGACAGAATCATCGGAAGAATTTGTTTCAATAGATAATGATCATGATTGTACAGCCCTAGTTATGGCAAAGACATTTTAGAGTTAGTTCAAAGCTCAAAAAATATCATTGATGAAGATTCCGACGTCAGCTCCTGTTCCCACATCATGCGAAATGAGGAACATCATGAAAAATACACGCAGTTATTTAGAAGCGCACTCCATTGTTGAAATTGTGACGGATCTATACGCGTCTATAACTAATTTTGGGGATTTTTCTGGGGCAATAATATTATCAAACAACTTTTACCGAGTGAAGAAAGTGTGATTATGCAAATTAAGTATATTATATAAATTCTGTATTCGCAAGTTTTGAGAGTTAGTTGGTGAGTGGAGGATCGTGAAATTATTAAGTGCAAATCGGAGTTTATCAATTGAAGAAGTCTAAGGGATGATCACTTGACGGTGATTAAATCCGGATAAGGATTGCATTCAAGGCCTCAACTGGAGGACTCAACTTCATAAAAGTACCGGTATAGTGTGAACCTTGCTTAAATATAAGTTTAACTTATGAGTGCGCGACGTAGTTTATATTGAACTCGTATAAGTTATCGTGGAATCAGTTGAGGGTCCGTATTATTATCCCCAAGCTAATGAGTCTCACCTCCGCCCTCTGTTATCTGATCTTTTATCTTAATTAGAGTATTATTGCGCTTGTTTGATATTTTGGTGACAATAAAATAATTAGAGTGAATCATGTCTACTGATTATTCAGTTCCTCCCACACATCTAGCCGGGTCCGAGGGTTGACAAGGGGGATCAGAGGGAAACAGGAACCGACAAGCATTACAAAATGAATAACAATGTAGATGGCATCGAACAGTTTTAGACAATTTGATACAAGGAACGATAGCGAAAATAAAAATATCAGATTATTTTCCAAAAATTCAATAAATGTTTTGCTTTTCAAAAAACTTGAAAATGTATTCTAATAAAATTAATAATTGTTGAATATACATTTTATTTATTTATTTATTTGCAATATCCTTTAACACGAAAAAATATTTTATTCCCCTCAGTTATGTGTTAAACGATTTTCAGTGTATAATTATTCTTTCACATTAGAAGAGGGCTGTCAGAAGTACTTTGAAAATAAACTTTTTATTTCATAAACATAAAATGCACTTAATTCAGCAATAAAAATAAAGATATATAGATAAGACTTGTTTTACTTCAAATTTTATGTAACTTAATTAAAAAAAACTGGAAAATTTTTCAATCTAAAATAATTGATGTTTCATTTTATAATGAAAGAACTTATGTACAGAGAGTTCTTTCCTCCCATATTCGTATTTATCTTTATCTTAAATATTACAGATATAATGGAAGAAGAATCCATTCGAAATCAGAACAGCAGATGTGAAGTAAGTATTTTTTTTATAAAAAAATATACCTTACGAAAGAAATTTATTAGAATGAAAAGAATAAGATATACATTAGAAATAAAACAAATTTATCATCAATTTATATTCTTAATCACCAAAAAAAAATCGCGTCTGCATTATTGATTACGTATTATTTTAAACAGAAATAAAATAATACAGAAGGTTAACTTTACACAAGGGTCACACAGATAAATCTACCTAAATCAGGACAATACTAAGCTGTGTTGCAATAAATTTTGTTTCCTTCAAATAGTTCTTGCGAAAATATTTAGGGTTGTTGAAAATAATTGATTTGAAGTATGCTCTTCATGCCATCGCATTGGAAACCATTAATACTCTGTATCTTCCTGAATGGGCGTTCTTCTGGGGGGTATCCAGACTGTGAAACAGTCCTCAATCCCATATCTGGTGGTCTGCGTTGTTGGGCATGGCGAAAGTGGAGGTTTTTCATTCTGCTGAGAGGCATGGTGATCATTGGCTGAGACAAGGAGTTCAGAGAGGCGAATCTATGGTTCTTCTTTATGATGGAGTGGAAGGTATTTTATTTTAGCGTGGATGTGTGAGAGCTTAGAGACTGCTCTCTGGTTTCGGTATCCTCCTGATGTGTGAGTGGCTTCATATTTATAATGATGGTTCCTTTTTGGACTTCACCAACGGTGCTGGTGCTGGCGTTTTCTGTGTCCTATTTTCCTTTTTCCTACACGTTGGCTCTCATACGGCCCTCTATGAAGGTGACGTTAAGGCCATTCATTTAAGACTTCCGCCTCTCTCTATGGCTCTCTCCCCTGCTGTAATTTTTTCTGACTCAAGTTCTGACGTTTAGGTCTTGGCTAATAACCTAGAAGAACACAGTTCCCAAGTCCAGAGCTGCAGGGAGCTACTGAGCAGAATTCAAACATAAATTGCTTTCCAGTGGGTGCCATCTCATTATGTCTTGGGGGAAATGAGATTGAAGACCTCTTGGTAAAAAGAGGCACGGATATTCTCCAAAGATCTACCTCTTCACTCTGCTAAACTTAAAATTAATGGAATCTATAAAAAATACTTTCGAGATGCTGATGGCAGTGCTGCCAAAAATAAATCGTGGAGGGTGTTATTAAAACCAAACTGTGTCTCAGACTCTCCTCGTTCTACTGCTATGACTGAGTTTAGACTATTGACTGCCTTTGTGCTCATTTGTCTCATTTTAATTTGACTGTCTCACCTTTATGTGTTTTGTGTGATTTTGGACAGATCATGAACGCTGCTCATTTTGACACGTGCTGTGCACTTAAGAAATTGGAATGTTCCGTAAAAAAGTATTGCAGAGCTCATTGCCGAATGACATGATGGTTAATGGCCAGACATTCCATAAATAAAATTTGAAGTGTGCTCTCGAGATAGCTTAAAACTATTTCGACATTAAATTATTTGCCTACTTTTCTAATATCTCCCCGGTTACATACTTTTTATTATTTATAAAATGTGCCTTTAAATTTTCTCTACAAAAATTTATCTTACTGAAAGTAAATGTTAAAAAGCTATAAAAAAATGTGATGCAAAATAAATTTAGCACAAGAGCAGCTATAATAAAATACACTCCATTCATGTGACGTCACAATCACGTGCTTTCTGCCAAATCATAAGACGTCATAGTCACATGATAAATGCAATCTTCTGTTTCCAGCTAATCACTTGATGTGCTCCACTGTTTCCAACTTTTGTTTTTAAAAGGATATGTTTACAGTAGCAGATTTAGGGAAATTATGTATTTGGTTTAAAAATACCCGTGAAATATAATTTTTTAAAAAAAATATTAATACTTGTATTTTTTTTATTCAAGATGTTAATTTGAAATGGTATCTGGATTTTAATGAAGGCAAAATTCCAGTGACATTCAAGTAATTAATGAAATCACGTGTTCCCAACCAATCAGTTTACAAATTCATGTGACGTCATAGTCACGTGTTTCTAGCCAATCAGTATATGTGCTTAGCAATTGCCAACTTTTGCATGTTGTAGAAACTTTCTTTTGAAAAGCAGATAATTGTAAAAAATAATAACCTATACAGATAAACAAAAAGGGCTCGATTTAAAAATACACTTACGAGTATAATGTATATAATTTTTTTATTTTGAAAATCCTTTGAACATCTTTAAAATTTTACCTAAATTTTACTAGTAAAAACATCTCTCATTTATTACTTTAAGTGTTACCAGTTTTTGCTTTTTTGCAGAAACATTTTTTTTAAAGAAAATACTTTTTTATTTATGATCCTAACACACAGAAATAAAAAACGCTCTAGATTTAAAAACATCTGTTAAATTTTTTTTTTTAAAGTTTAGTTTGTGTTTCCAAAAGCAAAAAAAATAACAATTGGAACAATCTTAATACAAGCACATCATTACATAATCATTAAACTTGACAAGTTATGTGGAATTTGTGCAAACGTCGCAACTAGTACAACTAGTAAGAGATTTGTCGGTTTTATGTGAAAAATATTTGATTAACCGTCACGAATGGGCCAAAATCATGAAAGTCACATAAGTACAGTCACGTGTCCTGTATTAAATTCAAAATTGACATTAGACTTGTGTTTGTTGTTCTGTTTGAAAAATTTAGAAAAAATTTAAAATTTGGATACTTGGTAAAAATATTCAAGTACTAACATTCTTCCAAAATTTTTCCAAAATACGAAAATTATAGGCATACTTTGAAATTAGGTGCATTTCATTTAACTATGTGCATTATTATTTTTTACAAATATAAACTTTTTCAAAGAATCTGGCAACAGCGAAGAGCATAAAATGATAAGAAAACACTTGATTACATTTATCATGAGCTATGACGTCACATAAATTTATGAACTGATAGGCTGGAAACGCGTTTTTGTACTTAACGTCACATGAATATAGACCACTGTGCCTATTCATGTTACTACTCTATAATGCAACAATACAACCATATTTTATATATACTGATAAAATAATCAGTAGATATGGTCTTCTATTGCTTCTTTTATAACATTCTACTTTTTTCCAGTTATGTGCCAAGCAATTATGGGATAATTTTGTAGAAAGAATGGAAAACATGAACCGAATCCTAGGACATCTGTCAAGAAGAATGAGAGGTTAAAAAATTTAACTATATTCAAATGAATAAGCATGAAAATGTAGCTTAGAGAAATAAATTTTTGAAGAAAAAAAATTCAGTTGTTTAAAAATATATATCTATCACTCGCAAACACATTTATAGCTCTTACTGTGATCTAAAATATTAATAGATATGTGAAAAAGAAAAGTGAATATAATAAAGGTAAATAAAATGAAAATAAATACAGTAGACTCTCAACAATTCGAAGTTGTAGGGACCATTGAAAAACTTCGAATTATCGAGAGAGTAAGAAAAAAAATTCCAGAATTAACATATTTAAATTTTAAACTATGTAATAAAACAGCAATTGCACATATGTATAAAATTACTCTAAAATATTTTTAAAAAGTACATAGTATACAGTATAAATATTATGCATGTTGAAAGTTATGTATTAAGAGAATATATTTATGTAGTAATTCTCGAACAGGACTCTTTCACGCCCCAACAAATGTCTTCCATTCCTCACTGGAAATAAAATCACTTCGCACCCATTGTCCCCAACACTATTGGTTCTTCAAGGCAGGGTCCAGTCAGGCCCATGCCCTATTAGGTTTCTCATTTATAAGTCACACAGATGAGTCGTCAATCGTTATGTCAGACCGATGCAAGAAAAAAAATCTTTGCCTGAGGAACCGGGAAGTACAAAGTAGGGATAACAAACAGATGGCCATCAAACAGGCTACGTTACAGGGGAAGACATGCAGAGACAATACAACATAAAACATGTGAGCTCTAACCTGTTTGCTATAGGACTCTAGACAGTAAAGGCCTTATAACACGTACACGTTTGGTGCAATTTTTGGTCCAATTCGTGCAATTTTTACTTCGTTGCCATAGCAATGGTTTTCGAACAACTTTTTGCCAGTGAGCTGAGAAAGTTGCTCCAAATGAAAGTTGGTTGAAATTCCGGCCAATGGGGTTCCTAGGCGCCTTACGTCATAAACAAGATGGCGGTAACGATGGTAGCTTCGCATCAAACGCATCAGATATGGCGCATAATATTTTAATGGTGTACAATATTTTAACAGCGTATAATATTTTAAACAGAATGATGCTCCATTTCTGTAAACCCCCATTAACAAAAGCGTGAGCGAAATAAAAAAAATAATATTGATGGTCGTTTTCGAAGCAGAAAAATCGGCAAGTAATGTTTCAATGTGAAGAAAGAGCGTGGCTGACGTCACAGCATGTCGTTTGTTTACGGTAACCCTTCACCTTCAAATTCGGCGAAAAGTTGAGCTAAAAAGTTGCATAAAACATTTACGTGCGATACCGCCTTAAGTATCCGAATTGTCGAGAGTTTTATAAGATTACTTCGAATTATTGCGTGTTGTAGTCTGGTCAACCACAGATTTTGCTTCGAAATGTTGAATGTACCAAAACATATTGTTTCAGTTCGAAATATCAAGAGTTTTTCAAGGGACTGAGCATATACTTCGAATTAGCAAGAGGTTTGCATTATCAAAAGTTTGAATTAACGAGACTCGATTATACTTGAAAATTAACATTTGTCTACTATCTCTTTAGATTCTCACTATAATTTTTAAACGAAAGAAAAAACGAACTCTTGTTCATTTCACAGATATTTCTTCTTTTTCTAATGGGCTGCGTTTTGATAACTAAGTCTTTACAGACACGGCAATTCCCCAAATGTGAGAGCCATTTCATAGTGACACCATTGCCAGCAAATTTGGACACAAATTAATTTTTATTCCAAGCTATCGCCGGATGCTAAATATTGCCGTAATTTAATTTTGCCGAAGGTAACGGAACCAAATTGATACTCAAGTGATATTTTACATTCAACATAGTCATATGACATGCGTGCCTACGATTTTCAAAACCAGAAAACCCCGATTTAAGGGGTTATCATTCAGTCTCACCTATTGCGTATGTTCGAGGTATTCCAGTATTTAAAAATTTAACAGGGGAAAATAGAATAAATTCCGATCAAACGAAAGAGCCTTAAATGAGTTCATGTACATTCATGCAGCAGACACGCAAAAGCTCTTTAATACTGAAGGTGAATGAATACATATAAAAAAAATCAATATTTTGAATCAAAATTGAATGTTTTTAAAATAGGCTTGTAGTGGCACAGAGCTATTCAATACACAAAAGCTTATCAAAACAACTTCTAAAACTTATATACATGAGAGAAGAGTGATTGATTAGTTCGTTGTGAACCCACTATAAGAGAATTTATTTGACGGACAATACGGAAGAAATGAGATTTAGTCACACACACACACAGGCAATAAAAATTGCATTCATTAATTTGCTGTTTATTCATTCATTTTTTATGTAAAAAATTTTTGAACTAAGATTTTTACACCAAACGTATCACCTCTACGTATATTTTTCCAACCGTAGCAAATTCGGGAAAACACTCTCTAGGCAGATAGGAAACTAAACAAATTCATCAAGAATGAACAAATTGATTGTGTTTCTTATTATATTCTGCGCACTGTCTTATAAATATATAGAAGCCGCAAATACACACATGTGATGGATATTTCGCTAGACTAGATAATAAATTTTATGGTGAGTTTGTTTTTTTAGATTTACTACGGGTAATTTTTTATTTATTGTTCACAAAAACCAAAAATGCATCAAATTTTTATTTCGCGTATAGTACCTTAATTTAACTATATATTTTTATATTTAATATAGAATGAAAATTAACCATGTAAACATTATACTTTCATGAAATAGCTTGATTAAAAATATCATACGCTGTATTTGATTATTCCTACAAATCCGCATACAAATTTAAATTCAAATCCAGAAATCTGTTGCTTTTAAATGTTAACTTAAACAATAATTACGAATCTCAGAATACAAAACAAGTAATATAAAAAAAAATTAAGTCAATTCCAACTTTGAATGGATGAATAGAAAGTATTTTATTAACGATTGAAAATTTGGACGGAAAAAAAATAGAGAGAGAGTGAACTAATAGTAGAATTGAAAAAAAAGCATGATTTGTTTGCATTGTAGTAACATTGCACACCCGGTTTGGCTAGTTTGGATAAAAAAAACCGGTTTTCGACACCAACTTTTGTCATTGTTTTAACAGTTACAATGTTACAACAATGAAGACGAACCTAAATCGGCGTCGAAAACCGGTAATTAATTTAATTTAATTAATCAATTAATATTTGTAAAACTGTATTAAAATCAAGTGCCACATCCACTACAAATTTTTAAAAATTTATTTGAATTTGATTGGATGAATAGAAAGTATTTTATTAACGATTGAAAATTTGAAGATAAATATATACATAAATATGTATAGAGACAGTGAGCTAATAGTAGGAATTGGAAAAAAGGATAACTAACTTGCAACAATGAATTGAAATCATTGATATACCGTGTGTTCCTGTATATAAAGCGAGAAGTTTTGGAACTTCTTTGTAAGTTAAAGGTAAGGGGACGGATTATATACGGACTTATATACGGATCCGCAATTTTCGGGAGGAATACGTAGTTTAGGGAAAATATCATTTTTTTTAAACATGTTCCATTGGGCATGACAAACAGTTTTAATGTTTTAACCTTTTGAGTATTTTTATTCTAATATAAAAAGTCTCATAAATCCCTCAAAGTTCGTATCAGAGTCCGAGTAACCGTATAGTTCTTAAAATTCCTTTTCACTCCTTGAGATGTCTGAAAGTATATGTTCATCATGCGGAGAAGACTATCTTTCAGAGAGTAGATGATGAGTCGAAGACCGCTTACCATATACACGAAATACTCTTCCGGTTCATTTATCAAAACGAAAAATGGCGCAGAAAGTAAGACTAGTACAGAAATATACAAAATAACAAATGAATGGAAAAAATGTGTTATCTTCCGTTAGAATTACCAAAAATAAAACTACCGTCGTCGGCTGGCGTTTTACTTTACAGAAATTTGATTGAAAAAATATTCCACCCGTTTTACTAGCTTGGCAACATTTTCAGAATTACAGAAATTTTTTCCCAATTCGGCAAATATTCGGGTTTCTAATTTTGGTTAACTTCTTGAAGAAAAAAAGGCACTCTCTCGGTTTATATTCGGAAATATATCATAATTAATCGAATTATAGCAGGGATTGAAGAATAAGGAGTATAATTTATTAAATACAGTATCATGTTCTTGTCTGTATCAATCACCTTGAATTCATGGATTTGATGTAAAAAACCACACAGTGAAATTTCTTTCTCTTAAATGCAAATTTTTGTATATATTGTTATGCCATAAAATGCCTTTAAAAGAAAAGAAAATAAGGAAGTTTTTCTAAAAAATTACATTTTCCTTCAAATTTTAAAAATATTTTAATTATTTGTTTATAGATTTTCATATCCTAAAAAACTGTTTAAAAAAGTTTTCAAGAATTGGAAAAACAATAAACCATTAATTCCCAAATTATGATCCTTATTAATTGTATTCTTTGAATTACTTAGAATTTTCGTAAGATTCAAACGAATACAACAGTCCAAATTAGCAAAAGGAAGAAGCTATTCTTAAGATTATCCTTGCATTCAAAAATTCAAAAGCACTGATATATGGGGTCTTAGAGACCTTCTGACTTCTAACAGACAACAAAGAAGCAGTCAAGTAGAAATTTAACACAGAAATCTATAGATTAGAATACATATATCAATATTCATCACACTGCCTTTTTAAAACTTTGAAATACAGTAAAATTCGTTTAACGCGAAAACGCATAAGACGAAATATCGGTTAGCACGAAATAATACAACGTTCCCGACAAACTAGGGTTTGCAATCCCGTGTTAAATTTTCAGTCCCGGCATTTCGGAATTACAATATCCAAATTCCGGGATTGGTTCTGGGATTATGATTGGATTGTTTATTAAAAATACTTACATATTAGCATAGTTGAAATTGCATATTAAAACTGAAAATATAGTTAAAAATTGGTTTAATATTAATTTTATTAAAACAAATAAAAAAGCTTAATTCATCATACAAAAACAAATAAAAGTAGTACATAATGAAATTTTAAAAAAAAAACATTTCTTAATTTCTTGTGTTTCTGTAAATAAGCTTTTTAAAAACACAGCTCCTCCAGCCTTTCATCGTTGAAACGGCTTCTTATTTTTGTTACAAATTGTCCTGCCGAAGAAAATGCTCGTTCGCATTCTGTACTAGTAGGTGTTATCGTCATTAAATAGAAGTATGTTCTTTTCAGGTAGTCACCACGTCTCCTTCCCTTTAAAAAAAATACATTATTTCTTTTTGAATTTTTGATGACAGTGTCTCAAATCTAATAGACTGCATTGGTGCATATACCTCTTTGAAAAGATGATCTAGTTCTTCTACTACACTTAATGGTTTTTGTGCGTAAATTGATCTAGTTATTGAATCAGAATGTGAATCAATTTCATGTGTTACCTCATTTAATATTGAAGATCCAGTTGCATGAGATATTAGCATTACAATAGGATTTGAAGAGTCTCAAGTCTTTCAAAGCAGGTCTGCTATTAATTAACGGTATTTAATTGAAGAAGGAACTGTGACAAAATCTATTCTTGCTTATACCATTTTGTAAGTATTGCAGTGAGCCACTTAGATCTGTGCGACGTTCTCCCGTACGAGAAATGAGGGCTGCATATATTTTTTACTTTTAGCACTTATAATTGCACAAAAAAATTCTGCGTACATACTTCACAGACAAAATATAGATTTTCTAAAAATTAAATTTCTTGAAAATTTTGATGAGAAAAAAAAATTTTAAAATATAATTCATACAAAAATTAAATTCCAGGATTAGTTATTTTAATCACGAGATTTCAGGATTAGTAAAAACACCGGGATTTCGGGACCCCGGTTCTGCAAACCCTACGACAAACTACTGTGTATTTTCATGCTTTTTTTCTCTTAGCACGAAACAAAAATCGCTTAACACGAAAAGATTTCTTTTCTGAAAATGAACAAAATACGAAAAACACCAGACATTTAATGAAATGTTTGAGAAAGTTTCTGTGTTATTGGACTGTTCTACTCTATCAACTGAAGAATTCGTCGCAGTAGATGGTGATAATGTGTGTACAGTTTCAATTATGGGAGACAAAAGACATTTTGGAGTTTGTTCAAAGTTCAAAAAATATCATTGACGCGGATTCCGGTGACGAAAATGAAATGAACAACGCAGCTCCTGTTCCCTCGTCATCTGAAACGAGGAACATCATGAAAAATATGCATGGTTATTTAGATGCACATTCCAATGGTGAAATGAATAAAAAAAATGGACGACATCGAACAATTTGTTGACAGTTTGATGCTAAAAAAGACAATGCAAAGAAAAATATCAGATTTTTTTCCCAAAACTCAATAAATGTATTGTTTTTCAGAAAACTTGAAAATTGTGTATAATATTTCATTAAGTTCTTGTAAATGTTTTTGTTTCATTGATTTTTATTAAATACATGTTCATTGTTCATCTGTGTAAATAAAACGTACTCTAATAAACTTAATTTTGTTTAAAATGTGTTTGTTTGTTTGTTTGTTTGTTTGTTTGTTTGCAATATCCTTTAACACGAAAAACTATTTCAGGCCCCTTAGTTTTGTGTTAAACAATCTTCACTGCATTTCATAAATACAACATTTTTCTACTTTAAAAGGTAAAATTAACATTACTACATGAGAGGAAAACATGGAATATATTTTAACAATGGTGAATTTAATTCATACAAAAATTAGTAGCATGTGAAAAGTTATCTAAAGGACAAAGAATTCGAAACGCAATACTGGAGGATTTTCAACCTGGAAAATGAACCAAGTTTATGTCTATTCATTTGCATTAGATAAAGACGGCCTTAACAAAGGTGTTGTCAAGCGCTGATCACACAACAATAATTTCGACAATGGCAGGGCGGTCTTTTGTCAGTAGACAATAAACATATTTCACCTTTTCAGGTATTCGGAAAACTACCTTTTGTAGCATCGTCCTTCATGCTGACACTTTCATTTCTAAATAAGCACACACTATAAATATCATATGTGAAAGCCCAAACATAAACTCATTTCAATTGTTTTTAATTCTCAATTAATTCTTTAAAGAAATGGATTACAGAAACAACAGTAAATGGGTATTTATCAGTTTTAAGGACCCTGAAGTTAAACTCTGGCTTATACTGGTTGTTAATAATACAACCTGGGGCCAGAAAGTTCGGTGAATGAATTTTTATTTCAAATACAGTATTGTACAGCATCAGATGCAATTTACTGTCCTTCAAAATAATCTTAACGGATGGCAATGCAATCTTGGGAACTAGTATATAAGTCCTGGAAACTCCTGTAAAACATTTCTTTTGGGATGGCTTTCATTTCGGTCGTCACGTTACTTTGAATGTCGGTGATGTCCGTAAATCTTTTTCCCTTCAGGGCTGACTTCAATCTGGGGAAGAGGAAGAAGTCTGCGGGTGCCAAATCAGGTGAATAAAGGGGGTGATCAAGTGTCCATTTGCGGTCAGGAACTGCCGTACAACTAAGGCGGTGTGTGGCATCCATTTTGTACACCCTGAGAATCCACAATAAACCTTTCGCGCTCTCGGCGTCAAACTAACAGAGAATAAACGCACTTGGAACCTAGGCAATTACAAACATGTTCAAACAGATATTGACCTTCACCACGTGTGACGCGTTGATATTTTACTAGTAAAGCAGCAACCTCTACAGGCTCATTCACCGAACTTTCTGGCCACAGGTTGTATAAATAAAGAGTGATATTTTCAAATATCAGTGAGTTTTACTACCATTTTTTTTCTGTTACACCACTAATTAGGTTTTGCTACCATTTTGATGTTATGATGAAAATCTAGAAGTTTCCAATGAACGAAGATGCAATAAGCATATGTTATATAGAGTTAATGTTTGGGAAATATGCTGGCCCCAATCCATTCGAAAGGTTTCTTCGTTGAAAATAAAATAATCTCTTGCAGGTTAAAAGCATGCATTATTATCTACGAGAAAGAACTAATCCTAGATTACTGCAGTACGAGGTATTCCAAAAATTCTAAGGATTTCATCTCAATTTTCGATGCCGTATAAATCGGTATAACCATTGTTCGATACCAGCACACACCAGAAATTCTCTTCCAATACAGCAGCATGTGTTTAAACACGTATCACATAATATTTTGTATAACAATTTGGAAAGAAAATAATGCATTTAAAGAAAGTAGTGACTGTCTATGAAAATTACTTATTCAAAAAAGGTAAGGGGGAAATATACATAAGACAGTATAGTTCGCATTCTGATCCCACGCAATAAAAAAAAATGGTTCCAGATGAATTCAGTTTGAATAAAGTTGGTAACCATATAATAATTTTAAGAAATGCATACAAGCACTGTTGTTTGTACTCTACTAAGGCACATCAGAAGAAAATGCGACATGTGTGTACTACTTGCGATATTCCGTTATGTGTATCTCCATGTTTTCCAAAATTTCATGAAAAATAATAATGTAATTTGTCATCCATGAATTAAAAAAAAGCTTTATGTAACATGCAATTCTTTTCCCAGTTTGTAGTATTTACAAAATATATTGTATAAATATAAAACAAAAAAAGAAACAAAAAGCATTAATTTCCTACTTTTTAATAAGCCCCAATGGGCAGTGGTAAATACAGGGTTATCAGAAATGAATAACCCGATTACAAAATTTAATAATTCCCAGATGAATAAACAGAAAATGATAATTAAAATGCCATTGTAAAGATAAAATATGAAATTTTTTTCGTACTTAACATTTCTTGACGTACAGCAAAATTTATTTTCACATATGTTCAATGTGACCCTTTAGTCACCCATATAATATCATTGCGAACCTGGTCGCCCTGGACTTTGCCTTTACACGGGCATCCGGTTTCCAGGAACTGTTTATATTACCGTCTTATACTCTTAGATGTCGGTGCATTTCTAAGGTACTTTCTCTGAAATTCACGCTGAACTGTGATTACTGACAGACTTTTTGCAAACGAGAGCGCACAAAATGCCTTCCAAAGTGGCTGCGACGCCATTTCCACTTCTGTTCACAATTACAACATTGCTGCCGCCTATTTAACAAAAACAATGTTACAAACTCAAAATTTCATATTTTATCTTTACAATGACATATTAATGATCATTTTCCGTTTATTCATTTGGGAATTATTAAATTTTGTAATCGGGTCATTCTTTTCTGATAACCCTGTATACTTACTACCCAAAAGATGGTGTTAGAAATCAAATTAATTTTATCGAATAAGCTAAATGAGTTTCAATCTTAATCTCATAAATTTTTCTAGAAATAAATAGCACGTTGAAGGGTTAACATAGAATCTGCTGATAGTTCAATCACTTGTTCTTGTTCTATCAGTGACGAATCCAGAATTTTACTGAAATATAGAAATGGATTTTTAATCCAGTCGTGGAATTCTTCTTGTTGAGAAAAGTAATTCCTGATAGTGATTTTGAATTGTAAAATATGCCCCTGATTCTTTCAATCTATATATATAAAAAAGGTTATTTGTATATATGACCTCGCTTTACTCCAACACACTGTTCAACCGATCACTATGAAAATTGGAATGAGAATTTATTTTTTTGTGGAGAAGGTTTTTGTGCTCTGTTGCAGCTCCCCACAAGGTGGCGCTAGAGCATATCAACTTCTGCACCGTTCAATCAATCGCAAAGTTGCCAACGTGGTCGCCAAAAATGATGCAAATTGGTTCTATCGCCAACATTTCGCTATGTTTCCATTGAATCACCATTATAATGTAAGGAATAACGTTGCGTGCGAATGTTACAATTTTAACATAAAATAAATACAACAAAAAATAATATTAACGTATTACATATCCAGATATAAATAATTTACACTATTTTAAGAGCTCATTACACAAAATTTATAACAATATGTTACTTTTACTAAGCAGAGATCAGTCTAGGAAGGTGTTTTCAAAAATCGACCCACAAGAGAGTTACGGGGCGTTATAAATAAAATAAAAGCCATTTTATTTGCTACTGGATCTACAGACTTAAAATTTAACAACTATGGTGTTTTTGTTCAGCTAAAATATACAAAAAATGCTTCCCTTTTTTTTTCTTTCTTTTTTTGTTTAATTTGTAATTTACGTAAAATTAACTGATTAAAAACTTCTTTATCCTTCAAGCTGTATAGTTTAATTTTTCATTTGAACCGTGTGAAGAACGGGTATACCAGTTAGTCTTTTATAAAAATTAAAATTTTACTAAAACTTTGGCGCTTTGATCAAGTTAATAGTGATCACTTGCGGAATTCCTGTCAAAGTTCTAGTTAACCCAAGTTGAAGACTTCTGATTAAAGTAAACGAATAACCAATTTAATTTTTTAAAAATATTTTTATAAACCGAAAAAACCAAAAGATTTGTTCAGATAATGGTGGAAATTCCTTACTAATTAACAATGCTATCAATTCGACGTGCTCTAGATGGATTTATATTTATTATTATACAAACACATGATAACAAGTTAAAATATGTTTAAGTTTGGAATGGAGTGATCTTTTCAAGATAATCCTATACAAAAAAATACATTGAATACGATATCAAAATCATTTTAAATATTTTCACACACACATACACCCACATAAATATGAATTGAGCGTGATTTTAAGGTATCCGACAACCCTAAAATTGTGAATTTTGCCAAAAACTGGAAAAAAATTATGATTTTATTTTATAGGCCATCTTATTAGCTTTATTTAAAAAAAAAAACAAGTTTATCATTTTTCGTTCACTAGAACAAAAACTACAAGTGTTTTAGTAAAAGCAAATTCCATTATTTTAAGCAAGATGTCATACTTTAGAACACGTTTTACTTGAAATGTGTTTCTTTGAAAATGCTCAAACAGAGCGAGCGATTACTCAAAAAATTTTGAAAATGATTGATTGAATTTTTTTTTCTATCAAAATTTTATATTCTGTAAAATAGTAACAGTGTTTTAACCTTCAGATTTATCAATCACTGTTTTATTACAACATTTACAGTCCCTTATGTGAATATAATCAGTGTTTCTTAAGCAATTTCATATAAAACCTAAGATAAAGTGCTCTAGTTTTTGTAAAAATTAAAATATCTCTTATCCTGAAGATCATTTTAAAAATGACTAACATAGCAACACATCAGAAATGTAAAAATGAAAATTTGTTCATAAACTCTTGGTACAGAATGGGCCACGTTTATGTTATTTTTTTGTAAATTTTGACCCATTTTTTCCGCTTATAGTAATAATAATTTCTTTTTCTTTTCTTAATTTCAGCATATGTATCTTAAAATGTATTAAACAAATCTAAAAACCACAAAAAAAAATCCTCACATCTTCATTTTTTTTAAAAAATGTTGTCGCAAGTGATCGGGAACCTTAAAGAGCGCTTGATGAAAACATAATTACAAAAATATGCTGACGAATAAGAGAAATTTTAAAAAAATTCTTATGCCAGCTATCACCAGTAATGAACATAATTTTTTTAAACTGCTCGATACAAATCTTCGTGAAGCTACAAAGGGCTTATATATATAGTAGACAATGGCTAAAACAACGACACATTGATATCTAAAAATTTCAAAAATTGGCAAAATACATGTTTGTTTGTTATTCAAAAAACATAACACAGAAAAATGTCCTCCTTCCCACAGCAATACAGGAAGAATAAACAACATTCTTCTAAACTCAATAAAGCAACTGTTTGCTGAATAAACTTCCTCGAACACAAAATAGAGAAGATATTGTACCATCGAAAACCAAAATTCAATGCCATCCTTATATACAGTCTACTTTACTCAGGCTAAACACTAAGCCATAAAAAAAGTGGACTGGTGTGTAGTTAGTGAATTCCATTGGAAAAATTCCAGAAAAATGAACAGGTTAATCTGTCTTGCACTCTTATGTAATATAATGCTTTATCAGTTTGTTGATGCAGAAGATGAATGCAAAGAAGAAATTAAAAAAGCGAATGAAATAATGGATGGTAAGATTTATACTTATTCCTTTCCATCAAAATACAAATCCTATGATATCAAGATGAAATCACCAATAAATGATTTCACTTGTTATTAAACTTTTTATGATTTATAGCTTTAAATATTTTTTTAAATATAAAATGCTTTCAAATAAATGAGCTCTATATAATGTTTTAAAAGTAAAAGACTTAAAAGCGCCTCAATAACCTATTCCCAAGAGTAACGAACTCCATCAACAGTAGATAAAAACAGTGGGTAACAATTCCAACAAGACTCTTCTTCAGCAGCACTACAACCTGTCACAAGCTATGGCTGTCTCCGAGAGCCTCCTCCATCTCACTCTATTTGGAGCGATAGATAGCCAACAGCTGACTCCCAGATCCCTAAGATCTCTTTCAACAGAATTAACCCACCTGGTGGGGAACCTACCTTTTTTTTTCATGTATCTTCCACATCCAGATAGACACGACCAATCAGAGAGCCCCATTGACTGTACGTTCTTTGGAGTCTCTCTCACCCGGACAAGACCATGGTACCCCACCTGGGACAGAAGTCATCCAATTAACACAACAGCCAATCACAGCGCTCCCTCTCGCCAAGCGGGAAGGTAGCAAACACATCACAAGTTTTCTCACTCACAACACTGCCACGAATAGCTGCCACCCCATTTGATCAGGCAGTTTAACCTCTCGAGGCTTTCATTGGCCGAGAGAATGTCAAGTAAATTGAAGCGTTCTGATCATAGTTTAATTCTTTCTAGCTTTGAAAAAAAGCTTTTTCTTTTCGGAAATTTAACTCAAATGCACTTTATCAACTAAATTCTTATAAAATTTAAATTTTTTATTCTAATTATAACTAACTCTTATATAAGTTTCTTTTTTTTCTTCTAAATTCTTTTTATAAACATGGGCAAGTAAATCATTTTCATGCTATCTCACTCACCTTCAAGACAGGAGATTAAAGCCCTGACGGGCTATGTACTACAGTAAAAAAAAACCCAGCTGGAATATTTGAAATGCCACTAATTTAATTGGGTTTGAATAATTATACCTAAAAAGGTGTCCTAGCCATCTAATGATCCTAGCCTTTATAACTTTGACAATATCCGGTTACTTAAATCTGCTGTAAATTTCATAATTATATTGTAATCTATCACTTTGCTTAACTGTACCCAAGATATTACGAAGTATTTTTCTCTCAAAAATCAGCAGCTTATCTTTTTCAGATTTATTTAATGGTCAGTACTCAACCAGACTCTATCGGAGATATTAAATATATCGCCGTTATTGCATTTGATGGACTTTTGCAAGTTATTCCAAAAAAACACACACAAAAAACTGTCACGTGGCAGAAGCAGACATATATTGAATCTGAAGATGTTAAAAGACTTCATTTTGGAGATGTGTGCCTATAAAGAATAAGATGCTGTGCCTATAAAGAATAAGATGCTACTTTATGCCTAGTCCTTGTCATTAAGAAAAAAGACGGTTCAAAATAATGAGGTGAACTGATTTTATAAAATGGATCTTCAAATCAAACTACAATAGGCAGTCAAATACGTTTCCTAAATTAAATTAAACATGTTTAATTAATAAGCAAGAAAATATTTATTTCATCCGAAGAAAAATCCTTGTTTATCACACAAGGCTTACAAAAGTTAAGAAACCAAAAAAAATTAACAGCATCCCAAAATTTCAACTCCTAAGTAAATAGGTTCTGAAAGCAATACAGTTACAAAAGCAATAAGATCAAAATGTATTTTCCAAAAAGTCACAGGACAGAAAAAATACATATTTTTTCCAAATCCGTTGAATAATAGAAAAATGGCAAAGGTGTGTGTGTGTGTGGAACTATCTATGGAACTATCGTGGAACATATTCTGAAAGTAATACTCATAAGAATATTTCAACCTATTACGAAAGTCACCGAGTAACCTATTTTGGCACACTCATAGTCTGAATACACGAGTTATTACTTATAAGAATATTTTCTCATCTTCTCAAGATTCAGAGCCCCTTAAAAATCTTCTGGAAGAAAAATTTCGAATAAATTTAACGAAATTCCATAAATATATAAGGCTTGAAAGAAAAGCATTAAAATGAATCGCACTTCAGATAAAATTTTCAGTCTTATTCCGATAAACATTTAAAAAAACATCCTTAAGCTATTCTTTCTTTTTTATGAAAATTAGATATTTCAGTTTTTCATAGGGTAATTTCTATAAACTTTCCCCCTTCTATATAAACTAAAAGAGATCGGCAAGAACTGCCTTCATTTTTAATACCCTTTTATAAGCTTCACTTTCATGTAACGGAATCTTTGAACTCAATTTTTACCCACTTTAAAAAGTCAGATTAATTCGAAATTTTGCTCACTTGTCCAGGATCGATGACAATAGAATAATGTAATAATTTTGTTCCATTGTCCTGAACAGGTTCGTCAGGATTAACGATTTCCCATTTTCAGATCCCACCCCGCATCTGGCGACTCATTTCAGATTCCATTTCCAGATTTGGCGACTAAAATATTAAGCTACAACTTAGTTCGATTAACTATAAAAGGGTTTTTTTTAAACTATAATTTATTTTATTTATGTATTTTAATCATTCTCATCTTCTTCAAGTAATATGCTTGAATACAGTTAAGGTTAACATCAAAAATGTATACTTAATTTCATTGCAACAATACATTTATGAACTATATGTAACTTTTTGTTACTCTTGGCGTGCACTCGCCATTCTAGTCGCCAAGTGCAACCAATCCCATCAGAAAGACAAAATCCAACAATTACGTAACGAAAGCACAGGGATACTCCCTCATACTTAATCATAAATATCTGCGGTTTACAACCGAATTGACTAATATCCTGACTTTATCAATGTCATAAATTTACTTTACATATTTTCATTGATTTGAGAAAATAAAAAAAAAATCCTTGAATCAACGGTGACCGCCTTGTTGTCTGCAAAAAAAAAAAGGTCAATTTATCCTACTTTCAGAAACTTTACAGCAATAACGATGCAATAATAATATAACAAATAATAATAATTAGTCATTAAATTGATATGTTTAACTGAAATTTTTATATAATACTGTTATTTGTAAAAAAAATTAATGTATGGATAAATAGAAATTTATTTATTAAAATTAAAAGAAAACATAAGATTTTTAAACATTTCATTAAATTCATTTCCTTTAATATTACAGCGATGGTAGAAGATGGAAGTATTCCGGATTGTTATAACAAATATGATGTGAGTATTTTGAGATATAATCTTTAACCAATTTAGTGAAATTTATAATAAGTGGCTATTAAAAATTACTCAAGTTAAATTATTTACAAGCAATAACTTATTTCAGTGATTCCCATATTAAAACTGTTCAACAATAATGCAACACATTCATTTCTTAATGAATACTTATAGATTAATGTTATTTTTAAAACAAACGGTAGCTGGAACACAAGGGTACCCCCTCCACCTAGATTTGGCGATGTTTAAGATTTAACAGTGTGATAACGATTCCACGCCTACACACACTCTGGCAAACTATTAACTTTAATAACTAAGACATAATGAAACGGGATAAAATTACGCGTCCTCTGGACTTGACAGCTACACGCTATTTAAAATCAGCAATGTTTTTTTAAAACAAATAATATAAGAAAAAAATTTAAGTAAATTCCTACTTTGAATTGATGAATAGAAAGTAGTTTATTAACGATTCAAAATTGTTGTAACAATGCACGCTCGCTTTGGCTATTTTGGCTGAAAAACCGGTTTTCGACGCCAACTTTTGTCATTGCTTTAACGGTTACATTGTTACAACAATGGAGACGAATCTAAATTGGCGTCGAAAACCGGTAATTAATGAATTAATATTTGAAAAACTATCTCAACATCAAGTGTCATCGACTACAAGTTTTAAAAAATTTATTTGAACTTAATTGGGTGAATAGAAAGTATTTTATTAACGATTGAAAATTTGCACAAGATATATATATATAGTGAGAGAGTAAGCTAATAGTAGGAATTGAAAAATAAGTATCATTTTCTAAAATTCATGTATCAGTTACTGTTTTAATTTTAGCTGGAGAGATTCGAAAACATGGATGAAGAAGACGAAGAAGAACAGGAGAGGATGTATGTAAGTAGACGAACAGATTACACGGAAAAGGGATGTCTCTTTCGTCTTCCTTTTCTTATAAACTTATTTTATTTTCTGACTCATCATACACCAGAAATGTACAATCCTTTAATAATGTGTTCGATGACGTGTAAATTAAATTTTAAAATACTTCTTCATACTTGGTGAATATAAATGAATACTTATACATAAATGGTTTAAGTTAACAAAAACTTGATCCTCTAATGAGTTTGAAATAAACTTCGCTGTAGAGCTACGCGGGAAGTTTATTGGTGATGAACAACTTAATTTTCCACAATGGTCAGGAGAAGAAAACGGTATCTGACCTAGTATCTCACTACCCTAATGTCTACATCACAACATATGAGGTCATCAAGGTTAAGCTTTTTATTAAAGGACTAAGCCCAACTGTTCCAAACTAAGAGATTTTTAATGGAATCAAGATTCAAACCATGTGTTGATTCAAGCCATTTGTTGACCACGATGCTAGATCGCACGGTCCTTAAAAGCAGAAAACAGTTCACGACATTCAACCACTCCCTTCTAACATAAAAAACTGGCAGAATAATTTTGTTTAAAGAAACTGCAATAAAGTGGCAATAACAACATATGCGTAGATAATTTATGTTTCTAATTTCCATAACAATCTACAGTAAAAGCTTTGAAACTATTTGCGAACTCAAACCGAAACTGTTCAATATCTAAGTGAACGACATCCCGATTCATGACAAAACGATTTTGAGTATGTATGCAGATATAAGTCGGTAAAATTGGCCACACTCTTGAATGTCAGTTCATAGCCAGAGCACTTGATAGATACTTTCTGGAGTTAAAAGAATAAAAAATTGATACCAATGTGAAAAAAACTGATGCCAGAAAAAGAAACCTAGTACTTTATTGCAAAATACACTTATTCCCTGGTCTCGACACACTTAAATATTTTCGCGAATAATTCTCTCGCGAGTGGTGTAAGCATATTACACCAGTCGCGCACACAAGGGTCCTCGGGTCAAAACCCTCCATAGCCATTGATTTTTTCGATTGATTATAATCTATGTATATAGCACATAAAATTTAATTAATTATTTGTTATTAAAATTAAATTTATTAATTAATGCTAATTATGTATTCAAAAAAAAGTTTACGGTTTTTTGTTCCCGAAAATAGACAAAATCAAAGGAAAATGTTGAGCGGCGTATTGGAACATGATACGAGAATGGTGAACTTTTGATCCTGGACCCCTTCCCCCCACACACACCCGAAAAATTCCTGTGTGCGCCACTGTATTGCATTGATAAGAAGAAATTTCGATAATATGATTTGTTATTTGTTCTTTTTAATATCAAGATCGAAATATAAAAATTTTTTGTAGTTGCGTAACAAAGATTGAACAAACTGCTTATCCACTCTCTAATTCTAAGTCCTATTATCACCTATACCTCCCAATCAGGAGATTCGCAGCTAAGCATCATTCAAAGATCTACTAGAAAAATCTCAAAATAAAACTTTGAGACAAACCCTAGACGTCAGATGGTAGATGAGCAATGAGAACTTAAAAACTTAAGAAATTCAATTAAAATAATATCCAAGAATTTTTTTTTAAAAAAAATATTGGCAAATATGATAATAGTTCGATTTAATTAATAACGAAATACATTTCTTTCTGTGATCTTTCCTAATTCTCTAAAAAAAATACTTACTGAAACAAATGCATACACATTTCTCTTACTTTTTAAATTTCTTAAAAAGTAACTACTACTTGTTTTTATCCTTGCAGGAAGAATTTAAAAAATACTTGAGTACTTTTTCTGAAGAAGAAATAACAGAATTCAAGGTAAAGAAAATATGTTATTTTCTCTCTTCCAATTGAAAAGAATTTTGTCTTCAATTTTTCACTACTAAACGACATTTTACATTTAAGACTCAATCGATTCCCCATTATGTGAGACGAATAATTTGCGTTAGTGAATTTAATGAAATGTCGGGTGGTATTATACATGATAATCCAAAGTTGCAAGGTCGGGGATGAAAAATTGATAGCCTGCATTAACACTACATGGTCCATTCACGAAGCATCATTACTATGTACCTTCAGCAACACGTACAAAATTATTAAAGCTTAGTTGGGAAGTCATGTCGCATCCCCTATACAGCCTCGACCTATCACCACCATATTAGTACTTCTCATTCGAATTTTTCAAAACTTTTTAAATGGTACAAAATTTCAGTAATAACGATGACCTCAAATCGCATTTGGTTGTGGTTTTAGCTGATACAGACCAGCGCGGAATCATAGTTATCAAAAATATTGCAAAAGGTAATCGAACAAAATGAAAGATATTTAAATGATTAATGTTTATCTTTTACAGAAAAAAAATGAGCTTCATTTCAGAAGAAAAAGTAGAAAATACTTTCTCTCTCTCTCTCTCACGCCAACCTAAAACAACACATGCGATACCACTAAAATATTTGAACTCTCATTACCAGATGAACATTTCTGGAACAAAAATTTCTGATAATTTAATCATAGTATCAATAATTATTCACTTTCAATTATTGTCTAATAAAAACATACGCCAGGTGACGCTTTTTTGGTGAAATTACTATACCTTAACTTCAAAATGCATGATGTACAACTCGAGTATAAAAATAAAAAGATAAATGTAATTTCAATTTGTTAAAAATCTATTTTCCCCAGAATTGCATGGAGGAAGTAGGAAAAATGGTCATGGACAAAGTTGAAGTATCAGAAGAATGTGCTGAGGCGACACGAAAAATGGAAGAGGAATATGAAGACGACTGGTAACAAACAGTGAATAGCAGCGTGTATACATCAACTCAAACTATTAAAAACAAAAAACAAAATTTTATTTAAGCTTTATACGAAGCACTAACTTATTAGCTTGCAAAACGCGAGGTATATACTGACTGCAAAAGTTATTAAAAGTATTTTTTTTTATAAAAAAAATAAATAGAAGTGTTTTGTATGTAAGACTTGAATAATTTTGACGTAACGTGACAATGAAAATAAAATTCCAAATAAAAATCTGGCAATAAAAAAAATTGCAATGTGTCGTTTATTTTTTTTAAAAATGAAATTGGTGTTTTATAATATTCAGCAGAGAAGAAAACGAGCAGATGGTCCAAAACGCTACACTTAAATTGAAAATATATCAATTATTATACATAAAACCAAAAAAAATCATACATGATTCAAACAGAAAGATTAAAATTTTTATTTAATTCAAATGGATAATTATGTAATAAAAATAAAATATAACAGAAAATGTGATATTGCCTTTATTGTGCATTTAATCAAAGTTAGGAATGTTTTTGAGAGTATTACACTTTTAAAAATATGTCCACCCTTAGGATAATTAAGTTTGGTACCCGAAAAAAAAATAGATTTTATACACATATTTACTTAATACACATTAAAAAAAGTTATGTCCTTTCTATTACATTAACCTTCTTTAAAAAAAACTCCAAAATGAATTTCTCTTCTAAATTTATTCAAATCTAAATTTTGAAGACGAATCAAAACATGATATCACTCCATAAAAGGAACAAGAAAACCCACAAATTTTAATATATATGATACAGTTTCAGTAGCTGGTATATAAATAAGAGTGGCATAAAGTTAACAGCCAACATAGATGAGAAAGGGCTTAATATTAAATAACAACTAAAATTATTACATAATTTTGATCATTTAATTTTTTAAGGTTTCAAACACACAAAAGAGTATTAATAAAATTTTCTGTAATAATAAGCATTAGACATACATTTTTCGAGGACGTAATAAAACTACCATCAGCAAGTTGACTTTAAAGATCGTATTCGAAAGACATAAAAATACCACAAACTCTGTCATATTCAATTTTTACACGAAAGCGTGTGAATGTTTGTAAATTCAACATCACAAATAAAGAAATACGTTCTAAACAATGGCGAAACAATTTTATTAAACACTAGAGGTCTTAAATATAAATAATCGGTACTAACTATGATTATTCTGTTAATAGCGACTGAGATAAAAACCTGTCAACCACAGTTTTGATAACGCTATTGAAATAGTTCTAAGAGAAACAATATATATTAAAAAGATATTATATTCTCAAAATTCATTATTTTATGTACAGAGTAATATAACAGATCTAAGACAAACAATTAACATCTGAACATTAAGAATTACACTTGTGAGGAAAATATTTACTTCTCTCATCGCGTGTGTTTCTTTTTTTATTATTATTATTAACACCCTTTTATAAACTTCACTTGTATGTAAAGGAATCTTTACCCACTTTTAAAGGTCAGATTCATTCGAAATTTTGCTCACTTGTCCAGAACCGATGACAATAGAATAATTTAATAATTTGTGTCCTGATCAGGACCATCAGGATTAACGATTTCCCATTTTCAGATCCCATCCCGCATCTGGTGACTCATTTATGATCCCATTTTCAGATTTGGCGACCAAAAGATTATGTTAAAAATTAGTTCGATTAACTATAAAAGGTGTCTTTTTTCGTTTTTTTAAACTACAATTTATTAAAGAATTTTGTTTGGCTTTAAATAACGCCTCAATAAAGCTATAACAGAACTATGAACGATGCCTCGGTAAGCGACAAGGGGCACACATTTGGTACTACAATCCTTACTTCCATATCACTTCACGTTGAGACATAATTCCATTTAACGTAGAGAGAGAGAGAGAATGCTCCCTTACACAAACATTACTACGAACGTCGAGGCTTTGGCGAAAACAGAAACTCAGCGACTCTACACTACTAGACACTTTAGCAACTCTTTGAAAAATTATAGGTGAAAAATAATAATTTTAAAGAAACAATTTAATAATTCCTGAGGGAGGATCTTAGAACATTCCCCTGTATACGATTTCCCGAATAATAACATCAAGCACTCAAAAACAATATAAAGACTTATGAAAAAAAGAAAGGAATGTGGGTTGGAATTGAAAAACAAAATAAATTATTTTTTAATTCATTATATAATTTTTTACATAAAATTTATATGACATTCTAGGAATTGGTGTTCTATTATAAACCTGTGAAACTAGAGGGGAAAAACTCTTGGACTACAAATCTATATTTGCGTACATCATATGTATTTTACATTATTTCAAGCATTTACCTCGTATATCTCTACAAGCTCATAATTTCAATTTGTGTTTTAAATTTTTAAGAAACCAGCTAAATATTAAAAGGAAAAACTAATTATTAAAATTAGTGTATTGGTGTTTCTATAAAAAAAAAGAGGTGCCATCTCAAAATATTTTTAAAAATTCAGAACAAGAAAAAGCAAATTAAATCTAAATTTGAAAATACATCCCATTTTTTTAAATATAGAGGGTAAAATAACAGCACAGACTACTCAATGATAAAAATGCAACCCAACCTATGTTATGTTTATTATACACCAATAAAAAATGCAATTTTGCACATAGCGTGTATACTCCAAAGAATAACATGACTGGTATTTTTACATTCACCAAACCAGAATTCGCATAACCACGAAATTCCATCGTTATCTAAAACAAGTTATCAATCATTGGCATGGGTAAGTAATTTTAGCACGTTTTTCACATGTTGTATTTTACAATAATGCAACTAATGAACTTTTTACTAACATAAAGTAGTATTGTATCACTCCTCTAAATGTACTACTATTGAACTGAAAAGAAAAAATTCTGGGAAAATTTTGTGGAAAATTTTATGGAAAACTCAGGAAAATTTTGTGGAAAATTTAAATATGATTCGGCTCGTCTAGGGCACAAATGCGACCCAATGCCGAAAACCCGAGGTCAATCGGTTGCTTATTGGCTGAGAAAAAGGTACGACAAAATATGGAACGAAGACGAAATTTGCGTCCTAATAGTGCTTTTGTTCCACTACGAGAAAAACGCGCTAAAAATCACAGAAAACACTAAGATTTTGATTCAGTCAAATCGGAAACTTAATGTATTCAACAAATCCAATGGTACCAAGTGGAGGATTACAAAGAACAATAGTCCAAACTTTTTCATCTCATAGACCTCTTGTCCTGTTTTTCGGTACCCCTACTTATCGAATATTGAATTTTTGAAAATTTATCAACTTAAATGTCTTTTGGATAGCAGGTACAGAGCTCTTCCCACTTTAAAATATTAAAATTTCTAACTGTAGTGAAGTATCGTGTTTAAAACTTAAGAAACAAATGCTAATTAACAAAATTAAAATTTAGTTTATGCATAATAAACTGTTGTATAAAATAACTGAGCTACAAACAAATGCTTTTAACGGGAAGAATGAATCTGGGGCTTCAATTATAAATTTTCAGCATTTGGTATCAATCTTGTCAGGTTTAACCCTAAATGTCCTCGATTAGTAGTGTCCAATCTTTTCTTTTTTTGTTTTGGAGATTAACAACTGCGCTGAAACTCTTTCTCAGGATGAAAAATAATTAAACAATTTCTCGATATATTCCATAAATCGGGATGAATAACACGTATATCTTTTTAAATCCAAAATTACTGACATTCGTTTCAAAACTTTACTTTAAGTTATTCGTATTTTTTTTTTCAATGCGGCCCTATGAATTGATTGCTTACTGAAGTATTACCATAGTCAAACCATACTCAAATTTAGTTTCGTAATCTGAATAAAGGGCTTTTAAATGTTGAAAGTAGGTTAAAAAGTCATTTTTCTTGCAGATTATTTTTGACAAATTGAGAAACTGGAAAAATTCGCGATATCCAATATTATACTCCTCTACAAGGGCATAACTACCGCATTATCAATGATACGGGGCCTCCAAGCTACAGGAAATCCAACATGTGCAAGCAAAATATTGTACAATGTTAATGAACCTAAAAAAAGCCCATGAAGTATTTTGATACAGGATCCATTCAGGACTAGTTACAATATAGTGATCCTCTAGCTTAATTCTAGGAAAAAACTCTGAAATGACGATACTTGTTTTAATAAAATTTATTCTGTCACCTTGTAACTGCAAATGCTTCAAATTAATCTCAATAAATTTAGTAAATAAATCTTTTAATTAAGTAAATCTTTTTTCCACTTGATTAAATTTTCTTTTAAAATTAAAAGGCGCGATCTGGTTTAATGAGTCACTATCGTACATTTACACTTCATGGACCCCCAAATTATATTTTCGCTGACGCAGACCCCTTGCAGTTCGTCATAGACCCCCGGGGGGTCGATATAGAGCACTTTGGGAATCACTGATCTAGACCGTAAATTTGCATGAGAACCAGTAAAAGGTGAAAAATAACATTTGCAATCACAAGTTAACAACAAAAACCACTTAAGTAGATCCTGTGCTTGATCAGCGTGACAAAGATTTATCAATGCATATAATTGCATGACGTTTGAGACGAGACAAATATGCTATTTAATTATCCATACTTTGATGCAGTAGGAAATACTTCTGGGCACACAAATACTTAAGCGAATACTAATAGCGAACTTCAAACTAACACTGCACAATACAACTGAACCATGTTGCGCGCATTACAAAGACATCACAATGCGAACAATCGGAAAAGCTCATAGTTATAGTTAATAATTTATAAATATGACAAACCAGTAAAAGTTGTTGAAAGCTGTATTTTCATGACTCACAACCATTTTGGTGAATGACATAAAAATGGTTCATGAATCAATCCTTTTTTTCAGTGACAAAATGACAACTGAGAATGAATGAAAGAAAAGGAAAAGAAAGGAAATACAACATTTCTGGCAGGCTGGCTGTTAAAAGCTGCTTCTTGGGGGCATATGATTTGAACTGCCTACTAAGGGACCATGGACACCTTTAAACAACTGAGCCAGATAGGAATAGCTTTCCTCGTTTGTCCACCTGTTATTGCTAATTCGACTTTTGATTACACACATTTCTAGTTAATATCACTAGCCATGATTTAATGAGTGAAATAACAAATTTTTACTGAAGTAAAAAAATTGCGCGCGATGGGAATATATACAACTGGTAATTCTAGACAGAGATGTCTTGCCATCCATATTCAATTTCCGAGTTACCACTTCAGAAGCTGGTTAGTGTTAAAAATTGCTGCTTTGGCCATTTTTTTAGAACTGTCCTACCTGTAGACAGGGACGTCTTAAGACTCTTTGAGGCTCTAGGCTCCGAGAAATCCTAAGATTTTTGAGGCCCTGGGCCCCTATTCAGAATTAGGTTTTACCTGAGATCTTTAAAACTAGACAGTATATAGCATGCTTTGTCATGTACTCACTCGAAAAGTAATTTGAAACAAATAAATGTGCACGACTTACAATTTCAAAAACCTGGACACAAACCGGCTCAACAGATGGCTGCATTTCAACTAAATGAGTTGAATGATTGTTTATGTATTAGACTTAGGCCTAGACTTGGACAATGGTCATCACATAATAATGCAGTCTTACCACTTTTGCCAGTTGACATGCAGTTTGAAATTCCCTGCTTTTCGGAGAATATGCAAGGAAATAATGTTTGATCAATAAAGTTATCCGGATCATGATCTTATTAAGACAAAGTTGAGAACAGAACAAGGCCTTGGGCCCAGTCGGCACCTTGCCTGTAGGTCCTCAGACAAAGAGACAGAAAAAAATTCCCTACCGGGTAAGTATTAATTGCATTCCTGGCACTGATAGTTTCGATTTTTGCAGAGGGTAGACCATCACACGTTCTAATTATTATCACAGAACAGCAGACAAAACTATAACATCCAGGTTTAGCAAAAAATGATATTGCATCATGAATTATTCCTCTCTGGTGGCAAACCAACGCAAAAACTGAAAGGGAATCAGTGATCATACTAGAAATGCCTAGCACACCTAGCAAAATGTCGTAGCGAAATAACACTCGACGTAAAGCGAAGCTTCGTTAATAGGCACGAAATTTCCCTGTTTTCATGTTGTCCGTGAGCGTGAATTAAACAGAAGGCATATTCCGAATGCAATAATTAAACAGAAACCCTTTCGAGCGGCCTTAATCGAAAACATACTTATTTGCATAGAAGCTTGTAACACCCCTGTTCGGAACTATACCATAATCTGATTAAACAATGGCATGTTTCAAGTCTGGTCTCATTTTCATTGTCATTTATGTACATTGAACAACACGTCCAGACATCGTAGAACTTTCATACCGCTATTGGCTTTTATCTGTTTTAATGATTGTAGTTCAATGAACAGTTTTTTACAGAACACCCAACACAACCATGACATTCAAAAGCATTAAATTGTTCCGTGTGTAAAAGAAAAGGTGTACTTCAAATAAATAACCACCCACTCAAACGAAGAGACGTTACATCCGCTTAAAACGGAAATTACTCTCGGAAAATAAAATTAAAAAAAGGTGTTTGATGAAAACACATATCCAGATCTATTCATTTTGTGCACAAAAACACACCCATTTTTTAGCAAAAACAACTCATGAAATGCACCACAAAGCTGGATTTGATCACAATTGTATGAAATATCGTGCCTAAAGTTTCCTCATTTCCACCGACAAATACATTTCCCAGAAAAATATAGCTATTGTTTCAAACTATAAACTTCCTGAAAACCGAGGGAGACTAAATACATTATGAGTATTATATAAAGAAAATTGTTGGAAAAATGAATTTACTCGCATTTTGTGGATTACTGAGCGAATCGAGTCAAGATGAATAAGTTAGTCATCTGTTTGGTAGTGCTCTGCGCTGTGTTTTATCAATATGTGGATGCTAAACATAAATGTAAAGAAGACTTTAAGAAAATGAAAAAAGCAATGGAGGGTAAGTTGAATATTTATTTCTGATCCTTAAAATTTAATAATGAAATATTTCCTGTGCATTTTAAAATTAATGCATAAATTTTAGTAGTTAGCCCATCATAAAATAATAGATTTCATGACAAAAAGAAACAAGTAATATAAAAAAAAATTTAAGTCAATTCCTACATAGATCAACAAAAATAAAATTTATTTTAGTTACTTTTTATTAAATAGTTACAATTAATATAAATATGTATATACATATGACAGAATTGCAACATTATATGTGGCAATTAATTTTATTAATTATCATTAAAGCATCGTATTGTCATCCAAAGCAATCGTGTATATAAAATTTCAGTTCAACTGAATGCTTTGAAACGTGAGAGAAAAAAAATCTTTTAAAGTTTCGACCCAAGTCGCTAAAAATGAAGGCTGTATCTGTAATTCTTTGAATAATTAGTTTTAATCAATTAATGTTTATTAATTATAATTAAATTACTGTATTCCCATCCAAAATAATCTTGTACATAAAAATTCAGCTCAATTGAGTGCTTTAAAATGCATTTTATTAACGATCGAAATTTTGAACAAGATAAATATATAAATAAATAGAGAGCATAGAATAATAGTGGAATTGAAAAAAACCATTGCTTAGATAGTTTTAAAACGTTCAATTGTAATTTTTTATCCTGTGTTTCATTAAAGAAAATTATTTTAAGGGAGTGAGAAATGATAAAATTACTTAAGCACATTATATATTTTTGATTGACAAAAGCAAAAACAATTTTTTTTTCAATAAATCAAATTGTAGACGCAAGATTTCTATTTTGACAAAAACGATAGTTTAAAAATTAATTCTACTATGAAAATTAAGTGGATTTTAAAAAATATTTTTACATCTTAAAATCGATTGACTGATTATTAATTATCATCACTCACCGAAGCAATATGAAGATTATTAGCGCGCTGGAACTCATAACTATCAGCCAATCTAGAGCTGTAGTCCCACTCTCAAAACCTCGTCAATGTGAGGACTTTGAGCCTCGACAGATTTTATGTGCATCCATCTTCTTACACAGCGGGTCTTAAGTGGCATCAGGACTCGAACCCATGACTCAACAAATGCTATACCGACCACGAGTTCGCCACCATGACCACTCGGGTAACGCTGTCACTTTTTAAAAGCCGAATACCGTCAAAATAAATTTTTAGTACGGTTGCTTTCAATGCAAATATTTTTGAAGACCATTTTTTTCCCCTCAACATGATTTTTAGCTTCTTTAAAATTATTTATCAAAATCACTGCTGAAAGTTGAGAGACTATATCAAGTAACTTATTATAAAAGCATGTACCCCCTAAAAGTACACACAAAACAACTATATAACACATTACAGTTTATTTTATACACCTTAAAAATTTATTGATTGCTGGTTGTTTCAAATATGTATCAATCAAAAATGTATTTAAAAACAGTGTAAACATAACTACAACATTTTCCCAACAAATTGCTCTTAGTACTGATGATTTGTGCAGACTACTTAATTTAGTATGTGAATCTATTTAAAACAAACAATAATAAAAAAGTGACATGGCCAAACCTATTCAACACTGAAACTTGAGATACACACAGAGATATCTCAGACATTCAGGAGATTGGTAAAGCTCGAACAACAACGTTTATAGACAATTAATGAGTGCAACAAGAACTAATGCTTTTTTAATATATTTAATATTAATATTGTAAATAAACTAAACGATATCATTATGGCATCTATTCAATTAATGTAACTTGCCCAAGCTGAGCAATGTAATGGTTCAAAATCATACGAATGTGTGTGAGAGATCGATTAATAAAGATTATAAAATTCAAAGTAAGGGTTTAAAAAATTGGAAGACAAGAAAAAATATGTATTAATGAAAATTTTGAGCAAGTAAAAGTTTGAAAAACAAGTATAAAAAAAAGAGTTGTTAAGTTTGTGACGTTTTTTGTTATTATTTTCTAGTATGGAAGTAATCCGTAAGAAAAATAATTTTATTAATAAATTATGATATATTATCAATTTTTATATATTTAATACTTAAATTCATAAAAAGCAACACGTGCCTATAAAATAAACAAATTTTATGATCATTTTTTCGGCATAGATTGATTTCAAAAATTTAAGCTTGTCTTTGCTCAATGTTATAGAATAGGTCTCTAATCTGGAATATTTTTTCAGATATAAAAGAGCTCAAACATTAATATTACATCCTGGCTTTGCTATCCTATACAGAGCAACATATTTTATCATACTACTCCTTTTTATCTGACAAGGAGAGTGCAAGGTCTTGGGGGCATAGATTTAGTACAAATTTTGCAGGATGGTAGATTTAACTTCCCTGTTGGATGAAGATATATGATTGTAGTGGTCACAATTCAATAATTTTTTAGATAGTTTCAATCGAAGATACACTTCACTCGTTAAATTTAGTTCTGTAGAAAACGATAACACGGAATGGGCTTAGTGCAGCAGCAACGGATCGGTGTTCCTCGTCGTTAGGAGTCGGATTCGAGTCCATAGAGAGTGAATAGCTTTTTATATTTTATATCTATTTTTACATATAAGGATACATAATGGAGTTAAAATAAACAGGAAATGAAATGTCTTTAATGACTAGAAACCTTGTAAGAGTTTTATTTGTCTTCATCATTCGTTTAAGTACAGAATAATATTTATTACAAAGTAATAAAAGCATTTCGCAAGAACAACAGGAGAAAAGTTCTTTAACTGCTAGTTAATCATGCCTGGAAACAATAAATAAAACATTCATCAGATTAACAGAATTAGTATATGGCTAGCTTCTTACCCTCATTTTCCGTACAATGCTGAAACTTGTCAAAAAGCAAATGAAACATTTCGAAAAGCATCTCGCGTATCGAATCGGTGCAGTATTACCCACTATCTGTAATCGTTTGCTACAGACTGAATTTAACAAGTGCATTCCATCTTCAATTGCAAATATCTAAAAAATTATTGAGTAATGGCCTCTATAACCATATATCTTCATTAACAGGAAAACTAAATCTACCCTCCTACAAAATTTGAACTAAATCCGTGACCCCCCCCCCCCCAAGACCTTGCACTCTCCTTGTGAGTTAATCCATTTTTTCTGGTATAAAATGTGTGTCGCGATTTTTCTCTTAATGGTAAATGAGCTATCCCTTTACCCTTGCTATGTTGTGAATATTTAGTGAAAGCTTTTGAAAATTGTTATTCAGTTTTTTCTGCTCAATGAAAAAGAATATAATGTTGGTTTACATTTCGATTGACATTAGTCAAAAATGTGAATGTTTAGTCAAAAAGAGTGTCAGTATTCTGTATCATATTCTTTAAAAAATAAGAAGAAATATATTTAGAAAAACAATAACAATATTCATTTTAAAATAAAAGAAATATTTCTTAATAACTTTTTTTTCTCTTAAGCATCAATGAGATTTACGAAAAATTTGGGAATATATTATTGTGTATGTATGGTGTAAATGCACTCAAATCAGTTCTTTAAATATTAAAAATTGAATCGGGTATATAATTTCATTTTTTCCCTCATTCAATATTTTAGAGGTAATAGAAGAAGGAAACGCCCCAGAATGCTTTAATGAATACGAAGTAAGTACCTTTCGAATACATTATTTAAACAGAAAACACATCTAATACTAATGAAATTTTAGAGAAACATTAAAAAGAAAGATTCCACATAAAAGGTTCCATTTTATTTTGAGTACGTCAGCGTTTCTCAAACTGTGGGCGGGCTCCCCTAGAAGACATGATAACCTTATGTGGATATCGAAAAGTCGGAAATGAAAGATATAAAATAAGTATTAATTTACTGAAACGAAGCAAAACAAAATACATTCTGGCAAAATTTAAAAAACAAAATACACATTTACACAGATATACTTATAAGTGTATCAGTATTGCACAGTGTATTTGATAATTTATCAATATTACATTAAAAACAATTATAATAATTACTACCTACTCCTATGGGCATGTAATATACAAAATTTAATACTTAGCTTTATAAACTGCATGGTTTATAAGTAAAATTAAATTGTAGCTTTAACGTCAAAGTGCATTATTATTGAATAAAATAAATTATTATTTTATGGGAAGGGAGGCGTGAAGAAAATTATGACTGAAAATTGGATCGCAAACACTGAAAGCTTGAGAAGTACTGAAGTACGTTGTGTTCACAATTATATTATTCAACTTCTGCCTTCTGTGTATGTATCCACTACACCTCCAAAAAGTACTGTAGAAACCCGTTGGATTTTCATGAACGCATGATATTAATAAAAATAGGTGCCCGTAAGTGCTTGATGACATTTTTTTCCCCTTCAAAACTTCATTCAATATACTCTGGTCAATTTTTTAATATTCTTTCATCAACAACTTCAAAAGATCATTTGACATTACATCGTATATGTCAATTTTGTGTGTTTTTCAAATGATTTAGCATAAACAACTCATCAGTTTTCATTTCCTTTTTTTAATTTGTTTTACCTTATTTAAATGTGGAAGCAACAAAATGTGAGTTCGAATCTAAATAATAAATGTTTCGACTTTTGAAGGGGAAAAAAATTAATTTCGAAAAGTGTTTGCATTTTAATTTATTACATATTATTCCTCAAAATAAAGATTGTACTCAGAATATATATTCTGCCCAGTACTATAGATAAATTACAAGTGAGGGTTGGATGGCCTTAAAACAATGTTTAAACCTGCAATCTTAGTTACTAAGGCTCAGAGTTTGCTATTGTACTCCTGGGATAACTTATTTCTGATCTACACTGTGTGTATTTGATTGTACTTCAATTTTTAATTTGAATTACAACTATACGAGGTGTGACAAAAACAAATCGAAACCAAGTGTGCAGCTTGAAAAAAGAGTGGAGTTGTCAACAACAGTTTTGTTGATGTCATCCCACATATCTCCTCTATTCATGCGGCCAGTTTCTACAAAACCCATCGCGCCAGTTGGAAGTATTGTGTCATTGAGTGAACACGTACAACTGCATTCTGCCGGAAGAATGTCTAATGTAAAAACCGAACAGCGAATCAACATCAAGTTTCTTGTGTGAAAATTAAGAAATCAGACATGGAGACATTTCTAATGCTAACATGGATTTTTACTTATGACCTAGAAAGTAAGCGCCATTCGACGCAGTGAAAGTCTCTAGGATCTCCAAGACCCAAAAAAGCCTTCATGTCGAAATCAAAATTCAAGGCAATGTCAATTGTCTTTGTCATGCATTGGAATTGTAATGATTAAGTGCATTCCCAGGGGCCCGACCATTAATCCACACTACTACATTGAATTAACTAAAAAGACTTCGTGGGAAAAGTTAGGAAAAAAGGTCAAAATTGTGGATGGCTGTTGCACTAGGACAATGCACCTGCTCAAGCAGTTTCTGACCAGCAAAAATATTACTGTGAAGGGGCATCCTCCTTATTCCCCTGATTTGGTACCATTAGACTTTTTTATTTCCTGCAGTTAAATCTTGCTTAAAGGGGACCTATTTTACCTCAGCTGAAGAGGTTCAGGCAAAAACGGAAAATCTCCTAAAGCACCTTCCAAAAACCTCGTTCCAGGACTGTTACCAGCAATGACAGCACCGAATGCAGAAGTGTGTGAATGCTAAAGAGAACTACTTTGAAGGTGATAATATCACGGATTCTGTACGTACTATAATTTATTGGACTAGTGTGCGTGCGTCTGTGTGTCACACCTCGTTCCTTATTGTTATTGATTATGTATATATATATGAAAATTTCTCTTAACTAAAGCAAAATGAATTTGAAACAGCTCATAGATATAATTTGAAAATCATTAATCGAAATTTTGCCAAATAATTCTTGAATAATGATTAATTCTTGATTATTAAAATTTCAGCTGAGCAGATTTAATTGCACGGGTGGTGAAGATGAAGAAAAAGACAAAGAAAAAAGGGTAAGTATCCGTAAGAATTATACTTTAAAAGCTCACACGCGAATAAATTTCGTTTTTATGAAAAACTGAGACTGTTCATTTTTTTAGATTTCTTTGGTTTTATGAATTTATTTTTCCCATGGATAAAAGTGAAATATCAAGACTAATCAAAGATGAATTTTTTTTAAAAAAACTCAACAATAAACAGATTTTACGTATTTTTTTTTTGAACTAATAAGAATTGGTCTTATTATAAAACTACAGCTCTTCTCAAAATAATTATACATAGAAAAAAATTAATTAGTAAAAAAATAGTGAAATTTTAAACTAGTTCAAACATAAAAAAGAAATTTCTCCAAAACCAATCAGTTAACTGGGAAAAAATAACATTAGAAGGAGAAAAAACTAGATCAATTTTCCTCAGCACCCAAGTATAACATTATAATGACTTACATGAATATTTTTCTTCCATTTTTCAGAAAGAATTCAAAGAATATTTGAAAGGTTTGGAGGAAGAGGATCAAAAAAACGTTCTGGTATAATCTCTTTTCTTTCCATTATTAAATAATTAAATTTCGATTACGAAAAGAAATTACAATATGCTTACAGATGAAGTAAAACACAAAAATTTTACTTCTTGGTGTTTTAAAATAAACTCATCGAACGAAATGTTTCGAAAAGAAATAAATATTTGGATAACTCAAGAGAAAAACAAATGAAAATTTTATAAACCTGATTTCTGTATTACGATCACAGAATGAATGGTTTGTTTAAATTGTGAAGTTAAAAATATAGGTAAAATCCTAGCACAGCACACTGCTGTATTTGGCGACAAAATTTTTTCACCAAATGGCGCCAGAGACAAAAACAAGAGGGGAAAATGAGGTTTTCAAAGTGGCGTCAAGAGACGAAAAACGTCGAAAAAACGTGGTTTCTAAAATGAACAACTTAGGAAGCATCAAATCAAAAATAAGAAATTTAATGCAAATTCGTTCCACAAATTTTGGACATCCATACCAAGATTCTATCAATCCTTCATTCATACAAAAAACAATCATTACTTTCTTACCTTATATTCAGAAGAAAATCCATCCGTCGTGTTTTTACGAAAAAAACGTGGTTTCTAAAATAGCTTCTACAAGAAAAACTGAAAAAGCGTCGCTTCTAAAATGCTACAGTGGGGGGGGGGGGGGAATCCAATATGAATGTTTTAGGCTAATGAACTAACGATCTCCATTTCTCTCAAACACAAATTATTTTCATATTTCGGACATCCATACCGAAATATTTTCAATCGTTAACTCATTCACAAAGCAATCATTTCTTTCTTGCTTCTTTCATTCAAAAGAAAAAATATCCATTCGTCGAGCTTCAAAAAAGAAAACGTGGTTTCCAAAATGGCTTCAAGAAGAAAATAGAAAACCGTTTCTTCTGAAATGCAATAGTGAGAAAAAACATCGTCCAAATTGAATTTATCAACGCATCTCCCTTACTCTCTAACAAATATTCTTTTAGCAGTTGTTTGATTTAAAAATAAATCCACTCATTCCTTTAATTTTAAATTTCTAGAAAAATCTCTCTTACACTTCCTCAAGTTGACCGTCAGAAAAAAAATGACCGCTTCCAAATATGGAAAAACTTTAAAAAATCCGGTCCGAATACGGTTAATATTCCCTAAATTTTGCAGGGTTGCCAAATTGTGAACTTTATCGCCAAAAATTTTGTTGCCAAGAAGTGTGTCCTGCTGGGATCCACTTAAAGTATCAAACTCACTAAGACGAACCAAAAACTAAAGCAATTTTTTATTTAACAATATAAATCCCCGACCCCTAGCATGAGAGGCAATATACCAGGCATTGATTTCACATAAATAGAATGAATAACTGAACAAAAACAAAAATTGTCAAAATTATACAAATTGTAACTAAACAAATCGGAAACATAGAAATCAAGATCAGTTCTGAGCCAAATATGCTCAATAGCTACTGCGGTGGTTGGCGATAATGCTCTTTAGTAAAACAGGTATCTAAAATTATATTTGAGAGAGATGTAAATCTTCCTCTCGAATAAAGTCTATAGATAATAGTGAGAGAAAACCATCATCTTGGTAACAGAGGTCTTCAAACTTGGTGTACTCGTGGAACCCTCGTAACTATATGGTGTTTCTAGGACACCCCCTTTACACACACACACACATCCTTAGAATAATATATTATCATAAAATAACATTTAAAGTAGATTAACAAGTTATAGGTACTGCATGTGAAAACAAAGAAAAGTATCGCATTTTATATTAATTTTTTTTCTAATATTTTATAAAGGTTGAAAACTAATTGTAAAAATGCTTTTGTTTATCTTATGTTTGTTTGTTTCAAATGGGCTGCATTTTGGCATCTAAGCCATTTGCAGACACGACAAGTCCCCAAGAGTGGAAGCCATTTCATTGGTGACTCCACCTAGTGGCGACTTCCACTACCAAATTGTGACGCTTGAATTTTTTATTCAAAAATTTATGTTATTGATACTTAAAATTATAGTTTTCTTGTTAGAGCTGTGTGTGTGTGCGAATTCTACTTCGTTTTGGCATCACTGCAATTCAAATAATGTTTATCTATTTTATAATCATCAATGTTTTGCGTTGCTGTCAGAAAGTTTTATCAATATATTTAAAGAAATATTTTACATTGAGTTAAAAATATCCAATTTTCTAAAAAGAACTAAAATATCTGTATTCTTTGGATTAAAATCTTTTAATTTCTTAAACATTTTCGTGACTTTTACGAAGTTTAAGACTTTATTTTGTCAATAAAATATCATATTTATTTGTATAAGAAAACTGCCTTTATAAAAATTCGATCTTTTATTAAAATTTTTCTAAAATTGTGACGCTTTAACTAAGTTTTTGCGGAACCTTGTCAAAGTCCGGGCAAACCCACTGGGTTCCGCGGAACTCAGGTTTGAAGACCTCTGATGTGGGTAATTTTTTTACCTGTAAATTATATGTAGACTAAATATTATCTATTTACATATTAAATTTGAATTTTAATACATGCGGCACGTAAAACAACACAATTAGAGAGCGAGAGAGAGATTTTTAATATAAAAACATACATTTTTATTTTAAGGCGCTCTACATAAATATACTATTAGCAAAGCCTAATTCCATTTTTTCACCTTCACTGCTCACCTAGTTCTAATTCTGTTTTCCAGCAATGCTTGGGGAAAATGGGAGAAATGGCCATGGAAAAAGTTGGCGATGAAATATCAAATGAATGCAAAGAAAAAATGAAGAAAATGCAAGAGAAAATGTCAGGTGGAGGAGGAGAAGAAGAAGAATCCTAAGTCACAATACTATATTCTTTGGTGCACATAGGATACTCACTACAAATTACAACAACAAAAAATCTTTTAAGCAAATCTGCTTTAAAAAGGTTAGAATTTCGGTGTTTGCAAATAAATATTTATTAAAAGCTAATTGTTTGCTTTTTTTAAAAAAAAATCACAATAGCACTACGAATTCCAATAACATTAATTTTCCATATATAAAAACGGATTCTAACAGGAAAAAAAATTTCCTAGTTAATAAAATATTTTTATACGCGTTTACCATTATCATAATAAATGTAGATTCAAAATTTCCTGTGCATTCAAAAAGACAAACTAAAAATGTGATGAATATTTTTTTTTAGTTAATTGTTGATTGTAAAGGTTTCGAATTGATGCATCAATAATTAAAATTAATGCCATTTAAATCTTAGTCACGTTGGTGTTTACGTATATGCATATAAGTTTGGATTAAAAATAGTAAAATTTTGTCACGTTAATGTTAAAATAACTTTTATTTGAAATATTGTTTTTAAGATCGAAGTAATCCTAAAAACAATATGATCTTAAAAATTATTTATCCTATCGAACCAATTAGCCAATAAAACTAGTTTGTCTAAAAATAGAAAATTAAACTTCAAATTAAAGTTTTTAAATTTTATTTATCTGATATGCTTGAAAATCAATTTTCATTTTTTAATCGTAATTCAGTTTACATCTAAAAGTAACTAGATTTGCTGTTTATAATAGACACCAATCAAAATTCTGAAGTGACAATGACCAAAAAATAAAACGTTAAACACAAACAGAAGACATTAATTAAACAAACTAATTATCGTTGCAATTTGATATTTTTAAGCTAAAAGCTTAACTTTTTCATAAATAAATTTTTACCTCAAAAAATACAAAGCAATACTAAAATCGTTAAACAATGTAAAAAAATTAAATACGGATAACCACAACTGAATTACTTCATATAATATCAATCGTAAATCTGATAAACAATTATTATAAGATTAAAGTCAAAGCCCATTGAGAAGTATTTATTTCGAAAAATAAGTCTATTCTTGTAAGAATGATAAAAAATTAATAAATCCCTATATAATTTACTTTAACCTTGCAATATAATTCGCTCCTCTGTTAAAGTATATATTCCATTCCTGAAAAGAATATTTATTTCAGTGATATATGTTAATCCATCTCTTTACTAATCAGGAATTCTCATATTTAATAACTCGAAATCAAATTAAAGCACAAAAAACTTACTAAAATAAAACTGTGTGAACGTGCATTTATTTCTAAATACAGTTCATTTAATGTATTGTAAAGGAGATTTCATTTCATCATTCCATTTTAAAAAAAAAACTGTAACTAGTTTAATAATTTAAACAATGAAGAACACGATAGTTGCAAAAGACGGAAAAAGAAACGCTAATTTTCTACCCCAGGCATTTTTCACACACATACCTCTCTCTCTCAGCGCCCCTTAGTTTTTTTTTTTTTTCTTTTTTTTTCCTTTTTTAATACTCAACCGCTTTGTTACAAAATGATTGTAATGAGATTTTACGCTATTTCCGTTATATTTTCCCCTAAAGTGCAACTGCAGCAGCTTTTTTGCAGTTAATGAACGCGGAGAATTATAATTACCCTTTGATACACATGCGAAAGATGCTTAAGGATGTCCTTTTATTGCTTTTACTTTTTTCTCTTTCTTCTAACTTTATTCTGAATGTCATCATTTTACTCTTATTCTCTCTCTCTCTCTCTCTCTCTCTTCCTTTTTTTTCGAGATTCATTCTTTATTTTTCAATGCAGTTTCACGTTCGTTTTAAGGGCGTCATTAGATACCTTTTCCTCTCCCCCCCCCTACTCTTCATACACTCGGTGCTGCATTCCTTACATACCTCTTGAGTTAATGAAGGAAAAAATGCAGCTAGTTTCGAGGTAGAAAGTGTTATCTTTTGAAGAATGCTCTAGCATAGTTTCTTTTTCAATATATGGGCATATTTTGTGTATCATCTTTTGGATTAATATTTAAAAAGCATATAACAGCGGTAAACATCAATTATTTTAAACAAAAGTATAAAATAATTTGTGGGAATAAATTTAGATCCTAATAACTTTACACAGAAACTATCTCACCTCAAACTATCTCTCATAAAACAAAGCTCACTCTTGGTTTTTATAAGACAGAAGTCCTTTTTTTTTTCAATATATGTAACAAAAATCGGTATAAAGTTTTGAAGCAAAATAATACATATTTTTTACAAAATACTTAAATTTAGAATTTATACACATTTTTCATGGAATTTTCAATAAGCATTCATAAAAAAGGGATATTACAAATATATATGTATAATAACTTTAAATTAACATTTACTTAAAATTCGAATCTTCTTTATTTATAACATCTAGTTCATGAATTCGAATACACCATTTCAAAACGTGTCTCATTATTTTGATAAATTTATTAGTGATTACACGTTAAAAAGATCAGACCTCATGTTTTTGATAGATTTATTAGCGATTCCCAGTAATAGAATATTATAATTGCTTACACCTGCCTTATTAACCGGTTGTAACCCCCGTTCTTAGACTCTTCCCTTATTAACAGTTGAAAGACTTTACGCCCTCTAGCGAGTAGAACAATCTTCAGCGATGGCCAAGCTTCGGAACTGTAAGGACGTACGAGCATGCGCTCCGATCCCTTTCAATTATAATCTATAAATGTTAGTTCTCTAGTTATGTATGTAAATGTTTGTTTTGTCTATATATATATATATATATATATATATATATAATAAACGTGTTTTAATTAACTAGTGGACTCAGTAAAGAACCCTTTCCCTGCGTGTCCCTTTATTACATTGGGTCACACCCCCTTATAATTTGACGCCCAACGTTAAAGTTTGACACCCAAAGTTATACGGTTTCAAATATTTCCTAAATAATGATGTCATTTCTTTTAATAACATATTTCCCTTCACTTGAACACATGATTATACTTCATAGATCATGGGGTGGACTTTTTTTCGTCACTGCATATAAAAATGTAGAATTAAAATAATTCCTTTTCTTGTATTTTTATTGGCTGAGTCCACACTCTCCGTGTGCTGAAATGAAATAAATAATGTAATCAAAATCGAAAAGCTTTTTTATTTTTCTGCCACGACTACAAATTAAACAAAATGTGTACCATCTCTGCGATTTATTTCATATATATCAATCATGCCATACCAGAACCCATACCAACTTTTCCTATGCATTGTTCAATGTACTTGTAAAGTAAACTTCATGCGTTTACATCAATTATAGTAGAAGTGACATTTTAAAATTACTTCAAAATTTTTAAATTTTTCTTTAAAAAATTAAATGGTTAGCCTTTTGTGGTATTTTGAGCACAAAAATTGTTTGACAAAATACCGTAAAATCCGGTGTATAACGCGAACCAATATTTTGAAACTGAATTTTTTAATATTAAGGTATATTCTCCGTATAACGCACTGTTCATTAGGTATGTAACTTTTTTTTTTAATAAACAGTATTTCGATATATGTAAAAGCCTAAATTTTTTTATGCACATCTCTTTTTTTTATTTATTTTTGAAGCAATCAATTTCATACCTATCGTATAACGCGCACCCGGAAATTTCGATCTTATTTTTTGTGTTAAAAAAGCACGTTATACCCCGGATTTTACGGTACACAGACATTTACGGTACAGTAATACGCTTACCATAACAAATATCTCGTTCGTTCACCTATCCATCGACTCACTGGTGGAGGAGTACTGTGGCGATATATAAAATAAGCCAGTAACAGCCTCTGGACAGAAGTGATCACTTTTGTCTAGTAGTATGTTATGTGCTTACGAATCAGAAGGTACTGTGTTCTAATCTCTGACAAATCTAAGACATCCTTAAATATTTCATCTATTACATAATCTTGTATCTTATTACAGAAGTGAAATTTTGTAGCTTGTTTTTTTTTTAGTAAAAAATTAAGATTTATAAAATAAATATTAAAAATTATTCCAATATATATAAAAATGTCCCTAAATATTAAAATTTATTCCATTACTCTAAACTGAATCCATACATAACTTTATTTTAAAAAATGAATGTCTAAACTTTCATGTAAGAGATGTGAGATTATATCAATTACAAAAATATCTTTATTTGAGAAACTTCTGAAAATACACAATTGTTTAAATATTACAATAGCTGCATAAAATTTAAATTATCAACAAAAATATAATGGACAAAAATAAAATAAACTAAATGGTTCAAACATAAACTTAAAAAGTATATAATATGCAGAAACTTTTTTCCTCTCTTCTTAACAAAAGCATTCCTTTACAATGCAAAGTTTATTCAAAAATATTTTTAGAATTTGAATTTATTATGAGTGATTTAAAATCATATAGGCATGATTCCATACTAGGAAACTAAAATTTTATAGATTCTAATTAGTTAAGCATAAATTATGATGGAAATACTCTAAAATTACAACAACAAAAAAGACAGAATTCAATACACTTGCAATGAAAAATTCTACAAAACTTTAATAGGATTTTTTTTTTAAAGAAAGGCATTTTGAGGGAAATATTTTGTAAATATACTATGAAAATCTTCATGATTTAAAATTTCTATTTCCAAAAATAATGCATTCAAATAAAAAAACTTGGAAAAATATTTTTATGCAAACCTCATTTAATGTAAAAGAAACACACATTACTAATATAAAAAGGAAAATAGTAAAATGATTGAAAATTTTGATAAGAAACTTCAAATCAAACATATTAAGAAATGATTAGTTTTTAATACACATGAAATGAAAAGAAAAAGTATGTGCTGATAAAAAAAATTTATTTCAACTGACACCATTCTTATTAAAACAGAAACTAAAATTTAAATTCTGAAGAGTTAATATAATATTTACAATAAATATCAAAATAATGTTCCCACATCCATCTTAATGGAAATTAAGAAAATAATGTTAGGTAAGCTCTTTTACAGTTTTTATATTTTCAAACTTATAAACTTTTTTTAAAAAAAATAGCATTTTTAAATATTTGTTATAATTTCTATAATAATACTGGATGCTTTTCTTAAAAATAAGGATAAAATATCTTTTCTTCCATTGGAATCACCTTACTTTATTGCAAAAAGATGTGCAGTTGTAATTAAATCTGATTGTAGGTTGTAATATTCAAATTATTAAATTTTTCTGATTTATCTAAATATGAAAATAGAAGTTTCACAGTTAATATTTTAATTTCTTCTCCATATTTTACAAAAATATGTGTGTCAGAATATTTATTTCCACACAAACCTAGAAAATATGTATTCAAAATGCATTCTAATTTTTCAATAATATTTGTTTATAATGGCAACAAATTATTTATGAATTGTAGAGAAGTAAGATATAAACCTCTTCTTTTCTTCACAGTTTTAAGTTAAAAATGGAATCAATAGGATGTCCAAAGATAAATTAGAATCTAAAAATTCAGATGGTAAAATTAAAGACAAATTAAAAATATTATTTTAAAACAATACACTATTATTTTTGTTCAAAAATACAAAAGTATTACAGTTAAAATAGTAAATTTTTACCTTATAAGTATACACATAATGATCTTAACTTCTTTTAATATGGAATAGAAATACCATTTGGCTTCTACTAAAAAAATATTTACATACATTTATGCATCAAAAATTTACAGAAATATTGCCAATTTCTAGCATAGAAAAGTTTTTATCAAATTCCTCCATTAATAACTCAGCTTCCTCCCGTAACGTCTCGGCCTTTTCCATGAGAATCATTTTCGCTGCTGAAATAATTTGATTAGCAGTTTTATATGGTAAATGAACAATTTTTTCCACCATATCTCTTGGGTGTGCTTTGGCAATATCTGGAAGGGTTTTGTATCCTGCTACATAAAGTTGTTTAGCCCGTCCACGTTTCACAGCAGGAAGTTCCATCAGAGGAATTAATTCCATCGTTACACAATATGATAATTGTTTTACAAAGTCTGGTAACAATAGCTTATAAGCCCAGAAATCATTCAATTCTTGACAAAAATTATTTAATGTACCAGCTAAAGCACTGGCACTGTTCAGAAGATTTTGAACCACGCCTCTATGAACATTGTATTTTCGTGCAACAGACCACACTGAGTTTTGGTTCCATAAATCGTACAGTATTAAAGATATGTAAAAATGGCGCAGAATCATTTGATTTTTTCCAAATGATCGTCCACTAGCCATTAACATAACTGTTCGTTCAGAAACGCCTATTTGTTCTGCTACAGCAATATCGTGTGCAGACAAAGAAGTATAAGCCTGATAAAATATATCAGCTGAAAAAGGTACTGAAGTTGAAAACTCAGTAGGTGTTATTAAATATAACAAATGCAAATAGGAATGTAAAACTAGACCATTTAAACCTTGACTTAGTCTAATGAGAAATTCTTCAACTGTTGCAATATCTACACCTCCACGAAAGGCAGCTTTTCCTAAGTTCGTTGTAAAAAATTTATCAGCGCTTGCAGTATCATACTGTATTAAATTGTGTTCAATTAATGTTTTGATTGTATCCTCAATTACTGAACTTGGTGTGCAACCAACCTTCCGATTTTGTATTGCTGCTAATGTATGATCCATAAAAGAATACACATCAGATACGGTATTGGCTATTTCAAGACCAGCTAAACTAAGAATGAGAGTATGAAGTCGTTCAGGATCTGTGATGAAATTGCTTTGGCATGAATCCATGTCAGATGTTAATAATTTACCCACATTAAATCTATCAGTTGGTTTTATTATTAAAATACTTTCACCTGAATCATCAATACCAGCCCTACCAGCTCTTCCGATCATCTGTTTGTAACGACTTAGAGTGATAAATTCCATACCTATATAGGGTGCTCGAAGTATAACCCTCTTTGCTGGTAAGTTAACACCAGCTGCAAGAGTTGAAGTGCAAATCAAGCAACATAGCACACCATTTTGATATGCCTCTTCAATTAATTTACGTTCATCCATTGTCAGTCCACTGTGGTGATAAGCAATTCCATATTTAAATGATTCTGTTAAAATCTCACAAACATTACCATTTCCTTCTTCTTTGAGTGTTTTTAAAAGACTACCTTTTTCGTCTTTTTTATGAGAAAGAACAGAATCAGGCAAAAATTGGCATACCATTTTTGCAACATTTTCACAATGCTTTTTAGTGGGACAAAACACAAGGCATGAGTTTTGAGGTATGACTTCTAAAATCAAACCTGTTATCATATCTGGATCACGAGCCAACATCTCTTTTGTATAGCCAAAATCAAGATTACGAACGAGTCGCCACTCTTCACTGTGTTTATCTACTAATTCATAAAGTTCTTTGCCGACTTTTACATACTCTTTTAGTTCAATAGGTCGAAAATCTTTTTCATATACTTCTGCATTGAGAAATTGTAGAAGATCACTCATATTACTCAGTGTAGCACTCATTCCTATAATCTGAGTGCGCTTTGATATAAAAATAACTTTAGATAATAAACTTTCGAGAACTGCACCTCGACCTCCTTTCTCACCAATCATATGAAGCTCATCAACTACTATAAGACCAATTTCCTCCATTCGTTTAGCTTCAATCATAGAGTTTACAAGTGAGTGTGCTTTTTCAATTGTACAAATATATAATGTGTGACGTTTCCTCCTTTTTCTAGGAGGAATGGTACCTTTTATACCAGCACATTCTTCAATAACAAAATCTAAATCAATAGCAAATGGAGCTAGGCCTCGAACTTTCTCTTGTACTAAGGATATATAAGGTAGTACAAGGATAGCATCCTTAAAATAACATAATAGTTCTCTCATGATTAAAATTTCTGCAACTAAAGTTTTCCCACCACTGGTGGGTAAAGAATAAATCAGATTTCTTTTCTGTTTTACAGCAGGTAATACTAGACATTCATTTTGCCATGGATAAAGTTCATCAATCCCTTTATGGCATCGTAGAAGTTCAGATATTTTGGAAGGCAATCCAAAGAAGGGGCCAACTGAAGTCTGAGAGAGTTGCTCCTGTAACTTTTGAGCTTCATCTAACGCAAACAAAAGACTACTTCTCTTTGCTTGTCTAGAAAGTAAAGTTTTAGGACTAGAAGATATATTGTGTTTAAGTTTTTGGATTATATCATTAGATATACTGGTGTTTGAACCAGGTGAAAACTGTGGTGATTTAGATAAAAATGCTGATGGCGAAAAAGAATTTTGAAGAATATTATTATTTTTTGAAGATTTCAATGATTGACTTCTTACAACCTGGGATTGACAATTTCCAAAAAAATCTTCATCTTCATTATTTACTTCCTCCTTTTTCAATTCTGCACATTCCAACTCATTCTCAGGAAATATTTGCAAAGAATTACTTCCATTTATAAATGAAGATGTCAAAAGTTCTTTGTTGACAGCATCAGGAGTATCAATCTTTTCAGTAGGCATATCAGAGGGGAAAAAATCATTAGGAAAATCATCATTTAAGAATTCAGAAGTGATATTACACGAATTTAAAATAGATTGTTCTGCTCGTTTAAATCTCTTTTTAACAACAGGAGTTGATGTGTCAAAAGAAACATCATCTAATCTTGACAAATCTCCTAAATCTGAAAGACTTGGAGAATTCATTTTAAAAACTCACAAAAGAAACTTCAAAAAAAAAAACTATTATAATTTCTAAACATCAAGCCAATTTAGTGAAGGTTTTCACTCACCATTGGTGATACTAGTTCAACAGCTCCATTCTGTAACTCTCCGTCTTGATTTTCTAATGCATATGCAGCAGAAATGCCTTCAATATTAAAAATGCTCCAACACAGAATAAATAAGGCTAGAAAGATATATTTAACAATTATTAAATTACCAGAGTTATAATGTCAAATGGCAATTTTTAAAAGTGAAAAAAAAAGATGGATTTAAGTATTCTAAACAGAAAGAAAAAAAAAGATTCTATGCAATTGTTAAATAAAATACAAGAAATACTTTTTACTTTGAAAAATATGTTATAAAAAACTTGATTTCAATAAATTAAAGGACAAATTGATCAATTTTCTTGATTATAATGAATCAAAATCATCTAAGCATATTTCTCTTGCACTGCCTTCTTCTCATTCTCAAGCATATTTTAAAAGTTATCAATCATACAAGGCTCATTCTTAAAGTAAAAGGCACTTTGATCTAACAAGCTACTCAATTCTCCGACCACCCTAACCACCGTATCACTGATCTTCCCAATCGTTCATGCCAGTCAGTCTGATACTAACAGCAAGCAATTACCGTCACTTACTTTTTGAGAGACTTCAAAATCCTTTGGAAAATCAGTAATTCAACCATGTGTGAAATTCATAATATAAATTTTCTAAATGCAAAAAAAAAAAAAAAAAAAAAAATATTTGCCATGTTAAAATTTACAGACAGTTAACTGAAATTTATAGAAATGTGTAGAATAAACTTTTGGTCTGAAAATGGTGCATCATGTTTTATGTCAGACAAGTGAGTGAGAGTTATATTAACGTCAAACTATAAAGTAACCATGCAATTTTGAGCCTCTGTCAAGTGATGAGGATGACACCTGAGCTGGCACCCCCTCACTAAACCAGTGGGAGGACTTTAAACTTGACAGATTTAACATGCAACAGCCCCCTCTACATGGTGGGTCAGTGAGTGAATAAATATTGACGTCACATTATTCAGCTAAGTTGAGGGCTTTTGGTGACAGACCTCGTAATTTTGAACCCTGATCAAGTGATAAGGATGACACTTGAGCTAGGGAAACTTGTTGTTTTGATATTATGGTATGATTCCCATAGCGCCAACTTTGGTGCGGTAATGCTAATATGCAAGTACCGAAAAATACTAAGATGAGAAAACGTGTAATAAAGAAAGCTTTTTTTTTTATTATTATCTTTGATAAAAGTGTCAAGAGAAAAAAGCATTATTTGCCCCTTCCATTTACCCCCTCAACTAATGTAACTGTTGCAATCAGTTGAAATTAAAATGATAGCTTACATTGGTAATGAATTTGGTACTTACATATTATACCATTGGCCCTTTTTATCAAATTAAAAGATGTCACCAAATGTCGCAATATACAGCCAATAGCAGAAAATCATCTTCACAAATCACCAAATACAATACTAACAATGAAATTGCAATATTTTTTGATTTAGCAAAATTGGATGATGGTGTAATACATAAATACCCTTAATTTGATTTGAAATGCAAATAGTTTAGAATTCTGAAAATACTTGAATCAAAATATTTTTTTTGTCATTACATCAGTTTTTTAAAAAAAAAATCCTATTTACCGTAATTTCGCACGTATAGTCCGCACCATCGTATAGTCCGCAGACACGATTTTATATAAAAAAAATTTCAAAAATCGTCAGATAGTCCGCACCACCGGATAGTCCGCAGACTATACGTCCGAAATTACGTTATTTTAATACGGCAATATTAATGTATTTTAGAAACAAAGAACTAAGTATAAATAGAAAAAAAGTACTTCCTTACTTATATACCTTCAGAAATAAAACGCTAAATACAAATAAAAAACAGTGCTTACTAATTAATCATATATTAATTAATCACACATTCTACTACATTAACGAAAACCTTCAAAGTCCAATTCATCGGTATCAGAATTAAACAGTTCTAATATATTTTCGGGAAGAGTGTCCGAAAGTTCATTTTCAGCATCACTATCTTCACTGTCAGTGATTTCCTCGCTTTCACTAACAATCCCGGCTTTTATAAATCCCGATCAGATGGTGGACACTTTAACACTTTTCCAGGATTTATCGACACATTCGGCAACTTCAGTGTATGAAGCGCGTCTCATATTTCCTCCTTTTGTACAAGTATGTAAACCTTCCGACATCCAGTTCTCCCAGCAAGCACGTACGTGGGACTTCAAACTTGTGTTCACGCTAATATCCAGAGGTTGCAGGATTTTTGTTAAACCTCCTGGAATAATGCTAAGTTCAGCACCGATGTTTTTTTTAGCTTCCGCCTTTACACCGTCTTTTATGTGTGTCCTCATGGAATCCATAATTAGTACTCCTTTGGAATTGAAAAAGGCACCTTCTCTCTTCTTCCAAACTTCTTGAAACCAATCGAGCATAATGTCCTTGTTGCACCAACCCTTTTCATTGCACCGTATTACGACGCTTCGAGGAAAATTTTCCTTGGGAATTGTTTTTCTCTTAAAGATTAAGAGCGGCTTCAACTTTGTGCCGTCAGCACAGCAGGCGAGCATCACTGTGAAATTGGTCTTTTCTTGACCAGTTGTTGTTATTGATACTACTCATTCGTTCTGCACTATGCTCTATGGTTTATTATCGATACATACAAATGTTTTCTTGGAATCTCGCGTTTTTTTTATATTTGATCATCGGCAGTTCACAACAGCGTTTTTTTTTAATTTTGACAATTTTAACCATGAACAACAAGCATATTATCCGCACTGGTGGATAGTCCACAGCTTTAAAAATTCGCATTTTAAACACAGATAGTCCGCGGACTATACGTGTGAAATTACGGTAATTATCAATGAATCAATACTACAAAGCAATTTTATGAATTAAGCATAAATGAATTAAGTCTAACTATTGCTATTTATAGATGAAACAAAAGTGAGTATGCATTTTTTAATCAAAGCAATGCTTAGATTTTCAAAATAGTAGAACTTAGAATATATGTATATTTTTAAGAAATTTTCAATAAGTATTCATAAAAAAATTATTTAATGAATTTCAATCATGTTACCACAAATCCCACATTAATTGTTGTTTGCTATAATCTGATATGCTCATAAACCAAATTTCATGTGTATTCATCAATGATTGAAAGAAGAGAAATATTTCAAAATCCCTTCATGAATTTTAGTACTTATGTATTATCGCAACCTATTAGCGTCAAAAAATGAAACGAAGAGCATGAGTGCCAATTCAGGCGATACGACACAAGCGAAATTGGGATTGCCAACTTGGCGAGCTATTTTGAATGTTGGCGATAATACGTAAGTACAAAAAAAAATTTATAGAAAATTAAATAGTTTGCTTAATGTGGCATTTTGGGTACAAATTTCATTTTACATATTTCAGATACAAAGCTTACAAGCAAAAAAGGATCAAATTTGCTATTCGTATGTAAAGGACTTCTCCGCCAAATAGATATAAAATTTCGCTAAGTTGGGTGATGGCCACCATAGATCTATTTAGCAAGATTTCAAAATTATGCCATAAAAGAGGTTCCAATATCAAATTAGTTCAATCGATTTTTTTTTTCTTCTTTTTTGTTAATGGCTTCATTAGTCAAAATAAACATTTTTGAAAATTTTAGTTTATGTAATCCTTTAATAAAAAACTTACATAAAAAATCAAAGTTCAGCATTCTGGAAAAATATTGCTTTTTCTAATATAAAGAAGCTAATTTTATTTCAAAGATCAGTTAATTTTCGTTTATTAAAAATAAAAAATATTTTAAATTATCTTCCAAATAAATGCTTTAAGCGAAATTATTTGATGTTTGATCCTGGGCTCTAAACACCTTAATACACACTGGATATTTACTTCAAATATCTGAATTAGAAATAATAAAAATTTAATTCTTTGATTCGCAACATGAAAACCGGAAGAAATTTCCCTCCTTTCCAATTTAGAATATTTCCTTCATATTTGTAAATAATAATCATTTCACTTCTGCCAGTTCAATCTCAAAAGGCCAATTTCAGTTTCTATCACAGAAAAACCCTGGCATAATTATTTAAATTCAAAAAATAAAATGTCTACATTTTGGAAAAGTTCAAGTAATACTTAAAATAACTTTTTAAGGTAAGATATTTTGATGCATATTTCTTAGAATTAATTCATAAATGAATTAGATACTTACGGTTTAATTTTAACTGTGACCATTAACTTTACAAAAATAAAGCGGTGTCGTCATGGCGGATGAAAGTAAATATTATTAGTTATAAAATACCTTAATTTATATAAATTGTTTACCAGATAGTGCTCTCAATTTCATTTATGGATTACTGTAATTTAATTTTAAGTTAAAATTCTTTGCTTCAGATAATTTAATATTCTCCTAGATGAAAAAAAAAATTGACAGTTTGTTTATATTTATAACTGCTTTGTTTAAAATATTTGTTCGTTTTTTTCGCATTTCTTTGTTATTTTATAGATAATTACTTAAATTTTGTTAAATAAAACAATTTTAAATTTCATTATTTTAGCGGATGATTTGGAATATTCTGAAACAAATGTGGGCTCTGCACAAGCACAAGGTGTTCGTAAAAATATATCTTTAAAACTTAAAGGAAAAGGCAGGGGACGTGGACGCCGTGGTGGAAAAACAAGGCGTGCATCTACTAAAAAAGCAGTGACAGGTGTCACAGATGAAGACATAGATGAAACAGTTAGCACACCAACTGAAAAGTCAACATCAGATAAACCATGTTAGTATCTACTATCATCTTGATAAATTCTGCTGATTTTTACTGTTTTTCTTAAACATGTAGGAGTAATTTAATTAAAGTTTAAATTGATTAACTGTCTATAAGTTCTTCTAAATGTGTGTGTCTTATGCTAATAACCTGGATAAAGTAAATTTACATGATAGTGAAATGTATGTAGTATTTAAATAGTCGATGTCATTATTTTTGTTCTTTACAAATTGAAAAATCTGTTCTTTATGATCAATGGAAGTATTAGGACAGTGAGGTACCTGCTCAGATGTCATCCTCAGCAATTGACAGGGAGTGTTCAAAATTACAAGGTTCGCTACCAATAGCTCTCAAGTTGTCTTAGTTAGATTTGGGATGTTAATACACAGTTCATGGAAAGCCACTAGGTTTCAAATTTACTGCATGGTTCAAAATTCATCTAATAATGAGATTTTGAAGGTTAACTATTTATAAAGCTTTATGAAATTTTAATAAAATACTATTCGGTACTTACCTATTATCGCAACTTATTGGAGACAGTATATGAAATGAAACCCTTGGGATTGCCAACTTGGCAACTTATCTTGGATGTTGGTGACTGTTTCAATAATATGTAAGTATCTACTATTCCATGAATAATTTAGTACTAAAATACTATTTTATTAAATTCTAGGTAAATAAGCAATAAAAAAACTTACATAAAGTTACTAGTTTAAAAAAAGAATTTTGTATGATGTTCATCTGTTTTTGATTATGTAAAAACATAAAATATCAAATTATTTTGTTGAACATCCTCAAAGACATTCAGATTTCCTTTTTTTACTAATATTGTGTGAATTCACTTAAATAATCTGGGTGGTGGGGGTGGTCAACAGCTCTGCTTTGGCATTTATTTTTTTGCAAGCTTTCAACAACTTAAATACATAATATGAGAATCAGGTATAATTTGGTAGCTATTATCTGAATAATGTTCTGGATGGCTTCTTATATTATTGTAAATTTTGTTGTGCGGCCTAGAGAAGTGTTTTGTTTCATTGAAAATCTGCACAATCCTATTGCAGTTGAAAAATATACTCATTTTGTTTGTAGGTTGTAAAGGCTCTCTCACTTCAAAAATGTTTTAAATTCATATATTATTACTGTGTAGATAAAAAAAAAAATAATGTATTTCCTGAAGGAATTGTTCCATTCAACGAGTATCAAGGATAAATATTATCAAAGCATAACATGTACTATCTGTTATGAGAGGTATTTACTGTAGGTAATTATTTTGATATTTAGCTTTTTATATATTGTATAACATTTATCAGTTATATCTATAAATGATAAGGTAGGTCATTATATAATATCTTATATTCATTTAATTTCAAAATTTAAAGTATCAGTAAACCAACAGTTATTATTTATAGTTATGAGAAGCAGTTAGATAACAAACAAATTTAGTAAAAGAAGATTTTAATAGGTCATTTGATGTACAAGGACATCATTTAAGAATCTAATATTTAAAAGTACAATGAAGAAGACATTTACAGAAAACTTTAGAAATATAACAAGTTAATTACTAAGGGCACAGGTTCCTCTTAATGTTCATGGTTTGACAGCTACACCTTGACTGCCTGTTTCTAAGAGCATTTGCTAGATAATGTTATTCCTTTTTGAGTTTGTTACAAAATATATTTTTCTGAGATAATTGTTAAAAGCTTTAAAATAAGAATTGGTAATATTTTTCCATCAATAAAAATTTGCCATCTGAAAATATTCTAAATCTTTTCTTAGCTAAAGGAATAATTATTCTTTTTCACTGAAGTTAAGCTGTGTTCTGAAAGATATGACTTGATTTTGGTAGCTAGTTTACTGTTACTATCCTGATTATTTAATATTTTAAGCGAGAAATTGCCCAAAAATGTCGCAATTGTGAAAAGTCTGTATACCAAAGCATTGCTAATATTTTACTACAGAGTACTGTAGGACTTTTAAATATTTCTAGGATTTAAAATCATCAAAGGTTGTTTTGCTTTAACTGTGGCTGTTAACATTAACTAAAAGCTAAATTTTTATTTTTGGGGGATATATGTGACTTTTAAAACAGCTGTAAAACTCTACATGCATATGAAAATATTCTCTAAAAATGTACTATTATAATAATGAAATTATTACACAAATGGAAAGATAGATTTTTTCTTTTAATCAAACTAATCGCATGAATGTTTTCAACTATAGTAAGGAATAAACTGTTTATTAAACTGCTATTCTCTCATAAGGATGACATGGTTTTCAATTCTATTAACATCTTATATCATGTAAAAGAAAGAAATGTGATTTTCTATTAAATATTTCATTAAAATTGTTACATTAAATATTCTTATTGATTTTAGTTGGAGATTCAAATCTCGATGAAGTTATTTCAAAGTTGGAAGCTCCCGCTTTTAGTCCAATGGATAGAAGTTTTCCTGAACCACTCCATCAAAATCAAAAGTTACGTTGGGATCATAAGGTATATTTTCAAACAAACTTATTTTCATGTACTGATTTTTTTATGGTTTTAATAATTATACATACAAATTATATTATATTATGTGAGATTTTCAGTAGTTCATTTTATTTTATTCTATATTTATTCCTTTTTTTATGATTTTTTTATTTATATTTTCATTGTGTTGCAATAAATTTTTTAACTATTATATGTAAATTGAACTGTAAGTGTGTGTTTTTTTAGTTCTACAAAATAGTATGTATTTTTTCTTATAATTTCATGCTTCCAGTTCAGTTTGTTAGGAGGCTTTTTTTCTTTCCTTCAAAATTTTGTTTTATGTGAATAAATGTAAAAAAATAAGATATAATTATTTTTAGAATGATATTTTTGCCTTTTGTAAATGCTGCATTGCTTCCGAAAAATTCATATCCTCTATGAAAATTGATAGAAGTGAAACATAAGAGCATAATCTTGAATAAAAACATGCTTTTATATTTCTAGGTTATGTAAAATTAAAGAGTCAAAAAAATGTTTTTAAAAGTAATAGGCAGTGATAAAAAAAAAATTTGTGTTGAATATCAAACATAGTATTAATTAAATTTAGATTTTGATGTTCATCTACAAATCAATATCACTGATGACTTATGGCAAATTTCAACACATTTTATCAATTGTTCTTATAATAGCATCACTTAGGTTACTGTAACTCGTAAAATCTTTTATGACTTATATATAGCATGGGATTAATACTTAAGTACTTAAATTTTATAGTATAGACAATCTAATAAAAACTGATATTGCTTACTTTTTATTGCCTGTTTTTGAACCAGTATATTATTTGCTTTGCTTGCTGTACAAACTTAACTATTCTACCTTGTGGCTTTTTAGGGATTTGTTCTAAAATATTTTATTTCTTAAAAAGGGAACTTATCTTTTAAAACATTCTCAGTAAATTAACTATTATTTTACATAAGACATGTGAAATGTCTTGAGTCATTATATTGTATGAAGTTAAAAACTAATCTTTCTGATCTAGCTGTCCTGAGAGCATCTCTCAACTTAAATACCTCCATACAGGAAAGATAATTATAAAATGAAAATTTCTTGAAATTCTCAAAATGAAAACTTCAAGATTATATATGAGGTTGTGGTAACCTAGTGGTTATGGTCATAAACTCATGGACAGAGTATGTCATGGGTTAGAGTCCTGGTACCACTGAAGACCCACCATGTAGAGCACAGGTTCCCAAACTTTTTGTCTCATAGACCCCCTGCCATGTGTTTTTCAGTTTTGGGTGGACCTCCACTTACCTAATTTTGAATTTTTATCAACTTAAATGTCTTTTGACAGCTGGTATAGAGCTTACTTTAAAAGATTTAAAATTCTTACTGTAAAGTAGAGTAAATTTGAGACACTCATATTTTAATTAAATTAAAATTTAATTAATACATAAAGTAATTGAGCAACAAACAAATGCTTTATATGGGATGTATGAATCTGATGTTTCTTTCATCCACTCTGGTGCTTCCAAAATTGCTGATATCCGTTCCTAAACTTTACTTTAAGATCTTTGTTAGTGCCTATTCCGTTAAGTTGTAATCTGACATTTGTTTGAGAAACTGGGAAAATTTGCGACATCCAATATTATTCTCCTTTGGCTTAATTCTAGCAAGAAACACTGTGTGAAATGATATCCTTGTTTTAGTAAAATTTATGCTGCAAATTAACTTCATTCAATTTAATAAATAAATCTATTAAAAAGATAAAATCTGGTTTCAATTTGATTAAATTTTCGTATAAAAATTCACAATCTAGTTTAATGAGAGCTACTGTAGTAGACCCCCATTTATACCTCATGGAACCCCAAATTATTTTTTCTCTGTTGTGGACCCCTTGCAAGTCCTCATAGACCCCTGGGGATTGATATAGACCTCTGGGAATCACTGATGTAGAGGGTCTGATACTTGTAGAATCTGTTGAGGCTCAGTCCTTCCATTGACTTGGTGTAGTAATTTGCAGAAGTGGGTGCTATAATTCAGGGGTCATCCTCATCGCTTGATCGAGATTCAAAATTACGAGGTCCATCGCCAATAGCCCTCATGTTGCTTGATAGTGCAATGTTAAAATACTCTTTTACTCTTAAGATTATATGCAGTTTCTGTTCTGTTATATGCATTGTTTCTTGGTGCCACTGAAGGCCTATGTAGAGTAACTGATGGGCATTAAATCTGTCAAGGCTTAAAGTCCTCACATTGGCATGGTGTTGAAATTTGGAGCCCGCTTAGATGTCATCCTTGTCACTTGACCATGGTTCAAAATTGCAAGACTCATCACCAACGACCCTGTTTAGCTTAATAGTGTGATGCTATTCATCAATCAAGATTATATATTAACATCTTTGTAACCATGGTAACAAAACATATTCATTGTTTTTTAAGCATTGCTTTATAAATTTTGAAAAATTTGCTTCACTGAAATTAAGATTTTTATAGTACAAAAGCAATAGGAATGAATCATTAATTGTCATCTTTCATAGAAATTGCTCGTTCATCTTTATTCAGAAGCTAATTGTTCTCGTCTTTTATGAGTAAGAACAATTAAAAAAGACTGTTATCGTATTTATTGAATTACCTATTATCTTTGAGAAATAACTTATGATTATCTTGATATTAAATTACAAAACATGCTTTGAATTCTAAATTGCCATTAGTACTGCATCATTAACTTTCAAAGATATTGAAGATAGAAATAAATTAAGGCCAAATGATAAAAATTTACAAAAGTACATTAAAATAACTCATTTTCACAACAGCCAATGGCATGACTAAAAATATAGGGGGAACCCAAAGTCTTGCCCTTAGTATAAATATTTATTGTGCTCCAATTATTATACTAAGACATGTTTTCTTGTGTAATATGTTTAGATGATTGAAAGAAAATACTGGCTAGAATACTTTGTTTGCTAGTTTATCTTATTTGATTCAAAAAGAAAATGTTGTGCCCTGTACCTAAAAACCATTTGATGTATTTGAAACCAAAAGTAATAAAATTAAAACATATATGTGGATACTACATAAGCCTTATTAAATCTATTAATTTGTTCTACATTTTGTTTACTACAAATACAATAAATATATAGTTAAATAGAGTGGGGGTTCTGTTCACTTATTAATATTATAAAATTGCTGTTTTGAACATATTCTGTTTTTATAGAACTTTTTTAATACAACTTAAACTGTATCTTATTCAGTTAATGAATTTCATAAACTTTTTTTAATGCATGCAATAAAAAAATGTATTGTTCTCATGTCATCTTATATCCTCCAAAGAAAATTTAATATCTTAATAATAAATAACCTTGTTATTTTTAACCTAAAATTTAACCTTACAATCGATGGGCTTTTGTCCTCTAATTTAAAAAGTCCTACCATTTGTGTATCATTTTTATTTTGTATTCTATGTCATACTTAAGTATTTGAAGTTCCTACTTTCCAAAAATCAGTAGCACTACATAAAAATTGTGTGCTGTTGCTTTTGAATATTATTTATTCTTTTCTTTTTGAAGTATCTTTCATTTTTTTAATAATTGCTTTTACAATATTTTATAGGTCAATCTCATAGGAGAAAAAGTTATTGACCCTTTGATCCACTGTTGTGAAAAGTGCTCTCTTCCCATTTTAAATTATGGACGAATGGTAATAAGCTTCTTGAAAACTCTTAGAATCTATCAAAAGTATTAAGAGTTTCATTTATTTGGTTTGTGTAAAATATTATGCGAGTTTTTCCTATATTTTATAATCTCGGTTTCCTGATTGTAAATGTAAGCTTTCTTTATGTAATAATATTTTTCTGATACCTTAAATTAATTTCTTTATCTCAACTCATAGTACTTTAATTAATTCAACTCTAATATTTTATTTTAAAGAGCCGATTGGGTGGCGTGGTTGGTTTGTCGCTGGCTTTCTACACCCAAGGTTGCGGGTTCAACCCCGGCCTAAGTCGGTAGATTTCCTTGATGCAGAAAATCGGCAGCGGCCATGTCGTATGATTATACGGCATGTGAAAGATCCTTAGAGTGTCTGTTTGGCTTGGATGTTCTCGGCAAAATTAAAATCCTAGTATAAAGTTAGCATCGCCAAGAGCTCAGGTGCCTCCCTCTGTGGAGGAAACTGGGTGTCAAAATTGCTTTCTGTAATTGGTATCGCCTATATGGTGCAGCTCTAAAAAAGTGGTACCAGCTCCTGGGGAATGTACTAGGCCTGCAAAAGGTTCAAAATACCAAAAGCGCAGCCCCATTGAAGAAAAAAAATTTATTTTAAAGTAAAATTTTTCTAAATGGTAGGCTAGTTTCAGTAGTGTCACAGTCAATTGATTGTGACACTATGACCTTTACAGATTGGAGCTTAGAACCTATAAAGTGTTAGGTGATAGATGGTCTTTTCAACAAATAAGCTAGTTACATTAATTAAAAATTTTCTCCTGGAAATCTAAATTTGTAAACTATTTTATTAAACAATATTTTCCATTTGATTGAAAGAAATAAAATGCTAAAATATTGTTTATTATTTTTATTATATGTAGGCATATTATGTCAAATGAATTGTAAATTATATTTACACATCATTATGATGAATGTAAAACAGATGCACCCCAGAAATGAAAAAGATTAAATCAAAATCTCTAAGTTGTAGTACATAAAATAGAATACTTTGTATCAAGATATTCAGCAGAATTTACTCAAGTAATTGAAGATGTTACCTTTTAACTCTTTATTGAAATTTCTTCTTGAAACCCTTAAATATTTTCTCAAACATAGAAAAGTACAATTTTTTTGGATCAAAAAGTATTTTTATAATTTAGGTTTGCTAAGTCAATAGTTTGTTACTTATAAAATTGTAGATAATTCTCATAAATGAATAATATTATTAGACTTATGAATTATTTTTATTTTACTAATGCATGTTTAAAGCATTCTCCACATTTTTTGCTGATAAATAAAGTTTTGTATTGCAATGTGAAACACTTGTAGATTTAAAAAATATTTTTTAACTAATGTAAGTAAAAGAAATGCATATACAAAAATTAGGATGAAATTTTAATCAATTTCTGGCTAAAATCATGTTTGTACATATATACAATGGATAAAGCATCTTTTTTTTATAGTTAGAATTATTTTATACTAATATCATTACAATTGGATTAATTATCTATAATTTTCCATGAAAATTTATGTTTTCCAAAGGTAAAAGCTTAAGTATGCATATGGGACCATTTTAATAAAGATTTTTTATGGCACGTTGACTTCATTACAATAACATAAATTTCTAATTTAAGTACATTTGATTGAAATTTAATTTCTCTCAAAGTTTTAGAATTTTGACTTAGATATTAGCATGATTTCTCTTTTTGAAAGTAAATCTATTACATATACCATAATTCATATAATATATTTTTTTAGATTCCTTGTAAGCATGTATGCTGCTATGACTGTGCCAAAAAATGTGATAAAATTTGTCCTAAGTGAGTATTTTTTGCTATTTTATACTCTCAGTATTTTTTTTTTTTTAGTTTTTATGGCATGATATAAAACATTTCTTCTTTCAATAGATGTGATGAGAAAGTACAAAGAATTGAACAAAGTGCATTAGGAACAGTTTTCATGTGTAACTACGGAGGAGGAAAACATGTTCCTGGTGCTTGTGGGCGCACATATTTGAGTCAGAGAGATCTGCAGGTATAATAAATCTTTAGATATTTACTGTCCTGCTTTTTTTTAATTTACTTGTATTCTAAGGAACAATTAGAACCTAGGATGAATGTTTTGATTTATATCAGTAGAATATCTTTTTCACTTGTGCTATAATGTTAAATACAGCACTATTAATTAAATATGTTCATTGGAATTGCTAATTAAGAGTGATGGGTGTGTACCATGTTTTACAGAGGATTTATTTGTACATAATAGTGGTTATAACTAATGTGTCTCATTGTTACAAATTAATGGTACTAAGTTTAACAACAACAAAAAAATCCAGATAAAATGTTAAATTAAAGAATTTTTTTTCCCCCTTCTTAAAAAAAACTAGTTATTTTAAGAGTATAATTTTCATTGTTTTATTTATAACCATTTAGTTAAAAATTTGTATTTTCTACTATCAAATAAAAAACCTTGTTGTTTTAACTAACACAAAAGCTAAAAACATAAAACCCCAAAAAATCAATTCAATGTTTTAATTAAAATGTAGTTAAAAAAAATTTCTCAAAACAAGTGTTTTTATGGCAAACCATAAACTCACACATTGATGTACACAAGAGTGGGATTTTGGGATTCAAACCCCTCCTTTAGACAACAAATTTTTAATGTCAATGTTTTTACATGAAAGTATACCTCTGAACCCATGTATTTTATTTTATCATGCCTGTTAGTAAATACAGTGAAAATCGTTTAACAAAAAACTGAGGGGACAGAAATATTTTTTTGTGTAAAAAGATATTGCAAAAAAATGCTGAATCAACAAAATTAAGTTTATTAGAGTATATATTATTCACATAGATAATGTATATATGCATTTATTTGATAAAATCAAAGAAACAAAACATTGATTGAGTTTTAGGAAAATAATCCGATATTTTTCTGTGCGTTTTCATTTTTAGCATAAAATTGTTCATTTTTCTATTTTGTCATTCATTTTACCATTAGAATATGCATCTAAATAACTGTGCATACTTACCATGATTTCCTCATGCCGTATGACATGGGAGAAGAGCAGTTTTATTTATATCATTTTCATCAATGAAATCTGTATCAATGATGTTTTCTGAGCTTTGAACAAGTTCTAAAATGTCTTTGTCTACCATAATTGCGTCTGTTAACACATTATCATCATCTACTGCAATGAATTCTTCCGATGATACAATAGGACAATCCAATAATATAGAAACTTGCTCAAACATTTCATTAAGTGTTGGCTCAGTTTCAATGTCCTCTAAATAAAAATCATCAAAAAAATGCATAAAGTATAGTTTTTTTTGGATCAGTCTGTAGTTGTATCAGGCATTTGTTCAAGCATATTTTATTGCACAAAATTATGCTTACCAACTAACATAAAACGTGAGAAAATCGAGTAATATATTATTATTACACGACACAGTAAACTGGATTAAGTATTCAGAATTTTTTTTATTATTGGTACCCATTAATCTGACAAGTTTTTCCTCTAAACATTCCTGTTTGCATAGTTGCATTTGGGGTATATTCTATTTTGGCATTCTGTATAAAAAATGCAGATAAAGTTATAATTCAGTGCACCCGTTCTTATATTTGTGAAAGAAGGCTAAAGCTGGTGTGATGATACTGCTTACATTAAATGAAATTTCAATAAAACTATATTTAAACTTATGTAACACAAAACATTATATTTTCATTTCAATGTGCAGTATTTGCACAGCCAAAGTAAATAAAAAATAAATATTTTAGATTTTTCAAAATTAATTTTTGTAAATATAATGAGAAAATAAATTTTTAAAAAGAAAATGCAAAAATATTAAAAGCGTTCTTATATAAATATTAGAATGTTTTTAATATTTTTGTATGTTATTTAAAAAACATTAATAAAAAAGGTTAATATATACATTACACTATTTCTTTTTATAAAAAAAATTTTTAAATAACCTACTTTTTTAAGAATATGTCTTTAGTGCATGAAAATTTTTCTTTTGGATACTGCCTTATGTAAAAGCTTCTATAAATTACTCCTAAGTTGTTTTTTCTTGTGCTTGTAATAATTTACAAATTTCTTTAGAATCAGTGTTGAACTCTGTTAATAAATGAAAATTTGCCTTTTAAGCAATTTCCCACCCACCATGTAATGCTGTACTAAGATGCATTTATATTTGTGTTACTCATTATACATACTGTTTTTAATTTGTCTTTGACATACTGCCAGCAGTATTTCCTTCACAAATATTTCAATATGCCTGTTAAACATTCCAAACCATATTTCGAGATAATATTAAAATTGAGATTTTAAACAAGTTTGTAGGTTCTTTTTTAGAACTGAATAAATATTTTTTTTTCCTCCCCAATGTAATGTTCCATCAGTATAAAGGGACTTTCTTAAAGTTATTGAAGCAGTTCTCAGTTACTTATTTTAATTAAGAATGAATTGCTTAGTCTATCAAATTGAATACAATTGTTAAATATATGGCAAGTAAATAAATTGCTCAGAAAAATTTCCATTTATGTATAGAATTGAAAGAAAAAAATGATCAAGCTGTGTGAAAATAACAAATATATGTTTTTAAATGATATTGCATAGATCTCTTATTGAATTTTGTTTATTGATCAGTTTGTTCCAGTTCTTTTCATGGATATTTTGCAGAACAGTTCCAATAATATTTCTGTAAAATTTAAAGCTTTATTTTGTAATTACATCTATATGCTTTAAAAAGTGATACTGTTATGAATGTTTTGAAAACCTTTTCATAAGTAAAATTTGTTTCTTGGTGTAATATTTAAAAAAATTTTAAGTATGTGATTCATTTTTGACATTGTATTTAAAAATACCTTTTTTTTTAGGCTCATGTCAATCACAGGCATCTTAAGCCTAATTCCGTATCAACTAGTAATTCTTCTGGATCTGGAACAGCACCACATACAGTTCCAGCTACAAATCCAATTTCTGTTGGACCTAGTCATGTTCCAGTAGCAAGAGATCCTCGTGATCCTAGAGGACATTTACATGTAGATGTGTCTCATCAACCAATGATGGTTGGGCATATTCAACATACTCAAGATCATAGGGACCAGGTGGATCATTCTAGAAATCCCAACATATCTATGGGTAGCCCTGTAAACCAGATACGTCAGTACCCTCATTCTCCAGCAAGTTACCAAACGTCAATTCCTGTTAGTAGCACAAGACCGAACTTAATAACTGTGCCCATACAAGATGATGGTGCTGGTCATTCTGCTCCTGCACCAGCTCCACATATTCATCCTCAAACTCACGCTCCTCAATACACATGTAGTGTGACCACTAATCACCCTATGCCAGCTTTACAACATCCTCCAAGTAATTATGCCACTCATGCCTATCAGCATCCACTTCCTAATCCAACCCCTGCGTATTCACAGGCACCTCCTATTAGTACTCAAACTTTTTCACAACCGCCACCTCCTGTCCATCACCAGCCTCCAATCCATGCACCAAGTGGTCCAATTTACTCAACCCCACCGCCACCAGTTCATCATCCACCCCCTGCAACATACACACCTCCAAGAGGCCCACAGCACCCACCTAGGCCATTACCCCCACAGCATTTTGCTCCAGCTTCTGGTGGTTATGAAGAAAACCCTTCTTATATGCAACAATGGGGTCCAGGAACTGTACCTCCACCTCCAACAAGGACAGCTCTACCTCCAAGACCAATTACAGCGCCGCCTCCTACAGCAAATCCGAATGTACCTCACATTCAACCACGAGGGCCAGCCGATCCAGGATATAGACAGCCTTATTATCAGTGATAATCACAGAATTCAAGAGACTTTTCACCAGCTTAATGTATATCCAAAGCTCTTATGTATCTTAATTCAAACAAGAGACTGATTGATAAAATTTAATGTGTATGTAAAAAATTTGAGTCGGGTCTAGTGGCTAAAAACAAATTCTGTTAATGCTGAAGGAAAAAAAGCGAAGTGTTTACTTTCACAAGTTTCTAGTCCAATTTAAAATAGTTTTTTTATATATATAAATATTAGTAAAACGTGTAGAATGTTAATTACTCTTTAAAAAAAATACAAGTTAACTAAAATTATATTTTCCTATATTACTTCCCAAGACTTTAAAGACAGTTGAATTTTTATTTTGAGCTTGCAGATTTCTTTAATTCTAAATAAATGCTTCCACTTGAAGGACAAGGGAATTTAGAATTGTTTGTTTTTACATGATTGGAATAGATGAGATATAGGGCCAAAAGGAATATTTGCTACTTTTCACCAATTACTTCATAATTGGAATGAGGCATATTATATATAAATGAATTTGATCCTATTTTACTTAAACAGTGCATAGCTAACACAACTGAATTAGTTTTATAGAACTTGTAAATATGTGTTAATAAATTGTTGACTGTATTATGTAAATTGCAGTTTGTATTACTGTTAAAATAAATGAGTGCCTTTAGATTCTATAATTATTTGTGTGGATTTGCTGTCTCTGGAATATTAATCAGAAAATAGATTACTTTAAAATATTAATCTTCATTAAAATGTGTAACATGATTACTTGGTATTTACAAAAAAAAGAAATTTTCTCTTTGCACTAGAACATAGTTGAACAAAGCATATGAAACATTCCTTTAAACATCAGGAACAACTAAAAACTAGATATTTTATAGGGGGGGGGTGTTTATTAACATCGCACTATAAAGCAACATGAGAGTTATTGGCAATCTACCTCGTAATTTTGAACCATGGTTCAGTGATAAGAACAGCACCTTCGCTGGCATCCCCTCTCCAAACTTTTACACCAGTAATTCTCAACCTCTTTTGTTGCAGTACACTATTCATAATTTTGAAATTTGGCATGACACTAAAAATAAAATAAATTTGAAAGAATATAACTTATCTACAGTATGCTATGTAAAATAGTTTATACTAATAGTTTTCAGTGTTAAATAAAATTATATATACAACAAAATGTTTATTGAACTATTGATTATAAGAATACATTAATGCAAAATTTGAGCTTGAAGATTTTTGATAATTTTATGTTTCGCCGTAAAAATGATAATGCCATTCTCATTTCATCATCTACATTTAAAGGTCTCAATCTTTTTTATATTTGCTGAAGCTGAAAATCTGAATTCGCACAATTGAGTTATAGAAAATTGTAACAATATATTTAAGGATTTTTTGGCTATCATGGGATAATCTCTAACTTTAATCTAAAATGAATTGACTCTTTCAAGCATTTTGAAATTAAATCTTGATTATTACAAAGTGAAATTAGTTCTTCATTCAAAGTTAATTCATATACAGATGTATCCATTATCACAAATGGATTACGAACCCAATCAAATTTTTTATGCTTAAATTTAGGAAGTAATGAATAACTCTCCTCTAGTGTAGTCAAATGGTAAATAACAATTTTATGAAAAGTTTATTTCAATAAAACAACCAAGAAGGATTCGGTTTTACAGATTTTTTTCTCAGTGAGTGAATATTAACGTTACTGTTCAGCTAAGTGAGAGCTTTTGGCGACGGACCTCGTACTTTTGAGCCATGGTCAGGTGACAAGGACACCTGAACTGGCACCCCCCTCTCCTAACTACCACACTAATGGGAGAATGTTTGAGCTCTTGACAGATTTAATGTGAGTCGCTCCCCTACATGGCAGGTCTTTTTTTTTTCTCTCAGAGTGTGATTAATAATTTTAAAAAAATTTGGCAGCACAGTGGGTTTTTAGTGCCACTAAGGGTCAAACTCATTACATGTCTGCTAAGAGTATGTAACCACAGATTTCTCACAGGAAGTTGATATCAAATGTTGATGTGTAGATAATAAATATTTATCTTGTTTTTTCCCCTTCTGTTTTGCATACAAATTTCAGTAATTGCACAAAATATATATTCATATGAGACGTTATCAGTGGCTCATTGGGTAGTTCTTTAACATTCACTTTTGAAAAAACTCTAAGTAAAATTGTATGTATATTACTTGAATTATATATTCAATGAAAGGTCAGTTTTATTTTAATGCTGACTACTTGGATAATATACCATCCAGTTGACACCTCTGTAGCAATGTCTGGGAGTGGATTTTATTCCATTATATTTAAATTCCTTTTTTTACTACTGTTTACCGAGTTTCCAAGGATTGTAGACTTGTCCTATAGATGAGGGAAAAAAGTATTTTGATACCTATACCTAAAATCAAATGCATTGATTGAATTTTTAGGCATATTGGACTGATACTTGTATTAATATATACATGTATTCATACCCCTCGTTAGAAAAATGTTTTTTGGATTCGAAATAAATATGGTTGTGCATTTCAAATATCCTCTGCTAAAAAGAGTATAAGATTAGTATGTAATTTGCATACACAATAGTTTTATATCCCAAATATGATCAATTTAAAGGTTCTACTGTGTTTCAAGGCACAGATTGTTAAAATAATTTTCATTTTCCTAAAGTGTATGGGGAAAAAAATATGAAATTTTCAGAATAAATATGAAACAAATTTTTCATATATTTGCTACTGCGAACATTTAAGTAAAATGTTAATTAACAGCATTTTTTTCTTTTGTATTATAAAAATGTCTTAGTTATAAATAGATGTGATGTATTTAAAAACTGATTCAGGTAAGCAATCTTTCCATTAATTTGTAAAATTTCAAGATTTAAATGTATAAAACAATCTTTATTGAATTCAACAACTGTACAAATTTAAAAAGTGAAAACAATCTGCTTGTGCAACTAGAAGTATATAAAGAACAATAAAACAACATGCATTTTTAAAAATCAGCATTTAATACATGTAAAACAATAAACAAAGTCCGAAATAAATTTCATTTTCTAAGTATATGTGAGTATACAACATTAAAACAAATCATAATGTGTATAAAAAGTTAATATAAATAAAATCATTACAAGCAAATCATGCCTACTAGTTAGTGAAGCAATAATAAAAAGAGTAACAACATAATGGAATGCAAAAACAGTATCACACTTCTCAAAAGATTGTATATAAAAAGCAACAAGAAAACAAAATGTCAATGCAAAAAATTAAAATACATGGTAGCTATCACATTAACTTAAATATTCACACAATGTTTTTAAAAAAATCAATTACAAAAACTAAATTATTTTGGAAAACTTTTTTTAAGTAAATTAAATCTTGCAATTTCATTGCCTGATAAATTAGTCTTTTTAAGTACTTTTTAAGTAGATACGAATATAAACAGTCAAACCCCTCCATATAACAAACCTCTATTTTACAAATTTTTCTATTTTGCGAAATTTTTCTGGAACCAAGACGATTTTACTATTTTCTTCGAAAAAACCCTCCAAACAGCAAAGTGCATTTCCTATTTAATGAACTTTTTCTCTTGTGATTTGATTTTTCTTCTCATTTTTAAAATATCTCAGGATATTTTTCAAATTATTCTCACTTTTAGCAAATTTTATGGGGATCAATGACCTTGAACTGGTTTTACCAGGTTCCTAACTCACCTAGAGTAATGAAGTGGCCATAATTTTTAAACAAACTAACAGATTTTATCAGTAATAAAATTTAAAGACACATGTCATAGAGTATGCTTAAAACTACTGGTTATAAAAATAATGTACATTTAAAATTACTCATAGCCTAAAAATTAGAAAATGTTGCTAAGAATTAATTAATTTTAATATAAGATTATTTTTTTAAGTTGAAAATACAGTGAATTCCTGGACAATGCTTTTTTTGTTCTTGCTTTCCTTGCGGATTTATTTTTGATGTGCAAGATATACAAAATGAATAGATATTAATTTACAAAAAAGGTGAATAATTACTTTTTTAAATGATATATAGTATTACTGAATTTAAAAATTTTTATGTGCTTTTTAAAGTATATTAAAAGATTAATCTATTTAACAAATTCTCCATATAATGATCTTATTTTCGGTATTTAGCGACGTCATTAAATAGAGGTCTGACTGTATTTAGACTGAACACTGATAGTGAAAACTTTGAAATATATAGATCAGTAATAATAAAACAGGATTTATTTTTTTTTTAAATAAATACCTCACTTATACATTAATGAACAAAATTCAGTGATAATTATAAGAAACAATACAAGCATGAGATTTGTATAAATGTTTTAAAAATTAACAGTATTCAATTATTCAAAATTCTGATTATTATTTATAAATAAAGCATTATATAAAAGAATAATTGATCAACTACATGTATATTGTTCATAAATGAACATAAACATGCATAAAATATTATTCACCAAATGATAAATTTTTTTAAAGATGAATAGCTACATTTATTGAGAGAAGTGCATCTAAGTTATTATATCATATAAATATATACTTTGCAGTTTTAAGACCTAAGTGAGTTTTCATATTTTCAATTCATTTGGATATGTTAAAGATTTAGGTAAATACTGCATTACAAAATTCATATTTTGGATGGTTAGGAAAAAACCATTTTTTCAGTAAATAAACTTTAAAAAAAAATGAGTCAAATAAGGATATATAAAATACATGTTTCAAGATTGTTCAATATAAATAAAATTAACTTGTCTATATCTTATAAAAATCCATCAATACGACTGAAATTTTAACACTGCGGTTTTGTTTTATTAAATCTGTAGATGTACATTCATTTATCTTTGATATTAGTGATTTAATGTAAAATCTATAATTACATAATCTTACTATATAAAGTATTCAAATGTATATATATTTATAACTTAAGTATTTAAAAAATTATTAGAAATCTCAAGTTAACCTCCGAACAAGGAAGAATGTAATCTTAAGCTACAGCTTCTCCTTAAATTGAAATATAGAACATAACGAAAAAGATTATAAAAAATTATTGAATTTGAAATACATTAAAAATTCTTTTAATTTATTGAATACTAGTAATATCACACAGAAACTCATAGAGTATCATATTTGTTTTATATATTGTTTGACATAATTCTAAGTTAGAAAAGAAATAAGTTAGAGGTAAAAAAAAGGTGGCATTTTCTCTTAACTACTTTTTTATATATGTTAATACTAAACCTTAAATATTTTTTTATCTTAAGATCCAAATTAGAGCTTGTTTTATAATTTACAGACAAAAGATAATACTATCATTTTAGGTTCCAATAACATATAATGATATTATTCACAAATTATTACAATTTCCAAGAAAGCAACACAATAATCAAAAAATAATAAATTAATTAACCTCAAAACAAACACATAGGCTTCTAAGAATTTATGATCATTGACTTTCTTTTATCTACAAATTATAAGTGATACATCATTATTATTTCTGAAATATGAAACTTCCCCAGCAATAGATAAATGTGTTTCAATTAAATCACTAACATTCATAACTTGTAAAGTACACACAAATTCAAAATTCATATAAAAATATTAATAAAATATAATTTATTACAACCAGGATAATAAAATTTGATCATAAATATATAGCTAAAAATCTTTTTTTTCAATGCTTAAATTTTTATAACTTTTTTTTATTTAAATTATTTTCTGAATCTGCATTCTTCAAGTACAAAATAAAATGCAGCACTAGAAATATATTTTTTCCAACACAATTGAAACAAATTTTATGAAAATAATTATTTTTTACAATGCATTTAACAATTTTATGAATTTACTATATCACAGAAATTTGTTTCTAAAGCTTAATATATTATGGCAACTTTGATATACAATAAATAAAAAAATTTATTGCCATATTAGTAACGTAGTCACTTCCTTACCAGATATATTTTTCAATTTGAATTAATAAAAATTGGAATGTAAGATATAAAAATAATTAAATATATATAATACTTATGCCTTATATTATCATGTAGATGTCACATTTATATATTGCTTGAAATAAACACAAAAACAGGATTGCAATAAAAAATATTATTTGTATAATACTTTATCATTATGTTTTAAAACAATTCACTCAGTGTATTCTTTACTGGGGGTGCGACCTCTCTAAAAATAATCACTAAAGTTCCAATATTCAACAAGTTAAGTTTGCTTATTGTTATATTTAATTCATAATCACTTAATTTTATGATCAATGGTTCATGTCTTCATCCATAAATAAGTAAAACATGAGTATGTTTTACCATGTAGAAAAATGTTATAGGACAAATAACAGATAAAAAATACATCAAAAAGATGCTAATACATAAATTTAAAAAAAAATTCCAACAATATCTTTCATAAGTTGTACATTTGCCAAAATTGAAATAAATTATCTTTGATTATATTTTAATCAAAACTTTTTGGTTCTTATATATCAGCATCACCACAGCCAAAATTGTGCCACAAGAATCCTTTTTCTTCAAATAAAACATGTAAGAAGCTTTTTTGTTTTGATATCATGGCGCAAATTTTGCTGTGCACGAGATGACGCTAATACATATAAGTATTACTTTATTTTACTGTCTTTCAACTTATTGATTTTTATTAGAATAGGAACTTGTATTTTTATACATAACATGATAATCTATACTGATTTCAGTAATGATGATTTAAATGTTAAACGACTTTTTTTCCCCATTTAAGTGAACACAATTTTGATAAGTGTTTAAAAAACAGGAATAACATGTGGTTCTCTTAAACTTCAGGATTTCTGTTATTTCTAACACTTTTCAGTTTGAAACCACTTTGTATTTCTTGTAACAATAAAGAATGGGTTCTAGCAGCTTCAATAGAGGTGGGCTTAGGAGCGGTTTGTGGTGTGGTGGGAGGTGTAAAATAATCTAAGGATTCTGGAAATGATGGAGCAGACATTAAAGATCCTTCGATTGATGCAAGAGGCATAGTTTGTAATAGAGTTCCTGTCATATCATCTGGTGTAGTCTCTGTCGATGTGAGACATGAATGCTTCTTCTTTTTCTTATATGACCTAAAATGTCAATTATGAATATATTTTTTTACTGTAAGGACAACTAATGATGATTTAAGAAAATCAACAAACACATCATGATTTTAAACAGTGTGGTTTCAAAAAGTCTTATTTTACTTTTAAAGAATATTAACATACATTCTAAACTAAATCATCTCTTATATCAGCAGAAAAAAATGAAGTTTGAGATTATGTTAGAAGATTAAAATATATTAAATTAACAGATAAACCAAACCATACCTCAGACGAATATATTATTAAATAAGTTTTTTCTTATTTGAGATATTTTTTAAACAAAATATGAATATCTAGTAAAATTTATTAACCATTTTTCAAAGAATGAATTTGCATTTGGCCTGTTTTTATCCATTAATATATAATTTTGCCAACATTATTAATAATGCAAGAGGTAAATATTAGACATTAGTAAAAAGTTGAAGAAGTGTGTAATTTTTACTGCACATGAAAAATACTATTTTTTATACAGAAAATTGAAATTTTTCCAAATTAAAATTGATACTAAACAAATGTTGTGAACACAAAATTTTGAAATGCAAAATATACAGACAATATTTCAAGAATAATTAAAATTTCTACACTATATATAATTTTATATTTAAATTGCATGTCATTTCCGAACAAGATTCCAAGCTTGATTTAGGTATACTTGTAAGCTTACAAGAAAATAAATACTGTAAAGCCTCTCTATTTACTGACCACTTCCATAATAAAATATGGTTTTGTTTCCAAGGTGAAAATGTGTATCAGTTATATTTCAATACAAAAACTGAATTTTACAAGTATCGCCTGTGTAGACCAGGAACACTGATCTCTGGGAACTCACACGCACAATATTTAACTTTAATTTAGTATCTTGTAATTTGATTAAATGATTATACACTAATGGTGTAGGGGACTTAATTCCTTAGTAGTATTTCTTTAATTACATGCTCCTTTCTTTTGTATTAATTTTGTACATGTATCCAAGCAATAAAAAAAATGTAAAAAAAATGAAATTAAAAAGCATAAAATTATTGAAGGCTATATTAAAGATATTTATATCAAATATTGTACTGCATTGGGGCCGTGGGTAGCCTAGTGGTTAAAGCATTGGAATCCAGACCGGAAGGCCTGGGTTCGATGCCCCATGCCACTAAATACCACTGAGTATACACAGAGTATGTGCTCGTTAAATCAGTGGGTCCGAAAGTCTTGTGGGTGGTCGCAGCAGAAACCACAAGTGCAGGGGGCTGGAGAATATTTCCCTCCCCTTCAGCTCCATGCCAAAATTGTGGAGGTGGAGATAGGTGGTGTCGCCATCTATCGTTAAGAAGTCCAACCTGTCTCACAGGCAATAGCAACTTTCATTTCTTCTCGCAGGGAAGGACACAACAACAACAACAACATTGTACTGCATGAAAGAATCTTACTTTAAGAATAAGAATCAAGTGATGATTGATTTTTAATTTATTTATTTATTGCAAATAAAAAAATTAAATTCAAGAAATAATTAAATATGTCAACTTTACAGGACACTTAATATATGCATATCTCTAATATATAATAGCTATGTGAATATAATTTCTAATATATGGGATAAGAAAGTAAAGTATATATTAAAATCATACACACAGCTTCGTAATCATAAATGGTATTTCTAACTATTTTGACAATTACATAATGAAAAGAAAGAATTATAAAGCAGAGTTTATGCTATATGTTAAATTAAGTTCTTATAAATTAAGTTACCTTATATTTTAAACTAAGCAAGTTTTGTTCTAAAATATGGAAGAAAATTATTTTTAATCACAATACAGTATAAATATTAAGTTAGCAAAAGGTCAAAATACTAAAAATAGTATACTTATATTTAATACATCAATCATTCATATTCAGTAACTAACAACTAACATGAGATTTAAACAAAACAAAAAAACTTAATCTAAAAAAAATACTTTCAAAATTTTTTGTATATTTGATACTTTGTTGGAAATAAATAACAATGATATTTATAAACTTTAAGCAGATGCTCTTATAACAAAAGCATGATAATTTGACAAAATAAATGCTACAGATTCAGGTTTAAAAAAAAATTGTACTACCTGCTACTGTTTCCTGAGCTCCGACTTTCTCTACCATCATTTGATTCTGTTTCTAAAGCATGCATTGATTGGGACCGTTTACTCTGTCTGTAATAAGGTGTTAATACAGGTACATAGCAGATTAAATAATAGTATATAGAATTCATCAAAAATATTGTTTAAAATTCGGTAAAATACAACAAAGAACTTGAAAACATATGAAGATATAAACAATAAAAATATAATCAACCACCAATATAGCTGTCAATAAATAAATTTAAAATAACTTAAACTCAACATATATGTTACAATTTGAAATTTTCAGAGTATGTTCAAAAAGTATCTGACCTTGAATTTTCCCATGCAGAGTACAGATTCTAAAACACCACCACTGTGCATAGTGGAAAAAGACAACTTTATGCACATGCTTCAATTTTTTCCCTTCATTCCAACACACCAGTTATTTCCTGCAGGCAGTTGAGTGAGGAGCTGTTATATGTGTTTGTCAGATTTTTTTATTTCTCTAAAGATGACTAAACGACTTGAGCAGAGGTATTGCATCAAATTTTTTGTCAAAAATTTGGCATGTGTGATTTTTTTAAGTGAAACAATTTGTAATGTTCAGCATTTGGGGAAGTGCTATGGGGGTCACACAAATTAAGGAGAGGTTCAATAAATTCAAAAGTGGCCACCCATTGGTAGAGAGTGACCAGCATTCTGGGAGGCCACAAATCGCTCAAAATGTAACTGTTGTTGAAAAAGTGGAAAATCTGATCATGAAAGATCATCGTTTAACCATACAAGAGACTGCTGAACAAGTTGAGATCAGTACAGGTTCTCCCCATGCAATACAATTGTGTGCAGAGCGGCTCCAAAATTTGTTCCCAAATTTCTGTGGTGAAACAGAAAAACTCCATCTGGGGCAGTTGCACAGGACCTACTGGACACTATCAATGCTGAACCTCACTTCTGGCTGTTTCCGAAAATAAAAATGCCTTTGAAAGGATCCCTTTTTCAGAGTAGAGATAAGATAAGGCAGAATGTGATGACATAGTTTAACACCATTCCAAAAGAAGCCTTCCAGAAGTGTTGTATGGCAGTGGAAAGAATGGTTGGTTAAGTGTGTGAAGGTGCAAGGGACCTACTTTGAATTTGATTAGGATCCTAATCCCACAAACTAGGAATTTTTTTGCCAAAGGTCAGATACTTTTTTAACAGACTTTGTATCTAAAATAAATTCAGAATATTCATACAGAGCAGTAAAAATATGATACACATTTATAGTTTTCTTTTTTTAACTAGGATCTGAATATTAACTCTTAAAATTAAAATAATTAACAAATATTTTTTTAGAAAAGGTTACTAGAGTATATATATATAGTAGAGTTTAAAAGTTCTTTTTATAATATAAAAACATTCAGAATACAAAAGGCATTTTTTTAGAATATTGATATTCATAATAAAATTATGAAATATATTAATAAAATAATACTTAGAATATATGCATTTAGAATCTATTCTAATCATATGCACTTTTATATACAAATAAAAAAAATAAAAATAATTATTAGCTATCTTGAAATAACATTAAATAATTTTACTAAATAAGAAGTATTTTTAAAATTTTTCATTTTTCTTCGTATTAAAATATTCAAGCCATATCTATTATACATAGACAGTGAGTCATTAAGCAGCATATATATAGCTAAATTTATTTTAAAAATTAAAAGATATGCCTACTAGTCTAACAATATAGGCAGGCTAACACAAACAAAGCATTCCATGAGACATAAACTTTTAATAACACTAAGTACTTTTTAAACATCAATAAGCTTATTAGTCAATACACTTGGAAACTTCTAACATCTAAAAAATTTGAGCTTAAAGCAATTAACACAGATAAAAGCTTTATTAATTGCCTGCTTCTGCAAATTTACTCACCTGAGCCAATTGCGCTGCAAAAACAATTCACAGAAAAAACTTAAAACTACATTTTCATTCTATGGTCATTTCAAATCACAATAAAAAAAACTTAACTACTTGAAAATATATTTTTAAAAATAATTTAGAAAGAAAAATATACCTTCTTGATCTCTGGTGCCTTTTAACCTCTTTTAAAATTGACCGAGCAGCAGGGCTTAGTTTGGCTTTAATAGATGGCTATAAAATATATGCAAGTAATCAAAAGAGAAATAAAGATTTAAGTATTTCAAGCATAACAAACTTTTTTTACTTTTTACATTTGTATATTAATTACATACCAGATAATAATTGCCAAAGATTTTATGAGTTATGTCAACCTATTTGATACGATCCTAAGAACAATTGCTACACATTTTCTAGCACAACCAAAAATTTGCTGAAGTTTGCCAAGTCACCAATGGTATACACAATTACCTTTTTTTTAAATTTGCTGTTTAATATATACTTTCATTAAAAAATATCCAAAAATATTTTAAAAACCACAATTATTATGTTTAAATTAGCATATTTCATTCCAGAAAATCACCATAATTCCACAAATAAATATAAGAATAATAAACATTTAAATTCAATAAGTACCACACACACAATAGAATTTTCTTATTTATTCAAATTCCAAAAATTCAAATGTAACACAATAAAATATTGGAACTCAATATTAAAAATCATACACAACTGAATTTACTGAAAATACAAATATGAGACTCCACAGTTATTCATGTAGTTTAAGGAGTCATGAATCACTGCCTAAGATGACTAATCTACATAACACTTTAAGTAACAAACTAATATGATGGGAAAACTGTTAAAATATAAGAATCAAATTAAGAAAGAACAAATTTAAAAGTGTCAGTTTGGATATTTCTTAGCTTAAAGAACTATTTAGGATAAAAATTAAATATCTTACGGCAAAAATTAGATATTACAAAATATCTTTTTTAAAAGCTTAATAATATAACTGAAAGTAGAAATTAAATTTAACATGAACTATATTTCTTCTCTTCAGTGCTCATAGAAACTACATATAACGCATAATATATATATATATATATATATTCAAAACTACAATTGTTTAAAAAATATTACCACAGGCATCAGTGACCTTAACTCCCGCAAATCAATATGGCGAAAGAAATCAAGACTAGCGACCTAAAAATGTTACAAAAGAGTTAATATTTTACGGTTTTAAAAACTATCTTAAGACTACTACATGATAAAAAATAAGTATACACACTTGCTGAAGAGTTGGATAACGATAACGGCCCTGCTCAAATATGAATTTTAAAACCTGCAAGAACAAGGTATAAAGCATTTTAAAATTAAAATGTTCAAAGCAACATTTTGAATTAACAAATTATACTAAAAAATTACAACATTTAATTTAATTACTAAGCTTAAAACTTTATACAGAAAAGAGGACAACTTATAAGATTAGGAATACAATATGGCAACTTTTATATAAGTAAATTAAACAACCCAAATAAAAACTAATATATCATTCAAAAGAAAAATTACATTAAGCAAAATATAATTTCAACTGTACTGTAAACACAGCTATTTAAAAAGAAATAGATTTCAAAGGTATCCAAAAATTTCCTGACACTTATTTTAGAGTTCATCATTTATATAAATCAGAGATTAAAACTTTATTTCTCCAATACTTACATCTACAACCAAGGGTTTATTTTCAACATCTTTGTAATTTTTCTCAGAAGGATGGGATGATGTTAATTCATAACCAGTTGCCATCTCAAACAAAAGATGACCTTGTTTCCAAAAAACAAAAAAATGTTTCCATATTACAAAAAAAAAAATTATTTCAAAAAAGAGAAATTTAAATCAACAACATTATTATGATATTTTTTTCAATCTAAAAAGTGCTTAATAGATATTATATTTTATTTTAAAAAGTAAGTATTTAGGTTGATATATGTATGTATGTATGTATGTGGAAATAAATACTACAAAAGAAAACATTAAGACAGTAACAAAAAAAGGGTTGTATCTCAGATACATAGAAAATACTTATATGCATAATCGTCAGTTTTTTTTCTTCACAATATCAAATATTAAAATAATTCAACTATCTATCATGATTGATTATTTGTTAATGAATTTTGAAGCAACACAAGGACTATTTGAAATGGACCTAGTAATATTAAATTTACAATATTACTAGGTCTACTAAATAACAATGACAAAATTTGAACTCTCTTTGGAATCTCTTCTCTAAACTTCCATGTTACATTACAATAAGAGCTTTAACACTCAACAAATGTTCCATACATCAATTAATCTAAATGAAAAATCTTTAGAGTGGTGCCACAACTCTATAGTAGCAACATAATAATGAATGTGACTCTGTAGCTACCAACTATCTTTAAATAAGAAAATAGTTATTACAAATTATAACATTTTTTTAAATACATTTACTTTAGGCTTGAGATTTTAGATTCTAAACACATAAGATTATTATCTGTCCCAGAAAAAAATAATTGTTTATATTCAAATTAAAGATTATATGCATGATTAAATTTGAAGACCTAAAATTGACATATGATCCAAACATTACAAAACTCTTATTCTTTTTAAATTACAAACAATACTTTTTGAATAATGAAATTTGTAATAAACAAAACATTTCCAATACAAAAATCGAGCAGAAATTTTCAGTGTTCATCATTAAATAAAATTCTTAAATTATGTCATATAAAAATTCAGATTATACAATAGAAAATTAACACAATCAACAGGAATAGTAAAAACTTACCAAAACAAATCATTTCAACAGCTTCTTTGTTATCATATATACGTTTTGGTATGAAAAGGTGAGAACGAGATGAGTATCCAAACAGAGTATTTTCTAAACCTGATATCCTAAAATAAATTTGAATATAGAATGTAATTTATTATATTGTATAATATAAATTTCTAAAAAATACAATTTCTTTAATTCCTAAAAGTTTGGGATTCAATATTTGATTGTTTCTTCACATAATAATGGATTAATATGACAAATAAGAATTTCATTATACCAATTAATATACTAAAGAAATGCAGCAATAAATAAGAAAAGATTATAAAATAACATAGGATTTAAAAAATAAATTATAATAATGAAATTGGTATTGAATTGAAAAAAACTGTCTAATTTTAAATATCAATAAAGTAACAGTACTATTATTAGCATTTTTAAAAATATGAGAAAACTGATCAGTTGTATATAAATGTTACACTCTGAAGCAACATGAGGATATTCGAGGCTTTCCTTCTAGATCTCAAAAAGCATACACATTTTACACATATATATACATACACACATATACAAGAATTTCTTAAAATTAATCATTTTCTCCCAGCATGTGTACAAAACCATTCCTTAAATTAATTTCTTATTTATAAAGAAAAGGCTAAAAGTATAAATAAATTACATGTAAAATGCATATATTTTTTGGGAGTAGGAAAAAAGGGTATATTACTTTTGTAATAAATAGTAAAATATTTTTTGTTTATTTATGCTATACATTTTAAGATATAAAAAAAAACATTTTCAACCCTTTATGTGAATAAATTTTAATGGAAAATTTTTATATTTTAGCTTGATAAAATGTGCACACCTAAATGATAATGTCTTATAAGTTGCAAAATTAAAGTTACTTTATGTTTGCTACATTTCTGTATTGTTCAAGAGAAAATTACTTGCCTTTATACACATTAAGGTTTCTATACTTCTATCAAAATTACAGAACTTTTATTTATTAGAAAATGAATTTAAATTAAAAACGGAAAAAATGTTTTGTAGCAAATGTAATATATATACTTAAGGTAGGAAAAGTGCATCACTCTACACACATAAAATATTAAATAAACAAAATATATTTAAAAAACTTAAGTAATAACATCTTAGAATAAGCTAACAAAAATATAAAATGTTAAAAGAGATAAGCACAAACCTAGCAACACCATTCTGAACAATAATATTTCCAGAATGTAAATGCAAAAAAGGAGGAAATCTTTGATCCTTTAAAAATAACAGTGCCTCTAAAATCTGACACCCTAATCTTTGAATCTGTGATGAACTCAATCCATAACCTTGAAAATGATATTTTTCTTTCCAGTCATCTTGACAATGACTCTGAAAAATATATATATATAATTAATTTAACAAAAAAAATATAAACAGTACATGGATTAAACAAAGCAATCAACACTACACATAAAATTTATTAATAAAAACATAGATATTGCAGTGAAATAATTCTAAATTTATACAATAGTGCAATTCATAAACATTTTGAATCTATTAAGGTTAAGTTTATATGAACAGCAACATATATATATTACAAATATCTTGCAATCATATCCATTAAGAAAATACAGTGCATTTTGATAGCATTTTACTTTATCCGTGCATTAGAAAGGAATAAAGAAATGTTAACCAAACCTTAAATTTAAAACAAAAGTTTTATAATATACATGATAAAAAAAATCATGGCTGAAAGTACAGGATTTATAAATTAAATATTGGGACTCGAAATAAAAAAAGAAATTTACTGAAAGCATATATACGAGTTTTTAATTTTCAAAATATAACTTTCCTGCATCAATACAACATCCACAACATTTTTTGCAGTACTCACACATGTTTAGGAAGTCAATAACCACAAAGCTGTTCATACACTTCTTTGAAATCTCTTGAACCACTTAGATCATACAAAAATCATATCCTTGGACATTTTTTAATCCAATAGAACAAAATGAAGTTGGTGGAAGACATATCTGGATTGTACAAGGGTTGGGACAGCATTGCGATATAGTGTTTGATCTGTACCCTCCCTTATATAGAATTAACAACATATGACTGGCCACATTGTCATAATGGAGCATGCAAGTATCAACAATTTCCTTTTGAATGTGACAGACAGTGGCACACACAAAAGGGGCACCAGGAGGTCTGACCCCTCCACACAGACCCATTTTTTTTTATTCCTCATAATTTTATGTATATAGTAATATATACATATACTATGTATATAGTATTTCTGGTAATTTAGTTAGATATTTAGTGACAGTTGCATTAATTAATGTTAATTATTAATTTAATAATATATTTTTTACTGATTTTTGTTTCCAGCAATCAATAATAAAATGAAAAGAATATGTTTGGCAGCATATTGGGGTATGATACATGAATGATGGACTTTCGGCCCACAACCTCCCACCCTTAAAAAATTCCTGTGTGTGCCACTGGACACAGAATCTATTTCTGAAATTCTGAATTATTTATTCAAACACTTCTACATAAAATTTACTATTCACTAGTTTGCATACAAGAACAAACTTCTTGTGGATCACACCTCTTGTGTCAAAAAAGACATTTAATTCTTGATTTGCTCCTGTGGGCCTTTTATGATCAAGGAGAAAATCTGGTATGCCACTCAGAACTTCATCTCTTGGTATTTAGTTACCACACAAAAATCCAAATTTTGTCTTTAATTGTCACTATGTCTAAAAGATATGGAAGAGTAACCAAGCAATCTTAACAGTTGACAGCAAATTATTGCATGTTTTTTCAGCTCATTTGAAAAACTTTGAACACACACCTTCTACATTTTCAAACCATTCACAACAATTGAAAGCACTGTGGATTTCCTTCATTTTAAATTTTCTACTATCATAGAACTACTTAATCAGCAATAACAATAAAAAAAGTCTTGAATTTTGTTCACATGCTCATCATTTTAAGCTTCTGTTTAGTGTCCAGAACATTGCTAAATTTTATTGCATTCCCTCCATTTTTATTTTATGTTTGTACCACTAAAAAACACATGTTCTGGACACAGTTAAATTCTTGCAAACCACCCCATAGTTCAGTGGTTCTTATACTTTCAATCACCACAGCCCCCTTTTAAGTATCAGCATGACATTGCAGACCCCCAAGATATTGAACATATCACCCCAACTTAATATTCTTGATCAAAATACATGTTTTAGTAGAATTCTTTTACTGGGAACAATTTAGTGATCTAGTCTAGTATGTCACATTTTTCAATTTTTCCACAAGGCCTTTTAGAGTTTGTAAAAGAGGGAAGTCTCAAAATCACATGAGAAACACCTCGGACTCCCCCCCCCCCAAGGGTCCACAGACCACACTTTAAGAACCACTGCCATAGATCATATCAAGAGTCTCCAGAGAAGATTTGTTTAATTTGATACAGAATAAGGATGGTACAATGTTGCTTGATGGTTTACTGTACTTTTACTCTTGCCACAAGAGCTTAGCCACTTCAATGAAATCCACATACTTCAACAGCTCTAAAACAATTGACATATTCACCTAAATTGTAAAACAACTCCCCCACATATCCATCCTATTCACAGAAATTATCCTCACCTCTTTCAATAGGTTAGGAGAAATCAGTCTTTATATTTATAGGACAAAACCCATACAGGCATGCCCCAGAAGTAAGACACAGAAATGCAAATTACAGGCATAAGAAATAAATGAATAATGTACACATTTATTAAAGCAAATTAACCTTTGAATAATATAAAATTATAAATAATGTATGCTTCTTATGTGCACTTCTTTCAGTTATATTAAGTTTTCTAATGTAATGGCATATTTCTACTTACTTGATATATAACATCCTTAAGGCTACCTTCATCATTAAAAGGTAAAACAGCAATTACATATTCTTGTTCCATAACAATCTTTCTATCTATATCTAAAACAGGATATATATAAGGATGTTGTAGAGCTAAAAACAGATCCAATAGCACTTGTCTTGTTTCAGCAGTGTATTTTATTGGACAAGTTTCAGACATAGGTGTCATCGTCAGTAAGCGTTCTGTTTTGGTAGTAGAATCACGAACAAGAAACCAGTTCTTATCGAGTCTGCTGCCTAAAATTTTTTAAAAAATCATATTTGATTGTTTTGAGCACTCAAAACTTGTAAAGATATATTTCAATAAAAGCAGTGCTTCATTTTAAACAAAAGATAACTGAATTATATGCATAATATTAATTGGAATATAATTTACTTTTGGAGCAGATATGCCAACTTATTTTTACAACCATTCCATATATATTCTTCGAGATAATTAATTAAATATTTTTTCAGGCTTGGAAGTATAATACACTACCAAATTAAAATTAAAATTTATTCTAAAAATTAAATTGAAAATTTGAGTGGCAGAGTAACATAAAATCTCAAATTTAAATGCAATTTTATCAAACATAACAGATATAACAAGGTAAATTAAAATGTTTTGATCAAGTAATTACATAAAAAAACAATCACATGTCACTTAATTATTTAAACATATAATCAAAAATGTGGTATACTCATATCAAAAACATATAACTTCATATAACAAAGGTATTTACAAATTATGAAAATTTAAAGCAATTGAAAATTTGAAATAATAAAGTGTAATATGTATTAATTACATATAATTGTGCCCAATTTTTTATTGTTCAAATTTGAAATGAGATATGATTTCTGATACATACAAGTGAATAGCTGGAAAACTGTAATTTCAACATATTAAATGATTACATACCCATGTCTGGTAAATGTTGCAGAAAGACATATCGAGTTGAGCCCCTTAAGTAGTACTGGCACCGTATAGTTGACATATCTGTAAATCATAAAAAATGGATAAAAATAGATTTTTTTCTTTTTATTTATTTTGCAAATTGGGAAAACATATAATTTAAAAGTAAACAAAAGTTAGTTACCACTAAACAGCTTTTATATTTAATATAATTTTACATATTTAAGATAGAAAGTTTATCTGATAATTAACATTATTAAACAATTCAATACTTTCATTAACAAATTCAACGAAAACATTTCATGACAATAGTATCCTAGAGTAAGAGTCAACAATCTTATAGCTGTGGTGTACCAAACCAATGTAAAAGTATCTGAAACAGTTCAATTCCTGTGGCAATGCATTCAGAGATGGGGAATAAAGGTCAAAAATACAGAGATTTAGAGTTTATTAAATATTAGTTACACATAATTTAAAGATATCTATTGACATAAAAATACCTATTCCTTCAATATATATTAAAAATTAAACTTGTACATATATTATGTATTGTGTACCTTTTAAGAATATTTATTTAAATAAGAAATAAGTATTACCTAACTGTTTCAATTTGAATTGAATATTTAATGCTAATGAATAAATCCCATTTAGATGCAGAGGAATTTTTTTTTTTTTTTTACATAAATCACACAAATTACATACAAGCAGATTCAGCAGAATCATTTCATAACAAAGAATTGAAAGTGAGAAATAGCTTTTAAAAAAATGTATGAGACATAGAGAGGAAACACAGAGCAATTTAACTTTATTTTATAACTTTGTTAAGTGGTGTAGAATTGCTCTGCATGCCATAGGTTGCCAACAATGTTCTAGAGCATATTTTTGATTAAATATTTATAATACTTTTTTTTCACAATCAAAACACAGAGTGCAAGATATTACATTATTTCATGTACAATTAATGCACAATCAGCATAAGTTACTAAAAAATTATACTTACTACGATCTGAATCTTTTTGCAATTTACGATCCATTTCCAGGCGATCATGCAAAAAAGATTCATCTGCTAAAGCTGTATATTCATATCTTGGCTCTCTCCTTTTAAAAAAAAAACATATTTATAAGTATTTTATACCTGTGGCTTAGAATACATGTGCTGTGGCTTAGAATACATTAAGTATTCTTTCAAACACATATGTAAGATATATGTACATTTATGATAAAAACAATTAATCCTACAAAATTCTTGGTAAAATACTCAGAGTTTGCTGCAACATATAAAATTTATTCATTCAAATGTATTACCTAACAAAACTTCTTTTTATATTCTTTTAAACAAGATAAAAACCCTTTCACTGAAGAATTATAATCTTATCCAAAATAAATAAACCAGATGTATACCGTCAAATAAAAAAAAATAAACATGATAAACTTATCTTTTTTTTGTATGCAAAATAATGAAAAAAAAGGAAATATGTTTATATAAACATCCTTAAAAAAGAACTATGCATTACTGCATGCCTATAAATAACAATCTTTTTTAAAAAAATAAGATTCCTTAAACACATTTGGTGCAAGAGGCAAAATCAATGTAGCAATTTTTTAAAATGCATTACCTATAACTGAAACTCTTTGCATGAAAAACTATATTTTAACAAAGTGAAAACATTTAATTAGTCTTAGAATCTAACTTTTATCAGAAAGAGAGAAAAATTAAGTTACTATACAAAAATTCAAAATTTACAATGTCATTTTAAATTAACTAATAAATTAAATATATAAATACAAACAAATTATAAGTAGAAAATAAAATAATAATAATCCAATAATAATAAGTTTCATTAAAACCTGAAGTGAGTTGTCCACGAGATAAATGAACTTGGATTGACAATTTCAGCATCATTTTTCTGCATTTTCACTGAAGTTATAAAGGAGGCAGGATAATTTTTATCATAAGCTTGATTTGAATAGTAAGGTGTATTTTTATAATTATTAACAGCACTTTCTTCTTCCCATGGAGTACGATAATCACAAGCATTGGTACATGGAACATACTTCTTGCAAGATTTTACACTTTCTTCCTTCAAATAATAATCCCATGGCTTTTGGACGTATGCCTGTGCATGTTCTTGTGCTAAGCGATTAATATCACAAGATTTGGTGGGATACTTAAATCTAGGAGTTTTGCGGTTGATCTTCTCTGGTTTCTCGGGTACAAAATCACCATCTTTGCAATTCTTTTTACGAAAGTGCATGTAATACAAATTCATGGCTATAAGAGCCTTATACCTTCCTAGAGTAAGACTGAACAAAGTTGTGGTAGAAGGTATTAAGAAAAGATATGAATGCTTACACTCAGAAAAAAATAAGAAGCCATACAAAGCCTGAAACCTTGCACGTGGATGTAGAATTAAAAGAACTATTTTGTGATATAAGATTTCTTTTTTTCTTAACACTTTATGGCTTCTTCTTACACTTGTACTTTCTAAATAGCTTTAAAGGGTCAAATAAAAAAATTGAAAGAAATTCTGTTTAATTACTTAAATCTTTGCAATGAAAATAAACACTTTGCCAAAATTTAAGGTAAAAATTCAATTTTAAAATTACATTAGTAGTGATTTGGTTGCATGTGCCTGTTTGACTTAGTCTTGGATTTTATTGTTCTTTAAATAATATGTTCCTCTTTAAATATTTCAGTTTAATATTCTGAATATGTGTAGTAGTTTCCTGTTTTAATCATTTTCTTTTGAAAATGTTTTGAAAAAATCTAAGACAATGACATGTTGTTTTAAAATCATTTTAATGCTAATTCTAAAAGTGCGTAGGAATTTTATAAACTAAATTAAAATAAGCAATTCCATACAGTAATTGCATAACTAATAACTAGAATCATTTCTTAACATTTAACTTATAAACACAAAAGAAAATTAACATTAACTCTAAACTTCTATTAGGAAAATTGATGCATTTTAAATAATTTTAAATGCTATTGCCTTTAGATACTGGAAACAGATAGATACTAGAAAAATGATACCAGATTTTTAAATAATATAATTCCAATTTATATTTAATCCATTTTTTTATTATGTTTATAAAAGGAACCAAACTGATTCATCACAAATACTCTTTCATTTCAAAACTATTCAACATTATGTATATGAAATAAAATAAAGAATATGAGAGAATAATTTTCATAGATCTTTAAAAAGATATTGAATATTATATTAGAAGTACCAGGTGTCCATAATTAACTGACCCTACTTCAAAATTGTGTACAGACAAAACTATTGTTCAGAAAGTTGTAAAATTCTGTGTGCGACATAAAGAAGGGATGGGAATTTGTTTGAGCTAATAAAAAAATTAGTTCAAAATTTCGCCATTAGAGGGCATTTTTAATGAAGATCAGATTTAGCATACATTAACACTTAGCATACATTTATAAAAGTTTACAAATTTTGTTACAACAATAAATGCTAAACACGATGACCATCATTTTCAGCTACTATTTGAAATCATAAGATAGCATGTTCCACAATTGACCGCAGTGTGTTCTGGGAAATGTTAAGAACATGTCGTGAAATACTGTCTTAGAGATCAGGTAAAGTTCTTGGTTGATCACAACTTACCAGCTGTTTTAAATGGCCCTAAAGCCAAAAATCGCATGGATTGAGGTCAGGCGATCAGGGAGACCATAGATGACGAAATTGGCAGCTGATCACCCGTTCTTCTGTGAAGTGATGTTTGAGAACGTCCTTAACACAACGTGTAATGTGTGGAGGAGCTCCATCTTGCATAAAAATTATGCGTGAAAGGCACTGACGAGCTTGCAGATCTGGAATAATTTTATTCCGTAATAATGATGCATATCGATGTCCAATGAGAGAACATGTTACTGGACCTCCAGCACCTAATTTCTCGAAAAAAAACGGGCCAAGAATAAAAGACGCAGAAAACCCACACCACACTGTTACTTTTGGTGAGTGTAGCGGAACTTGTAATGCAGATTGTCTGTTTCCCAAATTCGGCAGTTGTGAGTATTCACCGAACCATCCAAATGAAAGTGTGCTTCGTCTGTCCAGAGGATATTCCAAGGCCATTCTGGATCAACTTCCAAATGAGCAAGAAACTGCAGTGAGAACAGATATCGAGTCTCGAAATCATATGAAAGCAATTCCTGCACAAGTTGAAGCTTGTTGGGATAGTAATGGAGGATGTTTCGCATGATTTCTGGACAGTTGAACGAGGCAGATCCAATGCTTCTGCCACACGGCAAACACTTGTACTACCCTGCGTGTTGGATGCTTTGTCCTCTTCCACCTGAAGTGCAACTTTCTCTATTGCTTCTGCAGAAACAGGTTTTCTTCCTCTTCCAGAACGAACATTCAACGATCCAGTTTCTTCAAATTTGGTTACCATTAATCAAAGATTTTTAGCAGTCAATGGACCTTTTTGCATCCCTTTTAAAGTCCGAAATTTCCATAGAGCAACTATTGCAGAATTATTTTTTTGATAGAATAACTTTACTAACAACGCTCGATCTGGTAAATGTAATGACATTCTGATTAGCAATACCGAGAACACTGAAAATAAACTAATCTCGAGTGAAAGTTTATTGCTTTTATAACAGTTGCTGTGTGACGACGAAAAAATTTGAATATTTTTGTTTTCCTTCGTGTAAATCCTTTGAAAATTAGTCATCGAAGAAGTTTAATTAAAGTTAGTAAATCATTTTAGAGATTGTGTTTTTTAATCAATATCAGTTATTGTGTTACCGTATCCTGTGGATAAAAAAGCGATAAAATACAAATAGAAAACCAGTAATTAATGTGGCCTGCATTCAAAAGCACCCTCTAGTGGCAAAATTTTGAACTAATTTTTTTATTCGCTCAAACAAATTCCCATCCCCTCTTTATGTCGTACACGGAATTTTACAACTTTCTGAACAATAGTTTCATCTATAGACAATTTTGAAGTAGGGTAATTTAATTATACATAATTCCTTTTGACAAAGAGAGAGAGAGTGTGTGAACCATAAGAAATCAGACTAACATGCTTTTTGAAATTTTTGCCTTTGATAGCAAAAATGTGCATGTGTAAATTGTTAGGTATGAAAAAATGAAAGTAAAATTATAAAAGCAACAATGATACTTTAAAGATATAATTCAACAATATGGAAGGACAAAATCAAAAAATAAGAATGCATTTTAAAAATTAATACGGAATTTTTATTTTTAATTTACAAACATAAAAATGTTTTATTTTGAAATTCATTTCTCATCATTTGATCAATTTTGTATTACACCCTGATGTTGCATCTGGGGTCAAAAGCCCTTTTGTCCCCCTCTTCCCTGTAGCTATGCATCTGCGATGAATGTGCAAATTATACATTTTGTTATATCATGCCATAGCTGCAAAGAGTTCTCCACCCCCCCCCCATCCGGTGTAGTCCAATTTCCCCAAGCCGCCCATCCGGTATAGTGCTTAGTGACACTGACTACAGTGCCATTGGACCTGGATTCAAATCTCCGAGAAGGCATGGATGCTTGTAAATGTATAGTGTCTTTGCGGCATGGGGTACTTCAAATAGCCATCAAGCCACAAGTACTCTTGTGATGTTGGTGGAAGGGGAAGAGAGGTGGAAGCCTCTGACCACTCCTAGGGTGTTCTCACTCAAAATTGAGGTGGAGTCAAGCCAAATCATACTGTCACCTGTATAGTGCTCAAAGCTACGGCCAAAGACAGATGTAAATCTCTAGCCCTTCGCCGCAATGAATTTCCTGGGCCTCGATCTGACACCGTCAGACAGGTGCCATTAGGAACAACAACAGCAATGAGTAAAATCAATTTACACTGCATTTTTCAGTATTTTGGAATTTTTTTTAAGATAAAATAATCTCTCTGCTTTAGTACAGAATAAAAATAACTATTTATATTTCTTCAATTCAAACTCAATTTAGTTATTAAAACAGATGTCATGTTCATCAAAAAAAAATAATAAATAAAAGTTTTTCCATATATTCTATCATACTCGTGAAGATCTGACATAAAATCTAGAATTAAAAGGATCTATTGCATGTGCTAATGTCTTAACAAGGAATGTGAGTGTTGATGAGCTAATTTACCAGCAGATTAATATAAAGATATACAAGTTGGAATTTTGAGATTCGAAAGGCTTAGGATGGGACTTCCTTGGAATTAATTTATCGAGCTACATGCAAAAAAGAAAAATTAAACCTTCAAGTTTCTAGCCCTACTGTATTTGGGGTGATTCAAAAAAATGAAAAAAAAATTTAAAATACTAATTAAGATCACTATTTTAAAGCACAGATATAATTCTTTTATTTCATTCTTGTTCTCTCATGTCAAGAAATTATACTTTATTGTAACAGAATAAATTCAAGAGTAAAGCTGAATATTTAAAATACATGTTTATTATATATACAGTCTAATACATACCTACAACGTCTCATGTACCATAATAGAAGGCCTAGCACAAAGAGTATTAGCACCACAATTAATACAAAAGCCTGAAAAAATAATTATAAGTTTCAGTTACTTCAAATAATTATGTCATGAAAATATCAAATTAGGTTGTCATGTAGAACAAATATTTACAACTATTTGGTCAATATATCAGATAAATATTAACGCTACTTGCATATTATCGCAAACCTTTGGTGACATTGTATGAAATTAAGAACATGATTTCCAGTTCAGTGCATATGACACATGCGAGATAGGGGTGCCAATTTAAAGAGTTATCTTGAATGTTGGCAATTGTTGCGATAGTATGCAAGTACCATATTATCACCAAGTAATAAAATTTTTTCAGCAATAACATTATAAGACTATAAATAATTTAGGTCTGTATTACACCATCATTCAATTTTGCCATACAGTAAGACATTGCCAATTCAAAAAGTGTCACCAAATGCTGTCATCATTATTACTGTGCTTGGACGTCTGCAAGAATGATTTCCATTATTGACTGCATTTTGCGATGTTTGCACTAGTGTGGTATTTGGCAATGCTTTTTGATTTAACGAAATTGGCCAAAAATATAATATTCAAGCGTCATAATTTATTTTTTACAATAATAAAAATAGTTATTAAATGAAGTAAAATCAATAAAATGAATCTGCAAAGTCATCAATTAAACTAATTCAGAGGGAAAAAAATATTTCTTGACTAAATCACTTTAAATAGAAACTATTGGGTTGTTCGGAAAGTAATTTTGTTTTTTCCCTGCAGAGGATTTAATTGTATTTTTCACACCACACTTCAGCCACATAATAATTATATGCTAAGAGAGCTGATATGGCAAGGCTTTCTTGTGAAAAAATTTCAAGCGATTCTATGCAGTAGTTTTTGGTTGGTGCTCTTTCAACTGTGGAGAATGAAAAGCAGCATTTTAGGCATATTTTACTTTTATACTATCGAAATGGTAAAAATTCTGTTCAAGCAAGAAAAAAATTAGCTGATGAGCACGGAGAGGATGTATTGGATGTACCCCAAGCCAAAACTGGTTTGCAAAATTTCGATCCAGCAGTTTTGATGTTAAAGATGCATCATGTTCTGGAATGCCAGTTGAAGCCGATAAATACACAATAAATTCATTAACTGATGCAAACCAGTGAATAACAACTCATGAGATAGCCGAGAGGTTAAATTTATCGAATTCAACTATTCATGACCACTTGAAAGGACTAGGTTTAACCTCAAAGCTTGGCAAATGGGCCGCATGTTCTTACAGAAAGCAGTTTGTATCACATTGACGTCTGATTTGCTACTCAAAGGTCAAGAAAATTATCCATTTTTGAAGTGCATCATCCCTAGGAAGAAAAACAGAGGTTGCCTTTAACAATGTCAAATGCAAAAGATCACGGAGTAAAAAAGATAAACCAGCTCAAAGCATTTCAAAAGCCAATATTCATCAAAAAAGGAGGTGCTGTCTGTTAGGTGGAATTTGAAAGGAGTCAGGTTTTTTTTAGCTTTTACTGGATAACACAATGATTACTGTCATCTCATCAGCTGGACAAATTTAATAATTCACTTAAGCAGAAAAGGTCAAAACTTATAAAGAGAAAATGTGTAGTGTTTCACCATGATAATGCCAGACCATCTTAGAAGTTTAGTAAATCGCCAAAAGCTTTTAAAACTTGAATAGGATATACTGCTACATTCATCATATTCTTCTGATCTCAGTATATAAAAAAATTTTTGACAGTTAAAACTTTATTTCAAATGAGGTCAAAAATCCCCTGGATCAGTTTTTTGCCAACAAATAACAAAAATTTTATGAGCGTGGAATTGAGCTACTGCCAGAAAGATGGCAAAAGATATTGGACCAGAACAAACAATATATAATTTAATAAAATATTTATTCACTATATAAAAATTGCCTTTCAAACAAAAAACTTTACAAACAACCCAATAATTTATTTAAACAATGAAATTTTGGTACTTGCATATTCATGTCAATGCAACAAAATTGGCACCACTTGAATCCCACCTTGATGTCAAAACAACAAAGATTCTAATGTATTTTATACAAAAAAATACCATTCAGTCAGATTTTAGAGGGAAATGGTGCAATTTGTGTGGCACCAATACATAAGTATGGAAATTTTAAAGAAAAATATATTAACAAATGAAGTTTTGAATGTTATTAGTAAAGCAGGATTCACAAAAAAAAAAATTGTCTCAAGCCAAAAATATTTTTGAAACAGTTTAACAAGATGTGATAAAAAATTGGTAAATATCAAACATAATCATAATAATCAGAAGTTAAAATAACGTGGAAGAAGAAATTTATAAGCTTGTAATACATAATTTTACATAGATTTATAATTAGTAAAAAATGATCATTCCACTTTAAATGAAAAATATATAAAGATGAGTATTAAAATATAGTTGCATACAACTTAAATTCCATTTTGATTTCCTTTCATTCATAATATAATTAAATGTTGCATTTGGATCGAAACAAAAATTTATTTAGAAAAATAAACTAATAAAAATATTTTGATGGATTATACAGATTTACTTGATTATATGATCATCAGCAACATTGAATTAAATTAACTGAGACTATAATAAATTGAATTAAATCCAAGAAAGTTCCAATTTTCAACTTTTTTTATACTAATTTGTTTCGTATTAAAAATATCAAACTTTATTAAACGTCACCATAATATTACATAAAAAAATACTTTAATTTTCTTTATATATTTCAACATTACAGATTCGAGATAATTTTTTGCATCTTGCTACAATGTAATGCAAATTAATGTATGCTTTTTATAGTTAAAAAATGAAAATATGGTAAGTTTCTAATGATATGAAAAGTCAAGACAATTCTCAATTTATAGTAAATACTGTAAGAACAAAACAAAAAAAAAAGATTTGTGATTTAGAATCCCATTTATTCGTTTTTGTCTCAAAATTACTTTCTCTAGTTTTATTAAAATATTATGATCCTGAATTACACCATAAGAAAATAGAGAGAATAAAATTTATGAAACAACTCTTGTCCTAATATTAAGCATTTGAAATTTGTTTTAAAAAATGATTAATTCAGAAAAGACAAATATTTACAAAACATTTTTTTTCACTCCTTTTTTTTCGGTTTACATGTTAAGAAATGTATCACATTAAAGAGACTGAATAAAGGGTTCAAATAAGAAAAGAGGATTGAAAAATTTAATTTATTTTTTTCAACAGTAGTTAGGATAATGTAGAAGGGAAATAATGAATTTCCTTTTTATAAATGACGCAAAACATGCAATTTTGTGTGTGTGAAGTATTTTTCTTAATACCTTTCCGATTTTTCTCTATTATTTTAATTGGAATAACGTACTACAATAGTGTAAAAAAAATATAACAATAATTGAAATAATTCTTAAGAAGAATATTTCATTATTCTTGAATATTTAAGGAATTAATAAGTTTTAAAATAATTAATTAACTACATAAAATAAACCCAAACTAATGATATGTCATATTTCTGTTACTTATATATTTTACATGTTTACTATATTTACCCAATAATATTGATGTATGAAAAAACCCAAAGAAATATCCTCTTGAAATGGATCATTCATGATAACTAATTATGTAATGAATTTAAAAACAAACATAGAATGAAATAATTTGAATCATTTTTCGGAAAAATTCAGCACTGCTCCATGCTTGATGCGCAAAGTTTTTTTTTTTTTTTGAATCATCACACTACTGTCATGTGAGAAAAGAGGCCTTGTGACTAGCTATTCATTTGTCACAAATTTAATAAATACTCTGTCTTAAAACTAACAAGCAGCACATTTCGTATATTTTTCATTAATACTATTATAACAGAATTATTTTATATGTTTTTACAAAATCTCTAATATTTTTTTAGCCCTTGAAAAGGAAACTAGCTGACAATGGTTTCCCAAGTAAAATAACATCGGTTCCTATTATATAATCGTAATCGCTTTAAATTCTTTATTTACGTTGAGCATGAGTTAAATGTTTTCAAAACGTGGAAAAGCGTTACAATTTTATAATAATTGATTTTATTACATATATTTTCCTCTGAATATTTCAAAAATGGCGGGTGATGATAATTATCTTATTCCAGGTACATTTTAAACTTTTTTTTTTGTGGAATTTTTTACTCTTTTGAGCTTTATTATGTAGTGTTGCTGCATGAACGTTGTTAGTAATCTGTTTTAGTTGCACAATTAAAAAAGCAATAAAAGTGCTGTTATATCACACAATGAAGCTCCATTATTTTAGTAAATATTTTCATATTCTCAGTTTTTCTCTGAAAAATTCAATATTTGTTACTTTTCGTCTATTTTCATTTACATTTATTTTAAACTGGCTGTGCTAATTTGATATCACAGGCACGCATCAGGCTGGGCTAAAGTGAAGAATAGGGGGGACACCTAAGATTTGGTGATGTTTATCTAGATGCCAGAATGAATTTGGCTCTTCATTCCTTCACTGTTGCCTCATTGCTCTCGAAACGCCTATTGCTACATATAAGTATTTTGGTGACTGATTCTGGTTGCCAAAGAATTGGCTTCACTAAGCCCAAATTCTACATTTTGATCTCCCAAATATATCCATCACTCGGATCCTTTTAATCAAATGGATAGCTTTCTTGCAAATTGAACATTCAGCATTTGCAGCAATCGAGCCATTCTCCATGCACCACTATGTTACTGACAATTTCCCCTTTCTTTTCAAATCATATAAAAAACCCCACAAATTATACCTTTCAGACATACTCTTTAGGAGAAATCAAAGGAAATAAACAGGAATATTGAATAGTAAAAAATGGCAGAAAAGTTCAAAATATCCTCTACGGACGAAATTCAAGTGTGAAATAAAAATGGAATTGTTAATTTGAAAGTCATCTGCTCGTGTTGAAAACATCTACAATTTATTAAAAAGAACACATGATCTTACTGCATAAGATCAAAAATCAAGGATTACCAAATTATAATCTGGCAAAATGAACTCATTATCTCAACATGATATCTAGATAAAAATCGCCAAATCCAAAGGGCGATCCTAGTCTATACTTTAGTCATATTTTTTGTGTATATATTGTGTGCTGTCGCCAATAAAGCTTTCTTGGCAAGATTTACACCGGCAAAACGGAAAAGTACCAATAAAACTTAGGTGCTTGATTACTGACCCCTTGCCAATGATTTTCAAATTATGGCAATGTATGTGATACAATCATGCAGACAATTGTTAATATTTGTTGAGATTTGTTAGTTGCAAGGGGCTAACATGTAAAGTGGGAAATTATTCCATTTTTTCTTATCTTAGCCATATCACACATTTTCACTGGCTTATTGACATGCTTTATTTATTATGTTCTTACATATTTTATCTAATATTGGACATTATTATTCTCGAATCCCTTTTTGTCAAAGATTGTCCCCGTCGTCTTGAATTCCTTTATGGAACCAGTGGCCAGCATGCCACAGGTTCAAGTCCTGGTGCCACCAAAGACCTGCTGATTGATGCACATTAAAACTGACAAGTTCAAAATTCTCCCATTGGTGTGGTGAGGTAGTTTGCTGAGGGGATGCCAGCTCAGGTGTCATCTTCATCATCACTTGGCTGATGATGAAATTTTCGAGATCTGCTGCTAATAACCTTCATGTTGCTTTATAGTGTGATATTAATCTAACTCATTCTTCTCTCACCCAAGTTTTCTAATTACCGAAGGAATTTTTCAAAGAAAGACAACTAGGCCAAGATTATCATCTAGTACCAAAAAATTAGGCATTTGGAAAAATTCATTACTGAATTGTAGAGTCTCAAAAAAACACTGAAATTTTGAAAAGGGAAGGGCAATAAAATCTTAAGATTGCTACATTCATGAGGTGAAAATTTTCCTTAATACTGCATCATTCTTAATACATTCCTTTGTTATCCATTCCTAGTGAGTACGTCTCTTGAATGAAGTCACATTGTCAACCCTCGTAGTGAATGTAATTTTAGTTGGTGCTAGTTTGATATCATGTATCTACGAGCCAAGTTGTTTATGTTCACCAAGATGGGCAATAGCATTGCAATATGGTTACCTTGATTTTTTTATCCTCTGGTTGTGTGGTTGCCATGGGAATAATGTATGTTAGAGTTAATTTTTACTGGTTTTTTCCCCTTGTTAGCCCTATTAATTTCAGACAATTATAATTTGATTTCTTAAAAAATGAACCATTTTGAATTGCATTTGTTCTTAAAGCCATCTGATCTAGTCTTCTGTTGTATTTTGTGCTATTTTCGATTATGGATATTTCTAATATCATTGGTGAGTACCAGGATATTTTTTAAGCAAAATTGTGTGCTGTTCTTTTAATTATTGCTATAAATCGTACAATTTCACTTTTTAAAAATGCTTTTTTGAATCTTCCTAGTTCGATGAAATTCATTGAAGGAACTTACAGTTCTTGAAATATTGCAAGCTTTTGGCACTTTTTAATTGATATTCATTATTAATTTTAATCTATATGTCATTATTTATTAATAATCTAATAAAAATATTAGATTATTAATATGTTATTTATTTATAATTTTTATGTTATATGAGTATTCTTATATAATTTTTATTATATTAGAATATGATTACTATTATTTTTTATAATTACTATATTATATTATATGAATATTATATTTTATAATTACTGTAAGATTTTATTTTTCTATACCGCATATTAATATTAGTAGATATAATTTTACAAGCTTTTGTTTAACTTACACTGTATGTATGTATGTAATTTGTTCGGGTGGAATCTTGCAACTCAATTTTGAAGCTGATGTCTTCACCACATTGAGCTGAAATTTTGTATACACGTTTAGTTTGGATGACAATGCATGTTTTGACCATTTATATTCCGATATTGCAATTAATTAAAAAGATATTAATTAAAAACGTTAAACTAGTTTTGGGCGCCAACTTTGATATATCTGCATTGTTGTGTAATTATATTATTACTAGCTGTTACCCGCCCGCTTCGCTGGGTATTTCATGATGTTTTATAAATTTTTACTGCTTATATATGTGTGTATAAATTGTTGATATCTAAGTCCTAGCATTAAGAATTCGATTGAATTGAAAAATATACTTATACCTGTAACTGTCACCTGTTGATAAAAAAAAAGAGCAGAACTCATCTAATTTCTATTTTCTAAAAATCTCTAAAATTGAAGCATAGAATGATGTTTGCTCTTTCGTAACTCAAAAACCAAGTGGATTCCCGCAAAACCAATTTTCGGTGGAGCTCTACTCCGTAAATTGAACATGCAAGCCAAATTTCAAGTCTAAATCAGACAGAAAAAAAGAAAACTTTTACTATCAATATCCCCATAATCTCGTGTGTGTTGAGAGCCGTTTTCCAAAATAACCTCTCTTAGCGGATTTCAATTCAACAAAAGAAAAATGCAAACCAAATTTCATTATTATAGTCCTTGTAGCTCTAAAAAAGTAATTTTTTTTTTGCCAATACGTCCCAGTAACCCCCTGCAACCCCCCAGTACTTGATTTGCTTAAAATTTATTCTTTGTGGATCCCTATTCAACAAAAGAAACATGCTTAACAAATTTCAAGTATATGGGTCTAACAATTAAAAACAGGAATTTTTTTCTGTAACTCCTCTTGACCCCTTGCAAACATCTTTAGGGTCAATTTTCATTTTACTCTTTGATAGAGGAACTCTATTTCACGAAAGGAACATGCCTACCAATTTTCAAGCAGGATGATCAAGTAGTTTAAAAATGGAAATATTTATCGATTACGCCTCTTAATCTCCCGAAATTAAACTTGGTAGTTGATATTCGCGAAACCCATTTTGTAGCGGTTCTCTACTTTGCGAAAGGAATCTGCTTATCAAATTTCAAGACTGTACATCTAACAGTTTAAAAATGGGGATAATTGTCTATATCGCCACTTGAGCCCCCGCAACGCCACTTCTGGGTCTGTTTTCACAAAACCCATTTTGTAGGGGAATTGCACTCTATGAAAGGAATCTGCTTAGCAAAATTTGAAGACTGTGCGTCCAATTAATTAAAAATGCAAAAAAAAATTATCAATAACGCCCTTTGAACCCCCGCAACACCACCTAGGGGTCGACTTTCACAAAACACATTTTGCAGTGTATTTCTATCCTATGAGAGGAATCTGCTAACCAAATTTCAGGACTGTGAGTCTAATAGTTTAAAAAAAGAAATAATTATTTATATCTGCCCTTAACCCCCCGCAACACCCCTTAGGGGTCAATTTTCTCCAAACCCGTTTTGTAGCGGATATTTACTCCATGAAAGAAACATTCCTACCAATTTTCAATCAGGTAGGTCAAGTAGTTTAAAAACGAAAATATTTATTTATTATGCCCCTTAATCCCCCGCAACACCACTTAGAGGTCTGTTTTAACTAAACCTTCTTTTAGCTGATCTCTACTCTATGAAAGAAATCTATTTATCAAATATAAAGACTGTGCGTCTAATAGTTTAAAAATGGAAATATCTATAACGCCCCTTAAGTCCCGCAACGCCACTTGGGGGTCGATTTTCAGCAAACTCATTTTGTAGCGGATCTCTACTCTCTGAAAGGAATCCGCTTACCTAATTTCAAGATTGTACATCAAGTAGGTTAAACATGGAAACAATTATTATTAAAACCCTTAACCCCCCGTAACGCCCCTTGCGTTTCGTATTTCGGAAAATCCTTTCTTAGCTGATGTCTACTGTATCAAAGGAAAATATCTACCAAATTTCAAGTCTGTAGGTTGAATAGCTCCAGAGATTTCGTGATTAGTCATTCAGTCAGTGAGTGAGTCGCTTTTCTCCTTTATATATATAGATTACAACAATGACAAAAGTTGGCGTCGAAAATCGGTTTTCAGCCAAACTGGAATTTCATAATGTTGTGCTATTGACTGTATTAATTAACTTTGTCTAAAAAGTAATTACATTTCTACAACGTAAAAATAATCTAATTTCTACAATGTATGCAATTTTTTTTTTACAAATTTCTATCTATTTACTTGGATTTAAATCCAAAACAAAAATGTAAAGCTGTTTTTCAAGTAGATTGGTACATTAAATACCTTTCTCAATGCTGCCAAGTTAAACTGAGATGGAGTATTGTGGAAATTCTTTAAAAAATTTATCTAACTTTAATCTATGAAACTCAGACAAAAAATAATTACAGAATCGAAAAGATCATTTTTTTATATATCTTACCCATCAAAAAGGAATCCACTAGGAAAACAATAAGAGAAAAATATTATCCAGAAATGCAATGTATTTTCAATTAAAAAAATAATTTTATTTTTTAATGAATGAATTTTTTTTTAAATGAATTTTCTAATTTTAAGCCTGCAAGTAATTTAAATATACCACATTTTATCACCAGTAATCTAAACACACACTACAACGTGTCCTTAAATTTAATTACAAATAGAATCTGTTAATTTTATTTGAGATTTTTTTTTGTGAAAAATTACGGCAATTTTGTTTCTTTAGATGAGTTAGGCACATTGTAAAACTAGTTCAAGGTTATTGATATCCATAAAATGTGCCAAAAGAGAATAATTTGCAAAATGACTTGAAATGTTTTAAAAATAAGGAGAGAGAAAAATTTCGTTAAATTGGGAGTTATTTTACGAAGAAAAGAGTAATATGTGCTTGGTTCGAGGAAAAAGTTTTTAAAGTAGAGAAATTCCCAAAATAGAGGTTTGTTATACATGGTTGTCTGACTGTATAAAAATAATGCGATGGTTAATTATTTTTTCAAAATCAAGTTTCTAAAAAAGACCTGAGCAATTAAAAAAATAGATTCTTACGTAGAAGATATTCAATGCCCAACAAAAAGTTAATCATTAGTTGATAAAACTTGCTTTTTTAATTACAACATGTGTTTTGAATTTTAAGCATTTTATTGATTAATACAAATATCTAAATGCCCTTTGAAGTTTTTTAATAAATAACGATTTTTCTTCGAAGATGTTAGAGAAATATATCCCTTACCTTCAAAATATTTCAAATAAATAATATATTCCTTAAGATTTTTCAAAAAATAGTCAAAATTTTAATTAAACATTGAATAACTTCGTCATTTATGAAAATAATCTCATGAAACCTTTTTTTCGCATGTAGAATAATATTACCCAAGATCTGCACGAAAATTGAAAATATTGCTTAAAAATTATGGACTTAAAAAAATTGTGTTTTTCGTCTAATACCCTTTTTGCGAGAACTGATTCAGCTAAACCAGGGATGGTGAACCAAGGTTGAATGAGTTGAACAGGCTGAGAAGCCTGTCCAGCAATAACTAAAAAGTAAATAAACTTTTTTTACTATCAACTTATAACGTCATTACACAATTTATATGATATAAAAGCTTGTCACGAGATTTACCTGTGTAGATAAACAAGTAAAATAAATAACTTGACCTGACTGATTTTAATTTTTAAAAATTCAAACTAAGTTAAATATGAGTACTTAAATATTGCGACAAGCTTTTATATCATATAAATTGTGTAATGACGTTATAAGTTGATAGTAAAAAAAGTTTTAAAGGAAAAGTTTATTTTCTTCTTTTTAGCGCTTTTAAATAAAAGCTTGTTTTTAAAAAAGTTTTTTTACTTTTAATTTATTTATTATATTGATATTCATTATTGATTGATCTTGGTTACTCTCAATCTCTTCCTATATTCTTTTGAAATAAATTTCACTGTATTCAAAGCAGTTCTATAAAATTATTTTCCTGACAATTGTTTACCGATAGGCCGCCATCTTGTATTCCATTCCAATGACATCTACTGCCTGGTGCATAGACCCATGATATCAAACTAGTTCTAATCTAAGAATTATTTTCAGCATAGCTTTTTCATTGTATCTTTTTAGTTACATTACTGAATACCTTAATTTGGGCTTATCATTCACATCTATTTCTTGAGTCTTCCTGAAGAAGCACCAATGATTATTGTCCATTTTAGAATTATTATCATAAAGTTAATTAAAGCTGTGTGGTAGTTAGGCAATCATGATGGCGAATTGGTGACCTATGTTGTTTCTGTCAAATTATAGCTTTGAGTTCTAATATCACTAAATAGTTGGGAAAAGTCCTTGCAAGGCTAATGCACATTAAGTCTGTTTAGACTTAAAAGTTGTTATATTGGCAAAAAGTTAGTATGTTATTATATGTTGCATGAAAGTTTTGAGAGTGGATGCCGGCTCAGGTGTCGTCCTTTTTACGTTACAGAGGTGCAGAATTATAGGTCCTTCGCCGACAGTTCTCATACAGTTTCAAAAAGCAACATCAATAAAAAATATAGTCCATGGACTAAATTCATAATGGTCACATGATAAATGCAATTACCTATTATCCATTAAATTCAAAACTGACATCAGAATTGTGCTTATTGTAAAATTTAAACAAAATTTTTCTCAAATTTGATAGTTGGGTAAATGTGCTCCAAGTATTAAGATTCTTAAAAAAGCTATTCATAAATTAATATATGTATATGAAATATCTCAACGACCCAGTAACAACAACTTTAGAATTCAAGATCTTTATTCAAATCATGGGGTTTCCTTCGTAGGGAGAACACTGGAAGAACGTGTTACAAAGCTTTCTAATAGGCATAAGCGTCCCGACTTTGGGGAACAACGATATTTAAATAGGGAAAGTAGGAAGAGGTAGCGAACAGGCAAATTCCCCCAGAAAAGCAAAAGTTTGCTACTGCAAAGCACATAAACTGATTGGCTGGGAACACATGATTGTATTTATCATATGATTATGATATCACAGAATATAATTTATTTTTAGTTTAGTAAATTTCGTATTATTACAAATAAGATCTCTATTAATAGTGTTCTAGTTAAACACTGCAATTTTTGCATACAGCTGCAATATCGGCTTTCCTGTATAGATAGTATCACAGTTCACATAAACATGTGCACTCCTCAATATTGCTTTATCTTTTCATCTGATATCACCCCCACAACTGGTAGCCATGAGAAAAACACCTTTCCACCCACGAGCCTGAATCCCGATGAGGGAGTAAGAGAGGCAATCGCCTCACCCCAACAGAGTGAAAAAAAAGCTCGTTTTGGAACACCAAAGAGATTGGATGTGTCCTCCCCCTCCCTCACAAAGGACATATTCTGTAGGATTGAAATAATAACTTCTGTTTAAGAAGAAGATTATAAAAGTTATTCTATAGAATAACTTCTATTTAAAATGTAAACAAATTGTATTTAATAGCTATGACATAAATAAATCAATTATTTAATTTCTTGACTCTTATGCTACCATTAAATTTCCCAGACTTCACAATACGCTTGAAATAAATAGATGTTACCTGTATATATATATATATATATATATATATCATTGCTTATTAATTGAATGTACTCTTTTCTAATAATGTTTTTATACAGCAATAAATCTGAGAATTTTTAAAGTTTAACCTGAATTAAATGTTTTATGAAATTTAAAAACTTAAATTTTCTGTATTTGATTTTCTTTAATGGGGATGCAATTTAATTGGGAAGTATGAAAATATATAGAAAAATAATGTATGCGGATTGACATGTACTAAAATTACTTTGAACAGCATGTAACAATTGTTTTGAATGCTTCAAAGTTATGGTTAAAATTATAACTAATTTAGTATTGATTAATCCACTTTTAAATATAAATGTATCATAAATGATACACAATGAATGATTAAATAAAAAACTTTCCTGAATTAAATATTTTTAGGATAGTAAAATTAGCTGATATTGGTACAATCTTCAGTTATTCAAGCATTATATATTTTAAAATAATATTTAAATGACTTTTGTGTTCTCAAAAAATTTATTCCTAATTCCTTCAGTGTGTATTCTTCAAAGAAAAACACTGATTGAATTTAACTCTTACAAGTAAAATAAATTATATTTTATTCCTTCATTTTTTAACTTAAATGTTAATTAACTATGTTTTCTCTGTGGTTCTTTCCCATTTTAATTTTATTTTACTCTTTTTTTTAGCACGGAATATCTCTGAAATCAAAAACAAGCAACACCGTAATGAGGAATATCTGAAACAAAAGCGCGAGAAACAGAAATTGAAGATAGCCAAAAGGAAAGCGATTCGCAAAGCTATCGCAGCCGGTAAAGATGTCCCTAAGCAAATCCCTAAAACCCTCGAAAATACTCGGGAACCTGATGAAACGATGGTCGACCCTGATGATCAAGAAATCCAAGTAGATCAAAGCATCGATGAGTTTTCTTCGTACTACAACCGAGAAGAGTCCCCCAAAGTTCTCATAACCTGTAGTGAGAATCCCCATTCTTGGACCATTCGTTTTTGCAGAGAACTGAAAGAGTTGATTCAAGATTCTATATTTCTCTACCGCAAACGTGCCAGTTTGAAGCACCTGGTTGAAGATGCCAAGCGACGAGAGTTTACCAATGTTGTGGTTGTCACTGAAGATAGAAGACATCCTACTGGCATGTTGGTGATTCATTTACCAGAAGGTCCAACAGCGTTTTTTAGAGTAAGCAGTGTCAAATACTGCAAGAATATCAAAAATAGGGCGGAGTGCACTAGCCATAAACCTGAAATTGTAATGAACAATTTCCGTACACGGCTAGGTCTTTCCATCGGTCGGCTTTTTACCTCACTTTTCCAGTATAATCCAGATTTTCATGGTCGAAGAGTAGTAACCTTTCACAACCAAAGAGATTACATATTTGTTCGCCATCATAGATATGAGTTTAAAAACGCTACCAAAGCGGCTCTTCAAGAAATTGGGCCCAGATTCACTCTCCGCTTACGCAGTCTGCAAAAGAATACATTCGATTCTAAGTTTGGTGAATATGAATGGGTTCTTAAAAGACATGAAATGGAAACCAGTCGTAGACGGTTCTTCTTGTAGAGCTATATTGAATAAAATGCTTACTGGCCTGCTATTTTGCTGTGTTTCACATACCTAATCTAATAGCTAAACTATAAATTCATTTACACATCCACTTGACACCTATTTTTTCAGTTTTAAATTATTGTATTTCATTTTGGCAAAATGTTGGCATGAGTGTTTTTGAACCATCAACCCTCGGATTCACAGCCGTGCCGTGCACACTTTAGATGACTGGAACGAAAACGAATCCTTACGGGAGGGGTTGAGTGCTCTTATTCCTGTCTTTAGTTGTTTGTAACGTGCGGAGATGGGGTCACTGTAGCATAAAAAAAATTCTGTCTGAAGGCGGGGACTCAAGTAAGTTAAAAAATCTGGACTTCGAAAAAGATTGCATGTTTAGGAATGGGCGGGACGAGCCGAGCTAATCCCGATTAGATGAAAGTATTCCGTGTGTGAGATGAAAAAAGTTAGGAATGCAATGGTGTCAAGAGGCGCCTCTGTGATTGGCTGACCGGAGTTGTTAGCTAATATTTCCTTAGCAGCTTAATTTTAAATCTTACAAACGAGCGTCAAATTTAACCGTTTGGATTGATCAATTCAAAAATTACGGACATTTTACACTATATATAAAAACTAATCAATTTTTTTTAAAATAAATAAAAGTTTTGAAATGTGATGCGGCCTGTACTTATCGCAATTGCAGTTTTTTTTAAAAAAAAACACATTTTTTAAACCATTGCTGTAAATTTACATGCCAAAGATTTTTTTAAAAAAATGTATCTTAAAATAATTCTTATTCTTTTTTTTTTTTTATTCCATCAAACGTTCTAAAGAAAAATCTGCTTCATATTTAATGCTGAAAAATAATATTTATTATTAAGATATTCTTACACGCGAGCCAGTTTCAAAATATTTGAACATCATTATTGAGTTGAGTAGATAAAAAAGTACTTGGAGTTCGGCGAGTTTAAAAGATAACTGAAATAAAATAGAACGGCGTTCTCTGTGTTGATTCTCTTAGATAATTTCGTTTCTTCAAACGGTATTTTTGAAACTTAATGAACCTCACGGCTTCTGTAATCATATAACTTATTATTGCGTATTTATTTGAGTCGTAAAGATAAATCATGGAGGGAACTAAAAGTATTTTTTATCTGTTACTGGAATTCATCTATTTATATATAACCGTGAAATATAAATTATCTTTTTGACATTGAAACCTGCTCTTACGAAGTCTTAACCATAGAAAAGGGTTAACTTAAATAGTGAAACATAACATCCAGAAGCATTTACAATACTCCGTGCACCACAAAACATCACACGGGGTTTACAGAAGTAAGTATGAAATACATTACAAACCGAATTAAGAGAAAAATTTTAAAGCTGTGAAGGATTACAATTATTTATTATGGATTTTAAAAATTTTCAAAGAAACTTCTTTTAAAACAAACTGAAAATATCTGGAGACCAATTATTATTATGGTAGCCGACAACTTTTTTTAAAAAAAAATGGGGATTTTTTATATGTGTAACTTCTTTACTCTCGGTTGCTGGATATTGTTGGAGGGATTTCGTGAAAAGGGACGGAAATACGTAACAGGAAGTCGGGGAAGCGCGCGCTGCTTAATTTGACCAATCAGCGCGCTTGGTGGTGTCTCTTCGCTACCCTCGTCTCGGGGTTCAATTCTAGTAGCAATTAAGCCGCCAGCCTTCCGCACATACTAGCAAGTCTTATTTGACTTCCATCCAAAATAAACTTGCGATTCTTACGCTCAAATGTCAAAGTCTCTGGACTCGTGTGTGATATGAGGATATATTTATATATATATATGTAAACTATATATCTAATACATATAAAATTCTCGTGTCACAGTGTTTGTAACGAGTAATACGAGTAAGTAATAGGGAATTATTTGAATAAATATTTCAGTGCGTATCATTTTCATACTTTGAGGTTAATTCCTGTCGCTGTCAATATAATACACTCACTTCCAAAAGTTAAGCACTTTTGGAGGAAAATGCTAATTTCCGGGGGCCAATCAGAATTGAAGAGGATGCAATTCGCTGCAGAGGTAGATGGAAGTATGCAAATATGTTAGGTAACAGCCAATCGTGCTTTCATGTCGAAAAATATGCAAAAAGAGCAGTCTTATAAGAAGCTAGCTTTATGAAGGGTAACAGAAGTTGATTGAAGGTGATTAAAACTTTCGTACAATTTGTTTTCAAGACATACGTGTTTCTATGACTTCCAGACAACGAATGGAAGATTCTGAGCACTGGCGTGCTGTGGGGTGCATTTTAGCAGGACAGTCAAATCACAGATGTTGCTCTTTTCTTCGGCGTTCATCATTCTGTAATTTCACGTTTATGGAAACAATTCCAAACCACACAGACAGTTGTCCGTAGGCGGTCGCCCAAGGGTTACAACCCCCGCGGAAGATCGATATATTGCTATTGTAGCCAAGCAGAATGGCAGAGCGACCTCAACACGTGTGACATCTATGGTTACAGTGTCCATTGGTAAGTCTATATCTGCAGCTACTGTACCCCGAAGATTACATATGAATGGACTGTATGCCCGGGTACCTCGAGTTTGTGTTCCTCTAACCGTCCAATCAAGAGGGACACGATTAAAGTGATGCCAGGAATATGGCAATTAAACTGTGTCTGACTGGGGCAATGTCATGTTTACTCATGAGTCAAGATTTTCTCTGGAGCCAGATGACAAGCGCATAAGGATATGGCGTAAACAAGGAACACGCAATCAGCCCCAAAACATCACGCATTCCGAGGCGGAAGCATTTTGGTGTGGGCAGGGATTTCTTTAGGATACCGCACCGACCTGCACATCTTTAAACGGGGTTCTGTGACGGTTGTCCGGTATCGAAATGGAAGTCCTAGAACCCATTGTGAGATTGTACGCTGCAGCAGTTGGCCCTACTTTTGTTTTAAAGGACGATAACGCACGTCCCCATAGAGCTGACATCGTCGATGACTACCTGGAGAGTGAAGGGATTGCGCGTATGGCGTTGCCAGCATATTCGCCCGATCTTAATCCCATTGAAAATCTTTGAGAGGCTCTCGGCCGTGCTTTATCTTCACATTTCCCACCTCCGGCCACTCTTATTGAGCTGGAAACTGCTCTGCAAGAAGAATGGCGATTGCTTAATTCTGCGGTGGTTGACCACCTAATTGAAAGCATGGTCAGAAGGTGTAAACTTTGCATACAGATGAGGGAGGATCACATACCCTATTAATGTCCTTTTTATTCATTTTATGCTGTTTATTTTCACTTTATACATAATTCTGTTTAAGTCTCCAGTATGCATTATCTGATATCTTATAAAAATTTAATATTGTTTTCATTTCTGTATATAATTATTGATTTTGTTTTATGTATAAATATATATGCTTCCTTACTGCCAAATTTTGTGTCAATCAAAGCAGTATTTGTTGATTTTTTTTGCATTTGACATCTTCGTGCTTAACTTTTGGAAGTGAGTGTATTTTTAATTGTGATAGAAAGATTTCTCGATTAAAAGAAACTAACTGATTAAGTAAACGGGTTTTTTTATTTTCTCTAATATTTTTAGATATTTTATCTAATATCTTGATGGTGTCTTTTCTACCCTCGCATCGGAGTCGAACTCTAGTAGCAATCAAGCCCGCCAGTTTTTTGTTTTATAATGTTAAATTTAGCATTTCAGAATATTGGAATTCAAAGACTCGGTTTCGCTTACTTGATTCTAAATCCACTTCGCACATACCAGCAAGTCTTATTAAACTTCATCCGGGATAAATTTGCGATACTTGCGCTCAATTGTTAATGTCTCAGGGCTCACCAAACAGATTTCGACGACGTTTTTTCACAGAATTGTACGTTACTCATGTTGGCAGAGGCGTTGTTAGATAATGAAGAACGTGTTTCAATACCTAACTTCGATTGCTGCGTAGAATTTAAACGACCGGGTCACAGAGCAGCTGGTGCTGCGATCTATCGCAAACAGAACAAATCACATGTTGTGACTCCTCATTTGGACATTATTGATCGTGAAACAAGTGGACTGGGTATTGTTAGTCAATATATTGGGGACATATTTGCGGTAGAATGCTTATTTGAAAATGGACAAACAGTCATTTTGGTGATCGTATACATTTCTCCGAATCAAACAGTTAAAAAAAAATAATAATTCCTGCATTTTGTACTTTGACCGTATACCCAAGGCCGTGGGTAGCCTTGTGGTTAGAGCATCGGTCTCCAGACTGGAAGGGCTGGGTTCGATGCCCGATGCCACCAAATATCCGCCGAGTACACACGGAGAACGTGATCGTTAAATCAGTGGGTCTGAATGGTGTCGCCATCTATCGTCTTGCATCGATCAAAATCGTTCTGTCACCTTAATGGGGCTCAAAGCTAAGGCTAACGACAGGCGTAAAATTCTAGCCCTTAGCCGCGATGAATTTCGTGGACCTTGATCTGATGTTACCGTCGATCATAAGCATAAGATTAATGGGCCTAGGGCAAGTCTTTAATCACAACAGGTTGACATTCTTTCCATTCAAGTAATTCGCGGTACACATGTGCGAAGGAACGAAATAATGAAAACTACTCAACTGGAGTGTCCCTTCTACAAATCGTTGTGACGAAAAACCATCCAGGTGTCGGAGAAGGAAGAGGTGTTGTCATATCAAAGCTGTTTAAGCCCAGGAGTAAAGGAAGAACACGCGGTCTCTTTTTGAAGAATACAATAACCCATCTGGTCATTCTGCTCACCCCTTGTATCAAAATTGACAAGTATTGTCATTCAGCGCTCGTCTCATGAGGCGAGGCCACAAAGCCCTTGGCTGGAAGGAGAACAACTACAAGCTCTCCTGCTTGAATTTTTTAAATTGTTTTTTTTAATAGTTTTTGTTGTGTGTGTTGTGAGGATGTCTTCACTGTGTCGAGTAATATCATACCAAGAGTTACTGCACAAGAAATTGAATAAAAATAAGTAACAATTTGATACAAAGGCTTTTATTTACAAAATTTAATTTTATTTACAAATTAAGCCAGGATTTTAGCTGCAAGCAGAAGACAGAAATTAAATAAGCAGCATTGGGAATTAGTCTACATAGCTATCATAATTCCAAGACGTAATTTTAACAAAATTACAGAATATGTTTTATTGCATAAAAATCATACCAGAATAATACTTTTATTAATGAATAAATTGGAAACATTTTAAATGTTTATTTTTTCATTTTGATAAGTGAAATAATGTTTGTAAAAATTATTTTTGATCCCTTCAGGTAATTTTAATTATACTAACGGTAAATGAAAAACGAGTGGCCACTCAGCTTCAAATTATTATTTTTTTAGTAGTACTTTATTTCTCTATTATAAACTATTGTACTGTTAATAGATGGCGCCACGAGACACACAGGTGCAGCTGATTAAGGTATCCGAATACCCTAAAATTGTAAATTTTATCAAAAATTAAAATTATTTTTTTATGATTTTTTTTTTTTTTGCCATCCTATTTTAGCTTTATAAAAATACCAAGTTTATCATTTTCCGTTTACTGGAACAAAAAACTACAAGTGTTTTAGTAAAAGCAGATGACATTACTTTAAGCAAGATAATATGCTTCAAAATCTGTTTTATTCGATTTTTTTTTTTTTATTGAAAATCCTCAAACAAAGACAGTGATTGCTTAAAGAGTTTTGAAAATAATTAACTGAAATTTTTTGTGCATGTTCTGAAAAATACTAAAACTGTTTTAACCTTCAGATTTATAAATCACTGTTTTATTACAACATTTACAGTCCCTTATGTGAATATAATGACTGTTATTTAAGCAATTTCATATAATAATTAAGATAAAGTGCTTTAGTTTTTGTAAAAATTAAAATATCTCTTATCCTGAAGATCATTCCCAAAAGGAATAACATAGCAACACATCAGAATTGAAAATCTGTTCATAAACTTTTGGTATGGAATGGACCGCGTTTACGTTATTTTTCATCAATTTTTACCCCTTTTTTTCCCATTTTAGTAATAATAATTTATTTTTCTCTGCTTAATTAGCAAATTTTTCTTCAAATATACAAATTAAATCTAAAAACAACAAAAAAATCCCCATATCTCCATTTTTTTTTTTAAAAAAAAGTCGCAACCAGTTAGATACCTTAACTACTTAAACATTATTTTCTATTTACCACTATAGATGGCGCTACAAAATACGATTGTCGCAGGTGAAAAGTGTAATAATTGTAAGTCATAATCAAGTGAAATTTTTTCTAATTCACTCCTTTAAAGAGAAATGGAAGGAACTATAGTTTATTTTAAATTGTAAAAATTTATTATTTTTTAAATTGTTACTTAATGATACATTGTAAAATTATTATTTTTTAAATTGTTACTTAATGATACATTGTAAAATGACAGATTTTCCTAAATTCTGTGAAAATCGTTTCGAAAACTTAAATTTTTTACTATTAAATGAATTTTACAAAATCAATCAGTCTAAAAAATCATAACTTAAAAGTTACAAACAAAAAAATTGGAACTAAAAAAATTGTGAAATATCTTGTCCCTATCTATTTTAATCAAATAAGTTGTTGGGTTTTAATTTTAAAAATTTCGATCTCACAATAAAAATTCCAAATTTAAGAGAGTATTATGTAACATATGCTGCATAACATATATGCTGATGGAATAAGAAGTCCAATGTTGATTCCCCAAAAGATACCTAATTTTTTCGATATAAGTGAAAAATCGAATTTTTTGTAAAATAATTGCATGCATTTTATTCACTAATTTTAATTTTAAAAGAATTATGTTAATTTTTAGAACAAGATAACAATGGCACCTTATATGTATGTTTACTACGTCACAATGAGTGGCTGTAGAAGTTTTTAAAGAAATTCAATATAATTAATTTAATTTTAATGCACAGCTATGAGTTAAAAATGAATTTAAATTACTTTAAAGGGTAATTAGTTATTTAATAATTAAATGCATATTATACTTTAAAGTGAATTAAGAGCCGTTACAAACATTATGCTAATTTTTATAGGACATATCCTATAAAGCAGTTCGAAATCAATTTCTTGATGAATTTTTGGATCAAAGGATTTTATTCAAGACTGTCACACATTCAAAGAAAATCTAAAGTACGCTTGTTTTTTTTTCCGAATGAAAACTTTTACCATCTGGAGTCATGTCTCCAGACACAGGAAATGTCCCGAATACAAAATTTACAGAAGAAAAAAAGGTTTTTATTTGGAAAACTGACTTCCGTGAAATATACCTGATTCATAAATTGTTTGTGAAGCTGCAGCTGGGAAACCGGAAGAATTGAAGATTAGTGCAAATGAAACTGAAAAATTCGAAGAAGTTTACCGCAAAACTGTTTTGCCTGTGCTGTGGGAAGATTCCAGAATATATTTAATAACTAAATCCGTCAAGAAAATCACATAAATTTAAACTTAAAAAGAATTTTTACTGTAATAAAAATTTGATACATTGTAATAAATTTTATTGTGAGAGAAATAGTTTCAGCCCATAAATACTCTATTTCAAATTATAGTGATCCGGAGTGGTTGCTATATTCTGGTGGACTTAAAAATTACGAAAGAATATTTTTAAGCTGAAAATGGTTAAAAAAACCCATGTGAAATTAGATAAAGAATCAGGATTATTCGTTATGGATATCAAGAACTGAAAATTAATTCTGAACAATATTAATAAAAAAATCCAATTTGTGCTTTAATGTACATAGCACCAGAAGTTTCCTCCCTTTTTTTAAGTCATATTCGAGCAAAAGAAAAAAAAATGGCAATAAAAGGAGCTATTTTTTTTCAGTAACCATGTTAAAACAATTTATATACAGATAAAATTTTTGTATTTATAAGAATTTATAAATCAAAAGCGTACAAAAATATTTAATTATTTAACTTTAAAAAAACATTGGAAAAGAAAAATTTAATAAGTTTCTAATTATTCAACGAATGATTTCGTTTCGATTTGCGTTTCAGTTTTGGTAGTTAAATTTTAAATAGATTTTAATTGTTTCTATTTATTTACTTTCCGAAATTTGTTGTTTATATTGTAAAGCTGCGTTTCTTAAACTCTGGGGCGTGATAACTCTAGCAGGGGGGCGCGAGCATATTGAAAAGTCGAAAACAAAAGATTATATTTAAAAAAATTATTAATTTACTGAATAAACAAACAAAAAATACATTCTGACATAACAAAATATAAAATACACATTTGTACTGATATCATACACTTATTAATGTATCAGTACTGCACAGTGCATTTTATAACTAATTTAACAATACCAAAGTTTACACACAATAAGTATACATAGTACTGAATTGTGTGATTATACATAATTATACAATACAAGTTTAATAATTAACAGTGACCCCATGGGTTTGTCATATATTAAATTATATACAAAAATTAACACTTATCTTAATAATTTGTTCGGTATATAATTAATTCCTTTACAGCCGATTAAAAGTTACGGAATTCCTCCCCCCCCCCAATGCCACTGTTTTCGACTTAGGCGCGCGAATGTATTAGAGGGGAGGGGGGATGAAAGAAATAAATGAGTAAAATGTTCTCTGAAATAAGTAAATCTTCGCAAACACTGTCAAGGTCCTTTTATGGCATTCCAAAGCCTTCGGAATAATTTTATGGATAGCAGTGCTCGAAGAGATCGTACTTCGGAAAGACGTATATACACGTCCGGGGTAATTAACGCTTTGGGTGAGACGTTTATATAAGCCGGTGGCACTTAGAGGTTAAATTCGTATAGTAGTTTTTGCGTCAAAGTATAGTATTATTGAATTCAATGCATTGTTATTTTATGGGGGGGGGGAGATGAAAATTATGATTGAATATTGGGACATGAACATTGAAAGTTTGGGAGCACTGTTGTGTAAAGGGGTTAATTTTATTTGTGAGAAAAAGAATATGTCATGTTCAATGCAAGCAGAACTAAATTATTTATACTTAAAGTGATTAACTACGTTCAGAAACGTGATTTTGAAGAAGTGTATAAATTAATAATTTTTTTTTTATGTTTAATGTTAGTTGAATTAGAATATACACATAAAACTGTTTTAAGAATGTTATTTTAAGAAAAAAATATTTAAATGCAATTTTTCGGTAAAAAATGTGATAAAAGAATGATATATTTTTAAAACATTTCTCTTTAATGTGAAAAATGCTTCTATAATAATAATATTTTACCTGTTTTTTGTGAGGACTTCTATATAGATCTTGAACTAGGGTTTTTGAAAAATTCACACATTATTTTCAGAATGAAGATCAATTGAAATAATAACTAGTGCTTTTGTTAAAATTTCTCCACTCTGATATATTAAAATATGAGCGAATATCAATACACTCCTAAATTATATCTTTCCAGAATCCTTATTCCTACTCTGTAGAGAAGTTATAGCTTTATATAGACAAAATATTGTTATTGAAGCATTTTCTATAAAATTAGAGTTTTGAAAAACATGTCACATTTTTTTCATTATTTTTTTGTCAAAAAAAAATCGGATTAAAATTTTTTTTTTGTAACAGTATGACAAGAAATGTATGTATATTCTAATTCAATGACACTAAGTATTAAAAAAATATATTTATTTATTCGCTTTTGCAAAAATCCCGGTTCCGCGAACGTAGTCTGTCTCCAGTAGTTCAGTCAATAATCAATAGTCAAGCCAGTCAGTCAATAATTAATAGTCGAAGTCAGTCAGTCAATAATTTTTTTCAGTTAACCTTTTTCAATTCAAATGGATGTAGAGAAAAAGGAATGGTTATATTAACCTTTTTAAAAAACTGTGTACGTCAAAATTATTCTTGGTATACTAATTTCTTAACACATATGATTCACAATGCTTGAACAATTGCTAAGGAACAAGTGATTTATACAAAATTGTGTCTCAGACAGCTGACCAATAGAAGTAAATTTAAGTTCAGAGGGCGTAATAGACCAGGACTCGTTATCTGTGTAAAAGACAATGCATACAAGCTTATGATTCATATAAAAATTCATACTGTTAGATATTTGACGAAAATGGTGCTGGATATTATAAAAGTTTCTTCTCTGAAATTATGTTTGGTTCTTGCAAAAATAGAAAAAAATGTCAGCAAAACATCATTTAAGTGACTACGATCGTGGATGAGCAGTTGGACGGTTGGAAGCAGGTCAAAGTGTCACTACTGTAGTTGCTGCAATGGGTGTATCAAAGGGTGTCATCTCGCACTTAAAGAAGGCCGCTGAAGGTGGAAATGCTTTGCAAAGGCATGCAGGAGGTTGTGGTAGGAACACCACAACTTTAGAGGATCACTATGTAGCCCTAGTGGCAAAAAGGACAGAAATTTCACTCCGGACCAGTTAGCTGCAAACCTTGCAACCGCTATCGGTACGTATGTTTGAGCAAGAGCTATTTTCTCTCTCACGACGATGAAATCAAGTTGGTTTGTATCCACGGAAGCCTACTCGTTGCATCGCAACGGTATTGCAGAGATATTATTCTGGATCATGTTCGTATTTTTAGGGGTGCTGTAAGTCTAGACTTTCTGTTTATGGACCATAATGCGCGGCCACACAGAAGCGTTGAGGTATGGGATACACTGTAAAGTGAAAATATTCTACGTATGCAATGGCCTGCTTACTCTCCCGACGCTAAATCCTATTGAACATTCCAGGGATGCTCTTGGCAGACGTGTTGCACAAAGAACCATCCCTCCCCGTACAGTGCAAGAGCTCAAAACCGCCTTGAGAGAGGATTGGGGTATCCCCTAAGGGACTTTTCGATAGTTTCGTGAAGAGCATGGAAAACAGAAGCAAAATGTACATTAGTGCCCGTGGTCAACACACATCCTGCTAAGGTACTTATGTCTGCATCATTCTGACCTGAAAATTAATTTTTTGTGGCTGTTTGGAAATCATCCAAGGAGCATCTTTTTTATTTTTAAGTTTTTAATTCTTCGATGGGACAATATCTGTACCATTTTGCATAAGAATAAATGCACATTGTTCATATTAAACATGTATTTAGTTTCATTTCTTCAATCATTGTCTATTATTAATTATTCCGAAAAACGTAACTGTTCCTTAGCAATTGTCAAGCAGTGTATTATTATACATGTTAATTGTTTTAGTAAATTTTTTATTGTTTTCCGAAGGATTTTAAATAACGACTAATTTTGTCTATTTTACTGGTCATAATTGTATTAATGGTTAAAATATTTATTATTAATTTTGTGAATTTCACTCATACTTGCGCGATTTTAAATGATTAAGTGTTTTGACTTCAAACGATTTTCGAGGTAAAAGCAAGAAATGGTTGTATCTATAATTTTGTAACGAAAACAACTCAAATTGGAGCAGTTGTATATATAATATATATATATTATTAATATATATATATATTATATATATATATATATAACACACACACAGGTGCAGATTTCTTTCAATCAAAATATTGTGGAATAATCTGCTTTCAATTCTTCCCCACATTTAACTTTGTGAAAGAGGAAATAAACTGTAAAAATAATTTCTCAAATCATCACGACTTCACAGCACACATACGATTTTTTTTTATTTTTTTATTTTAGGATAGAGACTTTGGAATATAAAAGGTAATCTACTTAGAATACTTTTTGAAGCAGTTTGAGTTTTTCCTGTTGAATGATTTACCAGATGTGAATATTAGATACTTTATTGTATTCGAAACGATCAAACTTTTAGCTTACAACTGTAACTGCCAATATTTACACAGCTTTCTTTTCTATTTTAAATAAAGAATGAACTTTTCCTTGGATTCTTGCTTTATTTCTTTGAATGTATTATTCTTTGATATTCTTAGATATCTTTTATATTATTTATTTACTTTGTACTCCATTCTTAAGAAGTTTTTTTTTACGTGTGTTTTGATATTATTTTGAATATATTGTGTGTGTGTGTTGTGTGTATTGAATTCCTTCTTATCTTTTCTGGTATTTATTTACTTTGTACTTTATTCTTGATAGGTGCTTCTTTTGAATTCCCCTACTTTATTTCTTTGAATTTATCGTTGTATTTTATTCTTTGATATCTTTTGTGTGTTATTTATTTTGTACTCCAATCTTTTTCTTTTGAAGTTTTTAATAACTGTTCTATTTTGTGATTTAATAATTGCCTTGTTTATTCTTAGGTATCTTAATATTGTTGATTTCCATTACAATCTGTGTGAATAAAAACATTTGTGATGTAAATTTATGATTGTGTTCTTATAAACTGTTACATACTTCAAATAAAACATTCAAAGGAACTAATAATACAATAACCCAAAGGCGATTTTTTCGATTTATAAGTGTAGATTTATACTGACACGTGTGTTTACCCTCTCCCTCTCTTTAAAACCATTACTTTAAATATAGTCTGAAATAAAAAGAGCAATTTTTTTCTTCCCCAAAAGTTATATATACATACAAAAAAAAAAGGAACGAGTCTTACAGTAGTCGCATATGAGGTGTAACATCTGACTTGTTATCGTGGTAAATACGCAATAGTGACTTTAATCCTGAAAAAAATGAATCGGGTATGACTGGAAATAATTTTCTATCGAATAATTATATCTTTAATGAAAGTTTTATTTAATTAACACAAGGAGTAATGCAATTCTTTATCAAAAATAATTCTTCTTCTTCAATTTGGGCAAGAGCGGTAATGGCAACTTATGATAACTAAAATATGACATATATACTTGTGATTTCAAAGTATTTAAAAACTATTGAAAAATAGCGTCACTAACAGTACCACTGTTAGTTGTCGAAACATTTAGATTTGTGTTCATTTCGAGCTTGAGTTCATCTTTCAGAAAAGCTATGAGCGGCTCAGCTTCTGGCAAACCTGAAGTTAACGTTAAAATCACCACTCAAAATCATGGGAAGTGAGAGATAGTTTTTTTAAAAAAAAGAGCAGAACTGCCTTCGGTATACGGTAAAAGTGTAAAATGCATGAAATCTTTAATTTTTTTAACTGTTTGATTCGGAGAAATGCATGCGACCCCCAAAATGACTCTGTTTGTCCATTTTCAAATAAGCATTCTGCCGCACATATGTCCCCAATATATTGACTAACAATACCCAGAGCTATGTAACAATCTTTTATATTTATATCTCAATTATGGGAGAAATTATCGCAAGTTCGACTTGCTTGGTGGTCAAGGCGCGATGGCCTCGGTGCGCGGCACCACCTAGCCCATAGGTAGTTACGCCACTGTACTTTAAAAAAAATTTATAACATTTTCTTTGTTACATGTCTTAAAACGTTTTTAAATAAAACTAATGAACTGAATCGGAAATAAAGAACTGTTCTGAAATATTTCAGGAAAGAGAATAATTTAAATCACATTACACTATTCATTCCATTATTCTTATAAATTTATCTTGTCATCAAACTGTTTAAAAAAGGATTTTGATGCAATTTAATATTGAGAAATATCGCAGAAAACTGCTTCGAATGAATAGAAATAAATATATATAAAGGTTTCTGTGTCTTAACTAAAACTGGTATTTTATAAAATTAATTACTGTACAAAATTCGGAATATTTCTTATTTCGTACTCATTGAAGATATTTAATTATCATTGTAGATCTATAACAAATGAAAAACTGATGTTCCTCAAACATAAACGAAACAGTGTAAAAAAAAGCAGTTTCTTTGTATAACTAGAATGTCCGTCAGTTTTTATGTACGTGAACCATGGGTTGGGCAGTAAAAGAGGGGTCAGTTGTCATATAAATAGTCTTAAAGCTGGTTGTAAACTGGACCCTCCAAGAACAAAAATACATCGGGAAAGAGATACAAAAATACAATTCCTGTCTCGAGCTCGGATTGCACTTGGAAACAAACTCCCTCAACTGTTGCAGAAGAGGTTTGTATGATTCTGTGATGCCATTTTCTAAAAAATTCTGATGAGGAGGTACATCCCCTTCAGGGATAGGAACTCCGCAATTTCCACGCCACTTGCTTGATGCCATTTTCTTTCATCATGACAACTGTCAGAACATAATCATCAGAAAATGTAATAAAGTAAATTTAGAAAAATAATAGCATGGAAAAAAATGTTTATTTCAAAGTCGAGCAAATATAGAAAATTAAGAAAAAAAGGCATATAATTTATCTTTTATGAAGGAACTATTTACCTTCGATCATTAAGACCAGTACAACATGAGTACTTGGCCTTTCCTTTAGAAACGCCCATTCCCCCCTCCCAAAAGAGGGTGCTTTCATCGTTTAGAGTTAGGATTTCTGTCTACGGAACCCTAATTGTAAGCCGAGACGAGGCTAGCGAAGAGACACCCCCAAGGCGTTGAATTGGTCAAATCAAACAGCGCGCGCTTCCCCCGACTTCCTGTTACGCATTTCCGTCCCTTTTCACGAAATCACTCCAACAAATATCCAGCAACCGAGAGTAAAGATGTTACACATCAAGTAGGACACATAACAAATTCAACTTCGCCCCAGAAAAATCTTCTAGATTTGTTTTTAATTTTTAGGCATCCGACTAGGTTTTTAGGTGTTAGGATCATTAGAAAAAAAAAAGAAATATAAGAAGTTTTGAGGAAGGAATAACACATAAAACTGGAGAATCTTTTATATATATATATATATATATATAATATAATATATATATATATATATAAGTTTTCCTTATATTTACTTTATTTAATAAAAATATTTTTAAATGTGTTTTTTGAAGAGTGAAATTGTCATAATAATATATGCACGAATATCTCCAAAACAATCCAATACGATTCAATGAAATTTGTAAAACTTATGCAACAAGCCCTTCAGAGTCTAACAAGCTGCAAGTTTTAAGACAGCTACATTTAATCATATTTTACAGCCATTTTTTAGCTTAGGACATACAGTAATTTCGGCGAAAATTGTTAACGTCACATTTGACTGCTTATAAAATATTTGTTTCTTAAAATGTTTTTTATCCTGTAGTTTGGGACACTTCAAATGGATCAAAAAGTATATCAATGAAATTAAAATTACATAATGTCCATCATATTTTTATTTATGCAGTTTTTCTTAACATTAAAAATTTTGTAAAAATATTTCTTTAAAAACAAGGGGCGATGCATGTTCTTTAATAATTATGACTCTTTGAACCTATTTATGTTCAATAAAAGAATAAAATTCTTCTCAAAATTCGTCACTGAACCTAGTCGTGGGTGTCGTAAACATTCTTCCGAGATTTTTTAAGGAAAAGGATTTTTTTAACACTCTTATAAACTTCACTTGTATGCAACGGAATCTTTGAACTCAATTTTAACCCACTTTAGAAGGTCAGATTAATTCGAAATTTTGCTCACTTGTCAAAGACCGATGACAATCTATACAAATAAATAAAATTGAAGTGTCTGTTTGTAATTTCAAATTAGCAGCTTTTTACTTAATGCACTAAAAGTATATACGGTACTCATAACAAAAAACCAATATTTAAAATTTTTGTCTGTCTGTCTGTCTGTTTGTTCCGGCTAATCTCGGAAACGCGGCTGGTGCGATTTTAAAAATTCTTTCACTAATGGAAAGCTACATTAACGGGGAGTGACATAGGCTATATTTTATTCCCGTATTCTTACGGGAACGGAAACTATACGGGTGAACGTGAAACTGAATGCCAAGATGAACGCCAAGCTGAGCTAATGAAGTCGTTGTTTTGGTTACTGGCGACCGATGCTCTTCATGAGACATAATAAATTTACGCGCACATGATAATACGCTGACTCGAGCCATAATTTTTTTTTATGATAGTTATCTCACTGTTCAGTTAAGTAGAGCATCGGCTGTTTCGGATGCACTTTTAAAAATAATAAATCAAGGCTTCATAAGCAAAAAGCAATGCAAGAAACAAAAAATTGATAAGTTTTACGGTTAGTTTTAATCCTTTTTTTTTTTTTTTTATTTACATTTTTAGTCACATTTAAACAATAGTTATTATAATCCCAATCTATATCTATACAAATAAATAAAATTGAAGTGTCTGTTTGTAATTTCAAATTAGCAGCAATTGTTTGCGGGGGCGGGGGTTTAAGGGGCGTTTGAAATTCCGATTTTTAAGTTATTAGACGTACAGTCTTGAAACTTAGTAAGTAGATTCCTCTCATAGGGTAGAGATACGCTACAAAATGGGTTTCGTGAAAATTGCCCTCAAGTGGCGTTGCGGGACTTAAGGGGCGTTGTAGATAATTATTTCCATTTTTAAACTATTAGACGCACAGTTTTTATATTTGATAAGTAGGTTTCTTTTATAGAGTAGAGATCAGCTATAAGAAGGTTTTGTGAAAACAGACCTCTAAATGGCGTTGCGGGGGATTTAGTGGCGTACTAGATAAATATTTTCGTTTTTAAACTATGTCAATCCACGCAGCCAACGAGTCTGAATGACCAGATCTTGCGGTCTCGAAGTGCTGACTCAAGAGAAAGTTATGCTCAATGACACCATCGTAAGGGGTGAACCCTTTCTGGGAGTTGGAAAAGATTTCGTGCATTTCACCTCCCTGCTTGAAAATTGGTAGGAATATTTCTTTCATGGAGTAAATATCCGCTACAAAACAGGTTTGGGAAAAATTGACCCCCAAGGGGTGTTAAGGGCAGATATAAATAATTATTTCTATTTTTAAACTATTAGACGGACAGTTTGAAATTTGGTAAGCAGATTCCTCTCATAGGATAGAGATACACTACAAAATGTGTTTTGTGAAAATCGACCCCTAGGCCGCGTTGCGGGGGTTCAAGGGGCGTTATTGATAATTTTTTTTTTGCATTTTTAATTTATTGGACGCACAGTCTTCAAATTTTGCTAAGCAGATTCCTTTCATAGTGTGCAATTCCCCTACAAAATTGGTTTTGTGAAAACAGACCCAGAAGTGGCGTTGCGGGGGCTCAAGTGGCGTTAGAGATAATTATCCCCATTTTTAAACTATTAGACGTACAGTCTTGAAATTTGATAAGCAGATTCCTTTCGTAAAGTAGAGAACCGCTACAAAATGGGTTTCGCGAATATGAACTATTAAGTTTAATTTCGGGAGATTAAGAGGCGTAATTGATAAATATTTCCATTTTAAACTATTTGATCATCCTGCTTGAAAATTGGTAGGCATGTTCCTTTCATGGGACAGAGTTCCTCTAACAAAGAGTAAAACGAAAATTGACCCCCAAGGAGGGTTGCGAGGGGTCAAGAGGAGTTACAGAAAAAAAATTCCTGTTTTTAATTGTTAGACCCATATACTTGAAATTTGTTAAGCATGTTTCTTTTGTTGAATAGGGATCCACTAAGAATGTATTTTAAGCAAATCAAGTTCTGGGGGGGGGGGGGTTACTGGGACGTATTGACAAAAAAAATTACTTTTTTCGAGCTACAAGGACTATAATAATGAAATTTGGTTTGCATTTTTCTTTTGTTGAGTTGAAATCCGCTAAGAGCGGTTATTTTGGAAAACGGCTCTCAACGGGATTACGGGGATATTTGATAGTAAAACTTTTGTTTTTTTTTCTGTTAGATTTAGACTTGAAATATGGCTTGCATGTTCAATTTACGGAGTAGAGATCCACCGAAAATTGGTTTTGCGGGAATCCACTTGGTTTTTGGGTTACGAAAGAGCAAACATCATTCTATACTTCAATTTTAGAGATTTTTAGAAAACACAAATTAGATGAGTTCTGCCCCTTTTTTTATCAACAGGCGACAGTTACAGGTATAAGTATATTTTTTAATACAATCGAATTCTTAATGCAGGACTTAGATATCAATAATTTATACATATATATAAGCAGTAAAAATTTATAAAACATCATGAAATTCCCAGCGAAGCGGGCGGGTAACAGCTAGTACATTAATAATTTTGTTCCATTGTCCTGATCAAGATTAACGATTTCCCCTTTTCAGATCCCATCCGCATCTGGTGACAAATTCCAAATTTAGCAACAAAAAGATTAGTTACAACTTGATTCGATTAACTATAAAAGCGCGTTTTTTAAACTATAACTTATTTTCGAGTCATTTTAAGTTGCTAAAACGATCAGAATAAAGAAACCCTGTAGCCTAAATTACACAACGCAGCAAAGCATTTAGGACTATTTTTAACACATTGTATGCGTTGATTAAAATCTCTTTAATAAATCAAAGCGATCGATTAAAAATAAAAGCAAATAAGTTTTATCATAAAATCTATTGGTAAAGTGCTGTCTTTGAAATTATGTTCAAAAACAACCCTCTCACACACACACCTAATATCTTTCAACAATTACGCGTTATTCGTCGTCCAAAGTCTTGGCAGTACTACAAACAAAGAGTGAAAGTGTTTCAAGGGCAGTTCTCGTATCAGAGTGCAAATGGAGATGAATATTTTTACAAATTGTTTGTAAATATTATCTTTAGAATTGTGATATTACGGATAATTCATTTCTGCTTTACTTGTGTTTTAATGATTTACGTTTCAAGGACATAAGTTTTCCATTATAATGTGTTACAAAAATTACATTAAAACACCACAAAAATTCCTTTCCTATATATGCATAATTATTGTACATAATGTAAGAAATATATTATACGTATTGTGTTATACCTACTGTAAATAAAATGTGACCTGAAATTACTTTTGAGATTGCCAATGCAGTTACTTTCTATATTTACTATAGAAATTGAAGATAACATTTATGTATCTTCTATAGTATATATAGATATTATCTTTCTTTATTCACTCTTCTTAATCTATTTTTATTTTTTGTGATTGTAAGTGCGAATAATCGCAAGTCGATGAGTACTCTTCTAGAATAGAGCAATATAAATTTAAAATAATCAAATATCGCTTAGCTTTTTTCTATAAAAACTTAAAAACTCGTTATAAAATAACATATATAATTCATATTAAATTTATATATGCAGGAATAATTTGCAATTTTATTTGATTAATTTTTTTGTTATTCTACCTATACTATAGACTTGAACTTATTGTTCCACTTGTAAAATTTCCAAAATTTATAATTGGTTTAAGATGTTCAAGTATATATCACGGGGAAAAAAATTTAAAAAGTTTTCAAAATTAAAATGTATAATTCTTATACGTGTACTTAGTGCATTTTGCTTACTTATACGCGTTATTGTTGACAAATATATGTACTTCTTACAAGGAAGTTTCTTCAAAAAAAAATAATAAAAAAAAGTTGGCAACAAAAAAGCGGATGAACGGATTGGCTTTAAACACGGGATTATGTTTATCATGTGATAATGTCATGTGAATTTAGCTCATTGAAAATCAAGCGCATAAGTTTCAAAATAAATGAGCAAATGTAAGGTATAATTCTATGAAAGGGACATAGAAAATGTCTCGAACTTTTTTACTCTAAGCAGTGGCGTAACGGAGAGTATTAGAGGGCCCCCTGCAAAGTCAGGTTTGGGGCCCAAAGTCGGATCTTACAAAGGATTGCAGAACCATAACATCAGGCGTTGGGTCCCCTAGAATCCCCCCCCCCCCCCGCGATGCGAGAGAGTATGTTACGCCACTGATTCTGAGTCACGATCAGATCGCAGATAGTAATCACTTCACAAATTTTTATTTTGCACAACAAAATCCTTTGAGACTCAATTTTTTAAAAAATATATGTATAATGTTTATTAATTTCTTTGCTTATAAAATAGTTTAATAGAATCTATAGTTTTGAGTTTACAACCTACTGTTGAGATTCTCCAGTCAAGTTTTCGTGCCGTTTCAAGAAAATGGGCTGTTTTCGAGGTTTACAAACTCCAAATATTTGTTCAGATGGAAAAAAAAACTTTAATATTATTTCCGCTTTTAAGATGACTGACTACGTTTGTGGAACCATAATTTTGAAAAGGCATATATATGGATCATTTTTTAAAACATATTTAGAGTCACTTGAATTACAATATACACGGGAAATTTTTTTTAAGAAAGCTATTTCAATAAAAAATTATTCAACTGAAGTATATTTTGGTGCGTTTTAGAAATTTTTAAGCTGTTTTTAAAAGATTGTAAATTTTTCAAAATGGATTACAATGTCATTTCGTTTGTGATGAAAATATAAACGTTAAAATAAATTAGTTTTGAACTTAAATTTACGTTGTATTTTTCTGAAATTTTATAACTACATCTGTCAAATAGTCTAAAAAACTATTTCAGGTTTTGGAATAAAATAAAAAAGCATGAAAATAACAACGTAACAAAATGCTTTATCAGTAATTTCACAACGAAAACAAGTTTTAAAAAATACACTTGGCACATATACATTCACTTGCTTATGTTCTTTACATAAACACATCTTTACAAAGTCTATGATACTGATAACGATATAACAAACAATGGGTAACTTTTTAATGTACAACATTTGCTTTCTCTCACACATTCATAAATAAAAACTTAAACGCACACTCGTATAACAATTCGCACCTCCAGTTAGAAATGTTTAAGAAAATGATCATGAAACATTCGAAATTTTAATTTTTCAGATCAAATTACATACAGCACCATTCTCGCATATAATCAACAATTTCCTAATTATTAGAAAATTATATTTTTACATATAGGAATGCAGAAAGTATTATCACATATTTACGAATAACATATACAAAAAATTATCACAAGTCACCATAGAAATAACGCTGTAGAATAACAACATGTTTGAATCTTAACAGTTCACCGGGTAATAATAAAAAGAAAAATTTCAAGTCGAACCAGTTAAAAGATAAATCCAAATGAGTGAATTCATTGTGTGGAAATCAAATGAAAAATATTGTCTATTGAATGTCGATTGTGTGAAAATTATAAAATTATCTCTTCGGCAGTATTACAGAAGCTCTTGAATTGAATTAAATGTCATCAATAAAAATACCGAGCTTATATATGCACATTCAAATATTCTACGTTTTGCTTTTCAGTACCTTGCATTATGTAAAGTATAAAAATGAGATCCCCTTAAATGAGATACAAGTAGTGTAACAAATGTTATTTTCATGCTTAAATATATGTGCTCCATTTTATGCATCCGGATCATCACTCATTTCAGCCTGATCTTCGACGTTCCACCCCATATTGAGGTATTCGGTAAACAACTCCCGAGCAATTGGTAATACTGTGGACAAATCATGAGCTCTGACCATTTTGTCTAAATGTATGCTCACATCGTCACCTTGTAGCCTCTCATTTAAAATATTATCTCTTTGGCACCTGAACATGGCAAGACAGAGGAAGAGTAAAAAGGGATTACCATCCCCCAGCTGATGGGGTGGAGGAAGCATTTCTTTCTTTCTTTCAAAGTAAGTCTCAACTTCTTCATATTGGCGACCAGCCATTGAGTCCTGTAAGCCATCTTCATCTGAATAGGGGTCATATACGTTATCCGATTCATAGGTGTCATCGTCTGCCAAAGTGGATGCCTCTTTAGAATTGTCATCTGACATGTAACCTTCGCTTTGGCTCCGACGTGACCTTGAAGGTGATCTACTTTCATCCTCGACATCTGAAAGGTCCTCAGAGATGGTACTGTAATTAGAATCGCTACTTCCATGTCTCTGTCTGTTGCTCTCCTCCGTCTCTGCATCAGTTTCTTTTCCACCAATGGCACAAGGTTTGATTTCGAACTGCCTACCATTTAACCAATTGTTCAGTTGGATCTCGTTGACTGTGTTGGAGTAGCACCATTGGTTACGTAAAAAGTCTCTGGCATCGTGCAAGGCATCTCTTAATCTAGATTTTTCTTCAAAGACTTCGCCACACGACCAACTTTGGCAGATTTCGGGCACAGGCGGTTTCTTTCTCTCTGGTATTTTGCAAGACCTCGTAGTGATAGGCGACGGTGGAGAATACCTGTTGATCCTACAGAGCTTACCTGATATGTACGAACGAAATTTTCTTTTACGATAGTGAATGGGTAGACTAATTTCACCCTCACTGGAACTGTCCTGAAAGCTCATGTCTCTGGCCATTGATTCCCTTCTAACACGGATTTGCCACATTTTTATTTCTGTGATATGTATGTTGCTGGATTGCGAAAGGGAACCAACAATGTGACTGGATGCAAAGTAGTCTTCATTCAATTTCAAGTAATCTTTTTCAGTGGTCTGATCTTTCAGAGATTCGATAATACTTGAAGTTGGGAACATCACTTCGTACAGTTTTAGATCATTCCGAGGAGGTTTGGGTGGTAAGGAACCCCAAAGAATCTCCATCATGTTCAACATATCATTGTAACGGAACTCGCGTTTCAGATCCAACAAAAGCCATCGAAAACAAAACAGCAAGTGCAGTAAATGTTTACTTTCTAGATAATTGTACACATCTGGTTCATAGAACCTTATCATTTTCCGCAAGTGACGGAATCCCGTTTTTATGATACGACTTTCCGGTTTAAAATTAGCTTGCATTCGCTGCATGAGACCGCAAAAGCAGACATACGCTTCAGATTCCTTTTTCATGACGTACAAGATTGGAGACAACAAATCACTCATTCCTTGGCAGTAAGAAACATTTTGATGATTTACGGCGTAAGTCGTCAGAATGTTGAACAAAGCTCGAATGTTGCTATTGTCATCTGGGCCATCATAAAACTTTACTGCACGGTCAGTCCGTCTTGCATCTTTCCTAACCATCGTCATAATGCTTGATAAAACTTCAGGTACAGTACCTAGAAAATGAAATAAATTTCCTAAGGTTAATAACCAATAAAAATAATTGTTTAAATTCAAGTAATAACAAAAAGTTGAAACGTAAATATTGTAATGCATTGATAACAGTAATTGATGGTAAAAAGTAAGTATCTAATGTAATTATGAATGTATTATAGGACCCAAACACAGAATACATTTTCGTATTACTTGACAAAAACGTACATGAAAGTAACTTAGTCTTAAAAGATAAAAGGATCAATTACCTGCACTCACTAATCCCTGCCACCGGTATCGCAACTGATAATATTCTTCACACTTGGAATTCATGTAGCTTTTCCTCTCCTCCATTGTCATACCATGTGGATAAACATTGAGCAAGTGTTTCCAGACTTGCGATCGCATGGATGGTTCCACTCCACCATTGTATACGGCCATGTGAAGTTCACGATGGTTGAAGACTCGGCCCTCTCGGTCCAAGAGGCTGAAATACAAGGCTTCATCCACGACGGAATTTGGGTTACTAACGTTGTGGAAACTTAAGCTCAAGGCTCGTTGGACTCTCAGCATGGCTGACTCGACCTGAAACATAATGTACGAGAATGCTCAGTTATGCTATATTAATATTACGTATTATAGTACATAAAAATAGAATATAAGCCAAGAAACAGAATGATTATGAGTCTAAAATCTTCGGCGGTAGTGAAAATAACATTAAACATGGATGTAAATCAAATTATTCGGGGTATTTTTGGATGCTTCTGCAGCTGAGAAACAACGTTTTCGACTATTCTGAATATTGAAATGGGCTCAATTCATGGCAATCATATGTTTTCCGTTGAATTCAGAACTGACATTAAGCCTTGTGTTTGTATGATAGCCTTTGTATCATACTTGTATTAATCTTTAATGGCCTTTGAAACAAGAGTCAACACAAAGTGATACTTGACATTCGGTACCTGGTCTCTTTTCTTACTGACTTACCTCTGGAATTTTTAACGAGAGCCTCATGGGATTTTATTTCAGAACAAGGAACAACATCTGCTAAATGCTTCAACGTTAGCCTGAGTGATGAATCCTGGTTTTTTTATGAGGCAGAAAATTGTCACAATGGTTTTCTGCAATTAGTTTTCCATGAAGTTCTATTTTAATTGTTTAGGTCAGCGGTTCTTAAACTGGGATCCGAAGAGCCTTTTTAGGGGGTCTGAGAAGGTCTTTCCATTTGTTAAAACTTACCTTTTTACAGACTTTGAAAGATGCGTCATCCTAGACTAAATCCCTAAATTGTCCCCAATAAAAATATTTACCACAGATCATGTATTTCAACCAAGAATATAAATTCAGTTTTTTTAATGTTTGCAACTACATGGCCATTATCGAAACGTAATATTTCCAAAAAATATATAGTTAAAGCATATGTGCAAAGATTTAATAACTAAATTTACGTAGCGCGAAATTAACCATTGCAACCATTTTGATTTCCTAATCGCATTGCGCCGGCTTTATTTATTTGAGATTAGCATTTTGTAATATTTTTATATTCATACATAATTAGATTAGTACTGTTTCCTTAAAAAAAAGGAGTGTTAAAAAGTCTGTATAAATAGCAGATGCAGTCTTAGGATTATTGAGGAACCTTTAAATCACTTAGCCCTGAGTTAGGAGTCGAGGAGGAGTGTTCAAAAATTTGGGGGTCAGCGATATCAGGCTGATATATAAAGGGGGGCTATCAAAAGTTTAAGAACTGCTGACATAGATGGTGAAGTTCCTGATTTACAGTTCAAAATGCAAGGATGCCACAAAGACAAATTCAATAAATGGAAGAAAATCTCAGAGAGACCCTTCCTCCTTTCCCCCCTTTGGAGTACAATAAGTAGCTGGTGGACTTTCTTTCGCTAAAAGCTTCAAGCCGAGAAAAAACGTGATAAAACAAATCGTACTGACAGATTCTGCTACACTCGAATTAACTCAGGATAATAATTAATATACGAACCCGAAACAACTCGATACAACCAGAAAAGAGGTTAAATGCACAAATACGATTAATTTTTCAATACATGTGCAACTTACATGACTCACGATTGAACCCGCCAGACTTCTCCTTTCTTGAGTACTGCGTAGGATTGGTGGTTCCATGTTGACGATATCAGAAGGAGAAATTATATCCCACTCCTCTAGTGCTGCGGGAAAAAAATGATTTAACTTCCCATGATTATTTTAATGTATGGAAGAAATTATATATACTATTTAATATAAATTATAAAACGATTTATATTAATTAAAAATCAAACCAATCATGTTTTATCAGAATTTGAGAAATCACTTTATTTGATGATCTGGTTTGAACTGCGGTTTATTCGAGAAAGCATTAAATTTTTATATCAGTTCATTTCAATATCGTCATTTGATATCTCAATGTTTTCTTCCACAGTAACAAATGATTTTGATAAATGCTAAAATACTTTCGCTTTTTCTTAACAAGCAAGATTAAAGAAGTGATGATAATTATTAAAATCACTGACTAATTCATTTCAGATCACGTTTGGATTCCGCATGACCTCCGTTTATTGCAGACAATATGATAATTATTTTTATACCTTTCGTCTTCTGTTTTCATAATCTTTTGATATACATTGAGAAATCGTTTGATTAAATACGGTTCCAAATGTATGACTAATGGGAAAGAATTTTTAAATGAGACGCTAAAGAAGCAAAAAAAAAAAAATTTTGTATTCGTCTAGAATTAATATTAATTTTAAGCACGCATCTAGATAATTACAAGCCTTCTTTCGGAATTATCCGTCAAAAAAATAATATTTTTTTAAAAAGAACCGTAGCAAAACTAGCAAATTGTATCAAATTCAATGTTATAAAAATCGAAAAAATATACTTATTATGATCTAAATATTAAGAAATTGGATAATAATCAGTGAATGCTATATAATTATAAGTTCAAAGCATTGATTTAATTACCAAAACAATTCTTTATACTATATAACAATTATGTAAATTATGAAGCGCTTTTATTTTACAGAAACAAAGATTGATATAACCATTTTTTGTCTATGAAGAATCGTTTTCCTTGGTATTATTGAATAAACACTGATCATTGTTTTCTAGAGTAATTTTTTTCCATTCAGAAAGTAATATATTTCAAGGTCTGAGAGTAACATAAATATCTGAACGGTCGCCTTCTATTAAGTAAATAGAAGTGGCGCATTGAATTCATTCGTTTGTTTTAATGGCGGGAATGAATGAAAACTTAATATTTCTTGCAACTTCTAGCTTGTTCTCTAACATAACAAATTAGAATAGAATTAAAAGACCATAAACATATGTATATCTTGAAAAAGAGAAAAATTTGTAATTACTTTTGATGTCGGTGGCTTTTAATTCCACTGTCAGTGATAAATGAGGCTTAGATGCTTCAGAAATGGCTCCATCTAGATCAAAATCTGACGTCAATGGAATGTATTGTTTGTCCTTTTTAAAACTTATTACGAATTCTCTGAAAAGAAAACGGATGTTTTTTTTTATTTATTTAGAACGTTTGATAATAAAATAATGCAAAATATTCAAAAATTAACAATGAATTTCCATCTTTTGGAAGGGATAAAATTATATACGCAAGCAATTAAAGATTTTGAAATCAAAGTATTTGAAAGTGACATTAATTGTAATTAAAATAACAAATTTTTGTAAAATTTTACCAGTCAATTCAGATTAAATGTTCCGCTAATATATCTCAACAATATAAAAAGGTAATATCCACATATCTGCTGTGAATTTTAAAACAAAACGTGTTTAAACCTGTTTACGAGTATTCGAATTTACCACACAATAGAGGAGTAATCCTCCGTACAATCCATACAAAACAATACAATCTTCAACACAAGAGGATTAAGAAATAAAAACAAAGAATCAGATGGCCTTTATTAAAACTTTTAATGTTTTTTGGATGCAGCTTTTTAGTCATGCAATTCCCCAGAAATTTGACACTGATGTATACATCTTCGAAACTATTGTATTCCAAAAAGATATTCTCTGTATTCAACTCAATGAACATCCTATAACATGACCTTGCCAAATCGAAGAACAAAGCATTGAAAAGCAGAATATAGACACATTTATATTATCATATATTTAAAAGCATGTGTGTTTTACACACACACTTATGTTTACAACTCGATGAACTAATTATCAGATTTCGAAAGTTGCTTTTGTCTTCCATGCGTGTTGTGTTTTGCTGTATGCATAATAATACAACAAGAAAGCACAGCTGTTCAGTGTGCTGAAGAGTACAGGTACACTGTAAAAGAACCTTCAGTCAGTATGTTTCCGAGAGGAAAATATTTCTATTGTCATCGAGTGGAAAGCATAAAGATTTCTGGCAATCTGTGTAAATTATGCGTTGAGTCATTGGAAGTGGAAATGCAACAGCTGCTGGTGGAGAAGTAACTCAATGACTTATAAGCTGAAGTAACGTCAAGTTTGACCTCGCATAAAAATGTCAATAAAAAGGATGTTGTGGAATGCGCAGGTGAATGGAGATTAGCCAAGATCACTACTGATCACTTCAGAGATAGAGACCATAGAATTATTCGCAGAGTTTTGATAGAATAAAAATCTAAAGTCTGAAGACACGATTATTACTAATCTTGGATGTCATGAGACTTGCAATCCATTATGAAACATTAGTTCATTAAATACAGGAAAAGTTAGAGTATAACAAGTATTCGACATTCGGAAAAGCGATTGAATTCAGTGGGATTTCACCTACATCTTTCAAAAATGGTAAACGTTAGTATTCATTGAAGAAAGGCGATTGTGTTCAATATATATATATATATATACAAGATGCCTTTTGTGTTTAGTTAAAATAGTTGGGATTACTAAGAAAACATCCGTCGAAGAAAATATTGGCATGACTGTGCTTTTGCATAGCATCACATCTACCTACTTATGTTTAAATTCAATATTTTACTCTCGGGGCCAAATATTTTTTGTAACATACATCCAAATAATTATTCAATTTAAAGTAGAGAAGGGAACAGAAGTTCAGTCTTGGGATTCAAAATAGGGATTTTCTCAAGTAAAACTTAAATTTTCACTATACATGAACGAATTTAGAAGGAACAAATGCAAACTGACACATCGACAGTAAACCTGATTGTTAGACGCAATGTATCCATTCACGTTTGGTTTTGTTTTATGAAACAGCATTAGAATACCAAGAGGACTATTTCCAACAGATCTAGTATTTCTAAGGCACGGCCATTGATGAATTTGATTTACGCTGAGAACTATTGGCAACGGGACATCGTAGTTTTGAGCAATGGTCAAATTATAATTAAGACATCTGAGCCGGCACCAGTGGCGTAACGTACACTCCCGCATCGCGAGGGGGGGCATAGTTCGAGGGGGCCCAAAGCTTTAATGCCGCCGAGTACCTACCCTTTTTAGAATCCAACTTGGGGGCCCCAAACCCGACTTTGCAGGACCCAAATGTTCTCCGTTAAGCCACTGGCTGGCACCCCCATCTCCAAAGCTCGTCGAGGTCATTGATGTGACCGACACTTGAAAACTTGACATTTTCTCTCTAATATCCATCACGCTGCCTGAGGTTTTAAACTAGGCCAGCCCATATCAATTAAAGGAGCTGTAGACGTAAGATGATCTTTGTCTACACAAAGAATACGAACCCACGGTAATTTCACTGATTTCAAAGAAAATGTATTTTTTCACTAGAATATCTAAAATCCTATACATATGCTAGCTTTACTATCTTAAATCCCTAAGAACTTTCCATATTTTGAAGAATTGAAAACCTTGTGAAATCCCTTTGATTGTAAGGCATTTGAAATACTGATTTCTTAAAGTATCAATTTGATTCAATATTGCACCCTAAAATCATTCAATTTTGCAATAAGTTTCATCTTCTCTTTTCTAGACATTTGATTAGAAATCAGCTATGTTTATAATGCTTACCCTTCAATGTTAAAAATCAGTGCCAGTTGACTTCGTAATTTTGTGTAGTTGGTACTCTGCGGATCCAAGGTGAAAAATTCGTAGGTGCTTCTTCTGTTACCCGAGTCATGCTGAAAATAAAACATTAAATTACTCTAAATGCAAAAAGAAAAGAAAAAAAATTCAATGAAATGTTACTATATATAACTTGATAGATGCTCCATAAATAATAATTGAATATTGCGAAAAAAACTTGAATAAACTGAAAATTGTTCATATTTTTTTTGTTAATAAATATGAAGAAGAAAAAAAAACCATGTGATGTCCTAATATTTTTTCTAACATTTTCCACTTAAAGGAAAAAAAGGCCCATTCAGAATAAAAGAAATAAAACATCAACGTTTGAGAAAAAAATAAACAAATAGACAGCTTTCAAAAAATTACAAACACACACAACATCAAACGCACAAAAACGGGATTACATAACAAGACAAACATCTTGCATAATTTTGTAATCTAATCTGAAAACAGTAGCAAAAAAAATTAATTCGAACTTATTGTCTTGATGCGTAATTTAAATAGTAAGGTATATTTCAAAATGCCGATACAAACCAATAATTTTCAATTCTTTTAAAGGGGCCGTATGGATATAAACATTTATTTACATAACCCTCTGTCGAATGAGCGAAGGCTTCTCGGTAACATAAGATAGAATATAGCTTAGAATATTTTCCGGAACATTCCAAATCACTCGACGGGACAAAAAACGTTCAATTTGTCAATGAGATAAGCTCTTTATGCACTGAGGCCTCGATTTAGCGACGGAAGAAAAAAAGGGTCGAGAGAGACATGTTATCGCGTGTTGAAAAATTTGAGTGTGATAAAAATGCTTAGAAATCAATTGTACCGCCTTTTAGAGGCTAACAACCCATCGTATTTGTCCTTATTAGCTAAGAGTTTTTCAAAACGCGTGGAATTTACATTTTTATATAAATATTCGTAATTAAGTAATTAACGTGCATCATCAAAACTTGAAGCGTTTTTGTTTTATTAAGATCCCTTATTTTACAAAGTTATTTTGGCTTAAATTTACTAAGGGTTCTTCCAGTAACTATATGCTTATTGTCAACAAATCTTATGACGTATAATGATTAGTGGAATTATTAAAGAAAAGAACGTATTTACTGATATATTCATGCATATTCCATGCAAGAATATTTTCGGCATGTTAAATAGAGCAAATATACTATGCATATTAGGGTGGATTGTGATTATGGAGGAAATTATTTATTATTTATTAAGGGAAAAAATTATTAATCGGAACCTGCCTATGCGGGTAAGATGTTCTATGGTAAGGAGATTAGGAGAAAAATGCTTGTTTGAAAAAAGGAATTTGAAAATTTAATATTGTTGCAAAAAGGCTGGAATTTTGAAAAAACAAATGGAAAAAAAAAGACTTCATTTGATTAGATAATTTTAGGCTCAAAATAAATTATATTTCTACAATATAAATAACCAAAAACGATGATTATTTTTCATTGAGCATTGAGTAGTGAATAGTATAACGTACTTTGCAACATTTCATAACTCCAGCCAGGGACGTCTTAAAGCATGGGCCAACTGGGCCAGGGCCTCAGCCTCGTTTCGTCCTCGAGTAAGCCTTAATAAGATCCCAATCCGAATTATTTCTATCATCAAATGTTATTCCCGGACATATTTTTTGAAAAACTGGAAATGTCGAACTGACAACCCTGCATTATTATGTGACGAATGTCGTTTCTGTCTAGGCTTAGGCCTAGAACCATACACATTTAGTCGAACCGGTGTATCCCCAGATTATGAGTCACGCACACTTATTTGTTACGGGTTACTATTTGCTTGAGTATTTGACAGTGTATGCGATATACTGTCTACTTTTAAGGTTCACATGTGGGGGCATACTTTTACATAGGGGCTTAGTGATTTAAGAAGTCTCAAGACGTCCCTGACTCCAGCTCTCTCACCCCGCACCTTCGAATTGGTCCGATCCAAGTTTTTTTCGTCTTTCGCTTTATCGATCACTGCAATTTCGACAGGGTTCTTTTTTTAAAAAAAAAATTTAATACTAAAGAAACTGTTAAAAACGTACCTGATGTTTTTTTCTTGCAACTATTTAGTAGGTGTCCTCTCATCGCGATAAATCTTAAAACGTACTAAAATACCTATTTTTCTTTAATAAAAATACTTTGACTTTTTACTATAAAAAAAAAACTCAAATACCTAAACTTTATTCCACTTGTGGCAGTATTTAACATAAAAATGTTTTTATTTTTCACTTCAACTCTATACCAGAGAACAACTCTTCCGCTTAAGTAGATTTTGAAATTCTGAAAACAATTTTTCTAATTTCACCCTAATGCAATGCATTATTGTACGCTCACCAAAATTTACCATTTCTTATTTTTACTTAAATTATATTAAGAAACTGCCATTTTTTAATGAAGCAATTTATCCCTTTAAAATTCTTCTTCTGAAATTGTTAAAAAATACCGCCAATATACAGAAATATCGTTAATAGTTAGTTATTCTATTTCGTAAGAATTCCATTTGCGTAAATAGTTCATGGATACTGAAAGATTAAAAAGGAAGGGGAAAGAGTTACATTTCGAAATAAAAAGATAAAATTATCAATTTAGCATAACCAAAATCCGATAACTACAGATCAAAGGCTATATATAAAACTTTTATTTTTAATCTGAAAATGCGATTTTTTTTTCTTCTCTAGAAAGATATAGTAATCTAACTTAGTGTTTAAAGTTAAGAAATTGGGTTACATGTGCTGAAAAAGATCCTTGAAATATGCAAATAATTCTTGTCAGTATTTCTGTTAAATACTGACAAGAATTATACAAAAGGCAATGATACTTCAACAATGTATTAAATTTAGGTTGAATTTTTTTAAATATCATTACCTCATGGTTAAAAATAACAGTAAAAAGCTGCCCATTGTGGTGTTTCTGTAGATAAACATTAATAGAAAAATAACTATTTTTTTAAATAAAAATATCTTATGGTGGATAAAACACTATTATGATAATCAGTTGAATCTTCATTTTACGAACCTCTATTTTGCAAACATTTTCCTGGGACCAAGAACAATGTTATATTGAAAGATGAATCTCTAACGAATTTTCCACATCAAGAACTTTTTTTGGGAATTTAACGATTTCGTTAAATACAGATCCAACTGTAGTTATAAAAATTAATTGAATGTTTCAATGGGCTAAATTCATCTGACGTCATAGTCACATGATAACTGCAATCACGTATTTCCAGTCAATCAGTTCACACTTTTGTGACGTCACAATGGCATAAATGAAATCACGAGTGTTCAGCCAATCAGATCAGACACTTCACTGTAGCCAACTTTTGCTTTTTACAAAAAATTTTCTTTTTAAAAGCGCATATTTGTCAACAATAACGCATTTACGAAAACAAAATGCATTTGATTTAAAAGTACAGGTATAATAAAATAATTCTTTTTCCCCCCAATTTTGAAATACTTTTTGAAGAATCTTAGTACTAGAACATCTAACCAACATCGAAAATTTGGAATTTTATCTAAATTTTAACAAGTAGAACAATGAGTCTGTCAGTTTTGAATTCAAAGAACACGTGATTACATGTGTATCATGTGACCGTCATGTATGCATGCGTGAATTTAGCCCAATCGAATTCATCCATTACAGTGGAAATGTATATATAATATAGGAAATGATATTTATATATTTCTTATAAACCAGTAAATACTACTTGGATTTTTACATACGGCAATTTCACATCTGATTCATAATTTATTTACAAAGATTAAGATTTTATGTTCTTTTGACTTGAAGGCTTCTTGCCACATACTTCGTTGGTGTAACTGCACTACAAGTATTTCAAACATTTACTGCACGACATAACACATGCAGATAATCGTTTATCAATTTAATTGATGAATAACTTTAAACCATAACATGGAAGTAGTTCAACTGGCCATGTCAAGGATAAAATCAATCGGAACAGGTGAAAAAACATTTTTCCTCGTAAAAGTTCAAGGTAGAAAATGCGTGGATTTACACGTGAATATTTTACCAGATTAAGTGCAGATGATCTGCACATGCAGATAAGTACCCAAAAATCATACTTATAATCATTCTGTAAAAAATAAACCTGCCATTTCCTTTTTTCAGGATATTTAAAAAGCCAGATTTTTATAAAAAGTTCTGTTTGAAGATTGTCTTTCGATAACTCATCCGTTTAACGTTACATCCTGATATGAAATGATTACTAAGCTCTTTCAACATATCTAAAATTCACTTTTACGAGAGGGAAGCTACATAGTGTTTTTAAACTTCTTCAATTTCTACAATTAAAATGACACGGCTTTTAAATTTCTACAGTTTAAAATGCCGAACTTTTAATTATATTAGACTTGGATATCCATTTAAAAAAAGCACACATATTAAAAGTACAGCGATAATTCATTTTTGAGTATACAAATCCTTAATTGTTTTATTGATGGTTTATGAATCACATTTTGATGCAATACGAGGGCTGTAGACGAAAGACCTCGTAGATTTGAATCACAGTCAAGTGACAACACCTGAGCTGGCATCCCACTTTGTAAACTTCCACTTGATTTACGTCGCATTATGAAGCAACTCGAGGGCTGTGAAGACGAACCTCGCAGTTCTGAACCACGGTCAAGTGACGAGGACGACACCCGAATGGGCATTCCCTTCTTCAAACATCCACATCATGCCACACCAATCAATGGGAGGATTTTGAACCTCGAAGTGCATCAGTCTCTCTGCATGACGGGGCTTTAGTGGTCCAAACTGTGACATCACGCTAATATGAAGACTTAGAGCCCTTTACATATTTAACGTGTATAAATCATTCTACACGAGGAGTCTTCAGTGGCACAAGGGTTCGAACTCATGACACGATAGCCATGAGTCAGTGACCATGACCACTAAGCTACCGCGGCTACATAATAATATAGATACAGTTCTTATCAGTGGCGTAACGGAGAATATTAGGGGCCCCCTGCAAAGTCAGATTTTGGGCCATAAGTCGAATCTCACAAAGAATTGTAACTTGGTGTCAGTCAGAGTTGGGCCCCTAAAACCCTGTCCAACCGCAATACGGGAGTGTACGTTACGCCTATGGTTCTTATTTGCGCTTACAAATCTGATTAATTGTTTAATTATTTTGTAACATAATGCCCTCATAGTTTTAAATCATCTCAAGTGGCGAGAGCGACATTTGAACTGTCATCCACTCTTTGAACGTTCACACCACGACAACGGGAGAACTTCGAGCACTGGCGTAGCTAGTTCAAAGTGGGCCCTGTATCAAAATTCCTTGAAGGCCCTTCTTCGGAGACTCACAAATTTTACGATTTTGCTTACACATGTTGGGGCCCCATAGCTTGGGGGCCCTGTATCCGGTGCTATGCCCCTGACTTTTGAGCCTAGACGTACATCAACCCCTTTACAAAGCCTCCCCTGTTTTTTGTGTCACCTCTAAAGTTTAAAGTTTAGTTAACGTTTGATTTGCTATGAGAAAGATAAAACTCCTTAAGGAATAATTATCGAGCATTAAAAAGAAAACAAAGTTGATGTGATAAGAATACCCCCCCCCCATATTTTAGAACACGATAATTTAGGTACTCATTTTTAACTATACCTCTGATCCATAGTTTAATTTTTGAACTTTCAAATTTACGTACACACAAAGTACGGAACAAAACCGTTTCCCCTCAACAAATTGCAAATAAGAAATTCCTAAACATCAATTGAAAAAGAATTTGTACTTCTCGTGTCGATATAAGCGAATGCTAATAGATATATAATTTACGAAAATAATGGCTATTATATTCCCCTGCTCGAAGAGACAGGTGTACGCGATAGTGTCAACCTTTTTTTTTTCCAATTCAACTGTGGTACTCAACATTCCAGACATAAGTCAAGTGATCAGGAATAAATTGGTTTCCGCATAGCAATGTTTTCATTATCACCGGTCTCATCCTCGCTATTTAATATTGAAGGTAAGACCCCAAAAAACCTGTTTTTAAGTGTGTACCTTGAGCGGTTATTGCACTCTAGCGTTTTCCCCCAATCCTTCCGGATACATCTTAATTCGTCTAGTGGCCCCTTGTAGAGAAAGTGTCCATCAATTGGAATTCTGACGATATATTTGTTGAGGTCGTTTGACCTCTGCTGTGAGATCTCGCAAGAACGATTCTTATTTTCATTAAGTCTTAGGGCTGAGTGTTGAAATAGCACCATATTAAGCAAAAAAGAGATCTGTATAATGATTGCGACAGTTGTTTTGAAAGTTCCTGACGTAGATGTACTAACCCTATCTCCATCAAACAGTTTTTTCTCTCTCTTGTCTCGTAAAACTACGATCAAGTCGTCGTAAATCTGTAGTTGGTAAATAGGATATCGAGATTACAGCTGTGAGGCTCTTTATACAGAAACTAGAAGAATTTTTTTTTCCAGTAGGAGAGTTAAAAGTTTTGAAGAGCAGTGATAGAGTAAAGACTGAATGCATTGGGGGAAAAAATTGCTTTAATATTGAGCATTAAGTCGCGAAATTCCTTTGGAGTCGCAGTTTTAAAATTTAAAACTAACACATTGATCCGATTTATGCATAAATACCATCAACTTCATTAACTGCACTCATTGCTTAACATCGTTCCATTTAATTTTCGTCGCCCATCTGATATAATGGTTAACGACGCTGACTGATGTGATGTAGGGCCTGTGTTCGAATCCCGGAAAAGGCATGGATGTTTGCAAATGAAAGGTGCCTTTGTGGCACGGGGGTACTCTAAATAAACGTCGACCGCAAAACCTCTTGTGAGGTTGGTGGAAAGGGAAGAGAGGTGGGAGGCTCCTGACTACCCCCTAGGATGTTCTCCCCCAAAATAGGGGTGGAACCGAGGCAAAACGTACTGTCACGTGCATGATGCACAAAGTTACGGATAACGACAGGCGTACATCTGGCCCTTTGCTGCATTGAATTTCGCGATCCTCAATCTGATGTCTTCAGACAGGTGTGGCAGTTGTAACAACAATAGATTTAATTTTCAAAGAGAATTTAAAAAGAAATTTTAAATATTGAACAATTGCAAATTTATGTCTGCGCTTATTAGAAACAATTTACAACTGCAGAATGTTTTTAACATAACTATTAGTGTGGATCGAAAAAAAAAATTTTTTTTTCATGTTTTCAAAACTTACTTATGCGGAAAAGGGGTTCTCTAGTATATAAATGAAGAGAAAAGTAAATAATTAATATTTATGTTAAGTACCAGAGCTGAACCGAAAACCGGGAAAAACCGTTATTTTGGTCGGAACGAAAACTGGAGCTGAACCGAAAAAAATATCGGTTTATTTCGGTCATTTTGTTACTGTAACCAACTATATATATATATGATGATGATATATATATTGATGTTTTCGCTGTTTACTTTTCTGCTTCAGTTTCGCTCGAAACTATTTGTAGAAGGCAGATTTAGTTCAATTGAATGAACTAGAAGTTTAGATGATTTAAGATACGAATATACATAAAATAAAATTTATCTGATACAGAACCGAAAACCGTTATTTTTGTCGGAACGAAAACCGGAACTTAACCAATGTATATATTTTTTTTAATTGAACCGGAACGAAGAAAATTACAGTTCGAAGACCTGTGACAAAAATTTGAAATTTAGGTATTAGAGTTCATGTTATAGTAAAAAGTCAAAGTAATTATTGTAAAAGAAAAACAGGTATTCTCTAGTATTTTTAACATTTATTGCGATGAGAGGACACCGAATAAATAGAAACTAGAAAGAACACATCAGGTACATTTAACAGCTTCTTAAGTATTAATTTTTTTAAAAAAGACCTACTGTCGAAACTGCAGTGTATGATAAAGCGGAAGAGGAAAAAGGCTTGGATCGGACTCATTCGACGGTGCGTGGGAGGGAGCTGGGGTTATGAAAAATGTTGCACGATCTACATTGTACTATACTCAGTACTTATTTATCAATAATCCTTTTTTTATTATTTATATTGCAGAAAAATTTTATTTTGAGTCTTAAATCATCTAAGCAGAAAAGCGATTTTCCATTTTTTTTCGAAAATTCATCTTTGTGAGAATATTAAATTTGGACACTACTTTGTTCAAAAAAAAATTTTTTTTTCAAAAGTCCCATACCTAGAACATTTTTTCCGCAAGCATAGATTTCGAAAAATATTTTTTCTTTCTCCATATAACCGTAATCCGCTTTAATAATTATGTTTAATTGATAGACAAAATATTACATAAAATTACGTAAAAAAAATCGTTATTCAATGCAGTTATATCCAACGCAATATTTTCTTGTTTACGCTGTATTCAGACCATGTTTTCAAATCATATTTCTGAGAAAGATAATAATCAAGATATTGGAGATAATTGCTGACCTTTTTTTTTTATTCATTAATGAAAGATACAAAAAGGTCAATAAAAGAAAAACAATTATATGCCCACGTCCATAAGAAACTCAAATACAGTTAATTATGCGAGGTAATTCCCAAGATTTTCGATAAAAGCATTGGAGGATAGTAATGTAGCAATATTGCATCAATTTGCTGATAGTGAGAATTAAAAAAAATTAGATGTTCTGTTAAATCCTTATCCGTTAACCCTTTTTTTATATAAATCACCTCCCGCAAGATGAAACAATAGGTTCGATGCTTATCGATTTGTTTACCGTCAACAGATAGATAGTAGAGTTAAAAGGGCAAAAACCATCTCTATAACTGAAAAAAAAGGCAGCAATCAGTTCTTAGGGTTAAAAGCGTGGCGGAGGTCAATAAAAATTAGAGGTTTTTCCAAAAGTATGCCGAGCAGAAAAAGTATTTAAAAAAATTCCAGAATTTTCACAAGGGAGCAAACTAACACTCATTTACCGATGGGTTTACGTACACACACATATATATATATGGAAAACGACCTGTAGGGCTTTAATTGTGTTTATCTCTTAGTAGTGACGATACTCGACCGTCTTTCGAAGACCGCGGTAGCCTAGTGGTTACAAACACGAACTCGTGGCTGGCGTGTCATGAGTTCAAGTCCTGGTGCCACTGAAGACCTGCCAAATAAAGGGGGTTCATGCACATTAAATCTGTTGGTGAAAGTCCTCTCGTCAAAGTCTGGAGAGGTAAGTACCAGCCAGTGGCGTAACGGAGAATATTAGGCCCCCCCCCCTGCAAAGTCAGGTTTTGGGTCCCAAACCAGATCTAACATACTATTGCTAAACCATAAAATAAGGCTCTTTGAGCTCCCTAGAATCCTGTCCCCCTGACTGCGGGATTGTACGTTACGCCACTGGTACCAGCTTTGGTGTCGTCCTCGCCACTTGGCCGGGATTCAAAATTACGAGGTCCGCTGCCAATAGCCCTCGTGTTGCTTCACAGTGTGACGTAAATTAAAACGAAAAAAAATCGACTTTAAATTAAACGGACACAAAGGCTTCCACAAATACTTTTAAATACTAAAAACAAGGTTCTACAAATAATCAAATTAAAATTATTTACATGAAGTAATTTGAATGTTTAAAGAGAAGTGATTAGCTCCATATATAGAGAGAAAAAGTTTATTGAAGCAATCATAATTAAATTTAAAAATCATTTTTTTTATGAACAAAACGTTTTCAAAATAGAAAAGAAAGTAAGGCCAATTCAGAAAAAAGGAGGAAAAAAAAAAATTGCATATTTAATCATTTTATTTCAAAATACTTCAAAGTTTATTTTTTCAAATATTTATTTTACACAACTATTTTCTAGTTATGTAATAAAATTAAAAAGCTACGAAAATACATAACTCTGAAAAAAATCTTCCGTGTTTACTTCTAAACAACAAATTATTTGTTTTTAAAGCACCAGGAGAGCACGAATAATGCGAAAACAAAACAATCAAAGTTTACTAATTTTTATATAACGGAAACGAGCTTTTCCCATGGAAAAACAAACGCGTGACCATTCTTTCATCAGATAAAAGATTCAATTTTTTTCGTTCTCTTGAAAAGATGTGCAAAAGAGGCCACTGGCTAGTCCTACTTTATTTTATTTGGCCATAACGAAGTTCTTGGTAATATGCCGCAACTCAATTTTAATGCGACCGATGAAAGTTGCAGTGAATTTCTTATTTTGACGTCAGTAGCAGACGAATAAAAGCATAAAAGCAAACGGATTCCTATGCGACTTTTCGTACGGTTAAGGCCATTGTGAAATATATTGCGTAAAATAGGTGAAACTAAAGTGCATTTGGAAGCCTGCTGAATGCTTAACAATTATCGCCAAACTGGCGCCATTTTTTTTTTTTTTTTGGGATTACATGGCGAAAGGGGGGAAAGAAAAAGATGTCGGTCAGTTCGAAATTAACTATGGTTCTAGTTTCGATTTCGGATGCAAGTTAATGAAATGACAACAGCTAAATTACAAAATGAATGTTAATGCATAGTTTCGAAATTATTAGGAATTTGATGCCTAATTATTTTGTTTACACGCCTTGTTTTCATTACATTCAAATACAGATCGTTTGCTTGAAGCTCATAAAAATGAGTGTAGAGTCTAATAGGTAAGATTTAATTATGAAAATTAATTGCGATTAACGCCTATTGTGTCGAAAATAAATAGGTTTCTGGGGAGTCGAAAAAAAATATTTTTTAAACATATTTAAATTAGATTTTTTTCCGATTAATTAAAATTCGATTACTTTTAATAATTAATTCAAATACGAATTATAGGTTTTCAAAGTATTAATTTCATTATTTGGCTTAGAACTGTTGCTTGTAGGATGTTAAATTTTATCATTTTAATCATGTTATATAGCGTCAGTTGAATTGGAATATACATAAAGTTATTTTAAGAATATTATAACAAGAAAAAATTATATAAATGCAACTTTTGGCAAAAAATAAAGATAGAATGACATTTTTATTGTCTTGATGAAAAATGCTTCCGTAATGATAATATTTTGCTGTAATATATCCGAGGACCTCTAACAGACACTGAATTAGAATTTTTGAAAAATGTATGTTATTTTTTGAGAGTTACGATCAACTAAAATAATAACAGGCGTTTTTTGTCAACATTTTTTTTTCTGATATAATAAAACAAAAATAAATCCACTGCTAAATTATATACTTCAAAAATTTTACTTCAACCCCGGTATAGAAAAGTCCTAGCTATATATATATAAACTATAAACTCAGTGGCAACAGCCCATGAGGACCAAGGCCTACTGTGCCCATCTCAGTATTCGTGATCTTGGTCAATGAGGATGTTCCGATCGGGTGGTTAGTCTGACGCAAAACCCCCAGTGTTTAGTTTCCGAGTAAGCTCGGTTCTCATTTATCGATCCAGTGAAGGGATGAAAGGCCTAGTCAACCTTGCCCAGCCCGGGATTTGAAGCCCGCACTTGTGGCGTGCAAGCGCGATACACTAACACTCAGCCGCCAGGTTTCCAGCTATATATATGCATAATAAAATAATTATAGAAGCATTTTTCATAAAAGGATAATGTTTCGAAATTATGTAATTTTATGTACATTTTTCCAAATAATTGCATTTGCATAATTTTTTCTCATACTAGTATTCTTGAAATAATTTTATATGTATATTCTAATTTAATTGACACCAAATAAAAAAAATCCATAGATACGCTTTTTTTTTTTACAATTTCGTTTTTGAACATATAGTCATCTTAAAAATAATCTTAAAATGCTGGTGTCACAAAAATGTATTTCAATTTACTTTTCAACATTAAAAATTCAATTTTAATGAAATTTTCTTTTTCTTTAATGAACTATCGCATGCTCTTGTTAAAAATAAAACAATACAAAAAATTTTGTATTCAGAATTTATTGAATATTTTCAGAAATTAACAAATCTTATTTTATAGGGTTGATTTTTTGTTTTTTTGTATAACAGGAAAAAATGCTTATTTTCAATTAATTATTTTTCCTATTAAACCCTATTTGTATAATCCCATAAATATTTATTTTAAAAAATATCCCAATAAAACCAAACCAAAAATGCTAGCAACAATATAAATAGCACAAGAAGGAGATCCATTGTCTTATCGCACAATAAATATCATTGAAATTAAGAAACGTACTCATCTTCACATCTCTCTTATCGTATCACTAGAGTTCAAGGATAATGATAAAAATCATACATCCGGGATTTTTTTTATACTAAAAAAGGAGGGGGAGGGATTATTCTCGAATATTTTACAAATACCTTTGATTGCAACCCTAACGTTATTTTAACCAACACTTAAATATGAATTAACAATTAAATCGTTGAAATGCTTTGTTGAAATTAAAGAAAACCAACATTGTACAACATATATATTGAAATGCAAGTTATGTAAGTGATTTTTTTTTTAAAATATAGATGCTTCGACATAAAGACATGTAAAAGTACAGAATATTATGTCTTAAAACATTTTTATTATCGAAATACATATGAAAATATGTTCTTTGTCTGCAGGAAAATTTTATGAGCGAAAGCCGATTATTATCGAAATTTCTCACTAAAAAAATTGTTCTCAGAAAACAGGCGTGCATTATCATTTATTTTGGATTTGGTTCAAATTTCATTGAGCTATATACTTTGCCCATTGGGGTGACTGCTGCATCAGGAGATGGTTCTGAAACAGTGATAAGCAATCTATGATTGGATGGTGAAATTTCTCCCCTACCCCTCCTTTTCGTTTTATATCAAATTTAAGTTTCTTCCCCTTCATTGGGTTATTTTATTTAAAATTAAATGTTTGTTCAAGGTTTTTCAACTTTTTATAGCTACAAATTTTAAACCTCGCACTCACTCCTTTTTTAAAACTTTTTTTTTTTATACTTTCAATGGATCGAAAAGGAATCTATTTTTTTGCGTAATCTTAATTATTTAATGAAACATTAATTTCCCTTTTTTTAAATGAATTAAAATGTCTCAAACTAGGTTTTTATTTGATTTTCAAATCATAAATAAATTACAGTAAAATCCGGCTTATAACGCACACCTATCCTTTCAAGCTACAATTTTTAAATTTTAGGTCTATTCGTCGTATATAACCCCTCTTTTTTACGAAGAAACCTGAAATGTATGCGGGCAATGCTCTTATGTTCTGAAGTCATTTATTTGAGGTATTATTTCAAGCTTTTGAAGAAAAAATAGTGTACTTCTAGAATTATAACTGTTTAAAATCTTAAGGAGTCATTTTTTTAAAAATAAACAGAATTTCTATATATATAAAATTCTAATTCTTTTCCATACTCATAATTTTTTTTAACTTTTAAAGCTCTCATTTTTATACTCTGTGTATAACGAGCACCCGTCAATTTCGATCTTATTTTTTGTGTGTTAAAAGTGCGCGCTATACGCCAGATTTTGCGGTAATTTCAAACAGGTAAACAATTAAAAATTAAGAAAATTGTAAAGAATTAAAAAAAAAATTTTTTTTTTTGAAAAATTTGTAATTTATTTGATTGGATTTTTCTTTAAAAAAAATAACTTTTCAGTAAAAAATTTCAGATACAATTACAAATAAAAATAATTTAACTTTTCAAAAATATTTTAAAAAAAATATTTTAATAAATAAATATCTACAGTTTAACATAAATATTGAAGCTTTTTGCTTAAATTTTCTGTTAGAAAAATAGATTTCTTACTTCAGATTTTTTTCCAAAAAGTTTTACATATATTTAAAGATAGGCTTGAAAAATAGATTTTTATTAAAAACTTACTTAGTATTTATCAGCAGTAGTTTTTATCTCTATTACTCCGAAAATATCCTATGAATATCTCCAATATTTTTACTAACACAATTCATAACATTTCCGAACCCTTATAAAAAAGTTATAAATTTGACTCCATAATTTTCTTCAGTAACAATAAAATCGGGGCATTTTTTTTCCTCATTGGGAAGTAACTTTTTAACATTTGCAATTATATGCATATATATTTTAGGAAACCAAAGACAAAATTGCATTTAGTGTTTTCACAAATAACGTATAGGTAAGCTATTTAAAAGAAAATGTTTAGACTTTTGTTCATGAAAATACACTTACCAGCTGCTATTGAATTGTATAAATATCCATCAGGATCAAAATTTTATCCTTTTTCTCTCTCTCAACGTTAATTTGTTTGAATGAAAGCTTCAAGATAACCTCCTCAGCTTCCTTCAATGACCCTTACTACTAGCGGTAATGCATGCAAGTATAAAATTCAACTGGTATTTTAATGTTTGTATTCATTCTTCAAATGTGATCAAATAAACTACGTCTTTGAAACTTAAGCTGCGAACGTTTAGATAACTTGGAAAGAGTGGTTGATATTGGATACACCTGTTGCTTTCCCATTTAAGCATTTTTGTGACGTTTCTGTATTGATACAAGTACCAGATAGAGGTTCTTTGTAGCTATTTTATGCTTGGCTAACTAAAATTCCTTTCATTTCAAGGTGACTCCAAGTTTCTATTCCCATTAATTTTATAGTCAAGTGTTTTTTAATTACATAAATGAAAATAAAATCACCTTACATTATAATGTTAAGTTTCTGAAAGAAGTGAACACATTTACATTTATTTGGGTTTTTTGTCAAAAAAATTCAGAAACTTTACATAAAACTCATCCGCCCCAAAAGAATTTCATAAGAAAATTTTAAAAAATTAGAATGTGATTCTTGTTTAACTTCGAATCGAAAGTCGATAAAGAACTCTCAGACAGGTAACAAAAAAGGTGGGTAGAAAAAGACCTTGATCTTTTGAAGGTCACTGGTGGGGCACACGTTAAGGTTCATTGAATGGCTTTTTCATCAAAAGTGAATCATTAAAAATTTCTTATTTTCATCATAATGTATCTACCAAGTTTTCAGCAAATCCAGTTTAATGTATACAGAGGAGATTTATCAAAAATTAAAATTTCACCCGTGCAATACAAATTTATTTATTTATTTTTTGAATTTTTGAAAATATTGAATTTTTTCTAATATAAAGCTGTTTTAAAATTCCGAGAAACATTTTACTTCTTTAACTGCAACCCATTTTTCAAAAAAACTTGAAACATTTTCAAGGATTGTGTATGTGATGATATAATTAAAAAACTTTCGGCACCATAAAAAAAGCTAAAAGTATAATTTTTAACTAAAATTTCTCCCGATCTTATGAAATAGTTTATAATTTCATTCTATTCGATTAATTTTAAAAAAAGCACAAAACATTAAAAATTTTGCAATATCATTCGAATAAAAAATCATTGAAAATTCTATTCCTTTTTTAAAATCAAAACTCACTAAAAACTGCCAATTGGTGCAAACTAAACCGACACTGATATTCCCATCGAAAGATTCATCCCCTAGCAACAGGAAATACCCAAAATTTACAGTCAAAAATTTCAAAGAAAAAAAGGTATGTCCTTGCAAACCAGCCAAACTATGATCAGTATATTTTTTTTATATTCGCTACTTTTCAACAAGGAAGTGATAGACACCTCCCAAGAGCTTCAGGCAATAACGAAGAACTACTATCTCCAAATGACTGTTGCCACCCAATGATTGAAAAAAAAAGCGAGGAATAATAACCAATTAACTCTTCTTTTTTATAGCATATGTATGCAATGAGTTGTTCATGTTTATTCATTCTAACGATCTGAATTAATAACTGGGTATGTCTATGAAATTTTTATTTTTTGGAAGATTGGGAAACGACCATCGTAGCAGGTGCTTCTGTTACAGCTGGAGACACAAAGCGATGCGAAACCTTTTTACGAAGGTTTTTCAGAACGACTGTTTCAACAAGTGACGTTCGTGATTCAAAGAACATCCGATGTTGTAAAATGTTTCTACACGTGTGGGCTAGAGGCTGGAGGCGTGGTTGCTAGGCATTCCCTTTTGGCAACGTACATCTAGTTTTCCTACACTTTATTCTTATTGTTTGAAAACAAGATCACAAGAAAACCCACGATGCTAAGTTATTCAAAATAAACATTCGAAAAGTGCTAAGCCTAACGACTTCAAATCGTGCCCCAACGCCTAACTTTAAAAACCACGCATTTTAGATAAAAGGAAATAAATGCAAAGATTTGTATCAAATGAAATCAAGTAAAATTCTGAAGTCACTTTCTTTTTTGATATTTTCTTTGTATGTTAGTTCAAAATAAAATCATTAAAGAACAAATCGTGTGTTGGAAATTAGCGAATAAATTATCTATTCAGTCCAAATTTTTAAGAAAAAAATGGCAATTATTGCATCAATATTTTGAAGAATTCGTATTAAAAAATCAATTTGTTTTGGACAGACATTTAATTTTAGATGTATAAAAAAACTTAGGAAACAAATCCATTTTAAAGAAATGTTTATTTTATTGTACATTTTAGCGTAAAGTAAGATATCTCATGTATTTAAAAAATGTCTTAAAACAGAAAACGATCAAATATTAAAATTACATTGCATTGTAAAATTTGATTTTATTGTGCAAAAACTCCTTAAAATACAGTTGTTTTTAAAAAAAATTCCCACTGTAATAACGAGTTATCAAATGAATAGTTTTAAGATTTTGAAACTTTTTATGGGAGTAACTGTATAGAAGAATTAAACTTATTTTATAGTTCTAGTTCTATAATACAAATGCTCTAAAAATAATAAAAAGTATTTTTTTTAGAATAAATTTTGTACATTACACTTAATGTGTAATAAACTGTGTAACTGTAAATAAAATCAAGAAAAGGAAACGTAGATGTAATGACAAACAAAAGGATCAAAAATAGAGAAAGATCACTAGAATGCCTAAGAAACGCGTCATTTGTGTCTTAGGACATTCAAACCTATGGGAGAGAGGAAAAGTTGTTCGGGAACCTCAGAATAGAAAATCTCTGACTTGGCTGGAAAAGTAAAGCTCCTGAGGGGGAGGGTTATGACGTTATTATTAGATTCATGGTGTAGCAGCAGCTATAGTGCCATTCAAAGATCTTGGACGAATACGAGTATCAACTGATTAGGGTAAAACATTATTATAATTAAATATTTCATATGAGGTTAAATCACATGGGAAGATTAATTAAAACTTGCAAATGCACTTTTCTTGGATTTTATGATTAAATTAAACTTTTTGAGCTTTTCCGAGGGAAAAAAATCAATATTTCTACGACTGGAGGTAAAAAACTGCTTTTTCAGAAAAAATACATTTATTCAAAAGTATGGCATCAGTTCACTGTATAAAAACATTTTTAACACATTTAAAATGTTTATGAAAAAATTTTAAATGTGTAAAAGTTAATGAAAAAATTTTAGAAATTGGAATCCAGATAAAATTACGTGTTATAAAAAATAAAACTAAAATTTCTTGAGCTGAAATTGTTTTGTTTGAAAAGGCATGATAGTAAACTAAGTACTTCCTTACAAGAACAAATAAAACTCTTGAAAGTTTTTCTACGTTTGATGAAAGCATAATTTAGAATTTTACTGTAACGTTTTTACGCGTTCTGCAGACAAATTGCATTTTAATTTGAAATACCTTATAACTGAAAAATGTAACAATTTGAAATTTCGCATATCAAGAAAAAAAAAAAGGTTAAATTAAAACTAAGACCTATATACAAAAATATTAGAAATTAACTGGAAGCAATTTTTATTCACACAATTATGGTACATTAAGCATGACAAATCATATTCAAATATGTGCATTGAAAACTCATTAACATGAAAACGTAGAACGATGAACAAAATCTGTTGAAATCAAAGGTATTTCACCACAATTGAATTCAAATTCTTATAAACTAAAAATAAACTTTTATTAAATTTACTGGAAACAGAAGAATCGAATTCCTTGAAAAATGATATTCTGTGCTTGATAAGAGCAAGAACTTGAGTCTTTTCTCATCTTGTCTGACTTTTCTCAAATATAAGCAAATCTTTGATTGTTAATCCATTTTCAAAAAATAAACAAAAAAATAATAAACAAAAAAAAAGACTAATTTCATTGTTTTATTAAAAATTTAACCTAAGCAAATTTAGAATAATAAAAAACAAATTTGCCTTAACGTGAGGATAAGAAGTGTGTATTGATAAAATTACTTTAATCAAACAAACGACAAGTAAAATTTTGTAATGATATGAATACCTTAATTTGTTGATTTTATATTGATATAAGGGTCGTGTTTGAGGAAGGTATGCCAAACCCTTGTCAATTAAGGAAAGGATAAAACAAAAAGTATCCGTAATCTAGATTTCATTCTAAATACAATAATAAGAAATAAACAAAACAAAAAAAGGGTACAATGACAAGCAGTGGAGGATCGGAAATATAGACAGATTGTTAGGATACATAGGGCGATTGTTGTCTGTTTTACTTAAGACAGAGAACCTCTTGAGAAGAAGAAAACACATAAGGTACTTCGAGGCACAAGATGGTAAACTCACTAATGAGTGAGCCCAAACAAATGATGAATTTCATAGTGCTGGGAATTACAATAAATTAAAAATATTAGATTTGACTTGACTGCTTATTTCGATATTAACAATAAAACTATTCAATAGAATCTAAATAACCAAAGGATTTCAATTCATTAAAGTTCCACAAACCAAATAATAAGCAAATAAGTTTAGCTGGCACACAAAATACACAACTGAAAATGTATTATTGAAGAAAAAATGGTTAAATTCATTTCAAAATTTAAAATAAAATACGATAGATATTAACCATATAAATTTTACTAATTTTATTAAAATAATATTTTTACACTCACGATGCATTATTTTAAAAAAAACGCTTTAATGAAACTATGAAAGTGTACAAAAAAATTGTAAATTAAAAAAACTGGCAATCAAAAGAATTTTCGATGGAATTCAAAATTCTCGATCAAGACTATTTCTTCAAATCACACGAAAAATCTCCATGTGACCGATGAAATAAAAACCTCAATCTTAAAGATAAATTGAAGACATGTGATACGGATGATTTCGATTCAACCAAAACATTTTTATATGAGAATTATATCATCCGATGAAATTTTTGAATCGCGTGTTTTGATTCGATGACTGATCCGTTCTATCTTTCGAGAAATAAAGAAACTCATTGATATTAAAAGATAGCGATGTTGTGAAGACAAGTTCAAAAAAGAATAAATGAAAAAAATAAAAATAAATAAAAAATTAGTATATTTTTTTTCTCTAACTTTTACTTATCCCTATCTTTTATTCGCTGTTATTTTCCTTAAAAACCCGACGAAGCACTAGTTTCTTCTTTTGGAATTTATTTTTTTCTCTGAAATCGTAATTTTAAATGCAAATTCTGACGAAAAATTTAAAAATAAATTGACAAAGATTGTATAAAGTAAATTCTAAAGTAATTCATATTTTTTTAAATTTCACCAATATAAAATGTAGTTTGAAGCTTTTTATTTAACCTTAGAAACGAAAAATATTTTCTTAAATCTTACCTGTAAACTGATTAAAAGATTCATAATATAAGCAATCAATATGTGCAACCGTAATAAAGTTGAAATAAATAAATCAAAGCATGCTTATTAAATTATTCTTTCTAATTCATAACTATATTTAGAATTTTCATTTTTTTACATAATTAAATATTTTATAACAAAAAACTTTAATAATAATATTTCTAAAACTAAACAGGAACAGCTCTTCAGAGTTAAGACAGTTGAGCTACAAATTAGTTTTTTTTCCTTTCCTCGGATCGAGAAATGTCTCGAATTAAATTTTCATGCTTACAAGATTATAAAAAATTTGGATTAAAAATTAATAATAAACTCTCAATACCGTGAAAGCCGATTTCTTTAAACCGATTGCACTCGGAATGTATTTAAAAATAATTGGATGAGGAATATCGTTTTTGGAATTTTCTTAACTTTGTTTTTAAAAATAGAACAATTCTTTCCTTTCGAACAGACGTATCTTATTTAATGAATAATAAGGTATCCAATGGTTATTTAATCATTTTGCGTGATTTGATCAGAAGATTCTATTTAGCTCTGGACAACAATGAGATAAAAGTTCGATTACCGTTATCATACTTCGAATAAAATTTACCGTTTGTGAATTCTCACGAAAATACCGGTAATTTGATAATTTTTGACAGTATTCGTAAAGTGGAAAAAAAATGTGGGAAAAAAATTACATTTTAGGAATATTCAAATACTTATTAGAAATTACATGTTATAAATATAATCAAATATTAATTAATTATACATCTTTGAATTACTCAACATTGAGTGTGTACAAGGTAAAAACAAAATAAATTAGTTTAAAGGAAAATATGCAAAAAATCTTATAATAAACATCTAATAAAAACAACTGGTATAAAAGTTCAGTAAAAATTAACGTGAAAAATTATTTAGAATGTTCCTAAAGAGATTTGACATCATTTTTAAGTTCTGAAATGATTTTTTTCTATAAATGTTTTGAGTCGAATAATGATTAAAAAAATTTTCTATGCAAAGATTAAGTAAAAAAATTCTCTGTAAAAATGTCTGTCTCGTTTTCTTCCAATTTCGAATATGTTAGTCCAATTTACAAGTAAATGGACAAAAAGAAAAAAAATTTAAACAAAAAATTTTGAAACCGAAACTGAAAAAGTATTAAAAGAATATACGTACATTTTTAATGTACACATTATTAATAAAAACAAAAACTCAAAATTATGCAATATTAGAAAATTTTCTTCAAGTATTCGAATAAAAACTTCGTTTATTGTATTGATTTCCCGGCAAATTCAAACTGCTCAAAAATGCCGGTAAAAGATTCTTCGCTAAATAGTACACAAAATTAAAAACAAATTATCCAAAATACAAAAACATTCAATTAGGATACGGATAAATATAAATAAAAGTATTAATTCTGAAATAAATTCGAAATAAAACTTACTTTTAGCAACTTGACTTTAACTTTAATAAAATGTTTTAAATGAAGATCTAAAATTTCAGACATGTCGTAAGCCGTTGCAAATGAAAACACAACACTTCAGAAGAGTAAATAAACAGTCAACGTTGGTCCACGCAAAACTTGAAATGCGAGAATATTGGAGACATATTATAAGACATCAGTATTTCAAGATCATATTGTGTTGTGCCGAAGTTTGAAAAAGACCGAAGATTCAGTTTCATTTCGCACCTTTTACAAGAGGCGACGTCATATTGACGTCACATTCTACTGCTGCCATCTATCGTTAATTAACAGAGCTATTTTGATGAGTTGTTGCGACAGGTGTATCTAATCTGATATGAAACCTCGTAGCAACAGAAATTCCTGTCAATAGGTTCACCATGTAATATCATTTCAGAATCATACCGGAGGATTTTATCATTTATTTCAATGCTGAATGTTAATATTATGTTTGGACTTTGAATCGGATTATTTATTATTATTTTGCTTTGATCTGTTTGTACCTTTAATAAAAAAAATTTCTCGACTTTTTTTTTTGCCATCAGAACAAAGTCTGCACTGCCGAAAGGGTTGAGATACGAAGAAAAAAATTTCTATTGATAGATCAAGTAAAATTTACATCATGCGTATTATCATTGTTTCTAATATCAAATGAGATCAATAAAAAATGTCCGTGATATGATATTAGCATATTAGAACGCAAATGATATGCGAAAATAAATATGAACCTAAAAAATTGGCATATATTTTTAACCTTATTTAAATATAAAAAGAAGACCAAGAAAAAAAAACTGATAGAAAATATGTACTTGAATTTAATGAACTTCGAGAGAAAAAGAGAAATTTTAATCATAATTTTTTTACCACTGCCAAAGAAAATTTAGCCAGTCTCTGGAATTGAAATTTCAAAAAAAACATTTTATAATAGGGGGGAAAAAAGGAAAAAAAATAACTTTTATTTAATAGTGGTTTTAATATAATTTAAAGGAAGTTTATTTAATAGTGGTACGGATTTAAATAAAAAAATGTATCTTATATTAATGAAAGTTTTTAATATTTCAGTTATTCTAAAAAGTTGCTAAATATTAAAAATAAAATTTCATTTTTAAGGGCTCTTTGCATTGAGCTCAAGGCCAACGATATTTTAGTCAAGACCCGTGTTCCAGTCTTTATTCTATTGAAGTCCCGTGTAGAAAAACTGATGCGAGTTATAAATCTGTTTTTTTGAGACTCAAAACCATCAGTCTAGTCTCAATCTAGTCCCTCAGACTAGTAAAAATCCTGTCTCAAGACGATATGTTATGTTTCTTTAGGATATGGTACCAGCCCAGGCACTAACTTTACCATCTAACTGCGAGTCAAAATTATGAAATTATCGGCCAGAAACAAATGGAAATGCCCACAACAACACCGATTAAATTACATTTGTTATTTCAGCTTGCTTTTCAAACATTTCTTTTTCGAAAAAAAAAAAGCATTGTGAATTAAAATGTGAAAGTGAACTAAAATATACACTTCACAATGTGATTTAAAACACAATAAGATGTTTCTACCCAGTAAGCGCTAACTTTTTAAACTGTGATCGATTGAGGTGATGTATCTTTTATTAACAGTTCAACTGATTAAGAACGATTTTTTTTTATTTTCACATTGTATTAGAATTATTAAGAATGCAATATCTTAACAATTGTCAAATCGCATCTTGGTAATTTAGTAGAATGCTATTTTCAGTAATCGCAACAAATCTATTTAAAAATCATTTGTGCACTAAATTTGTAGGGATTTCGCAATCTTTTTATCATGCTGCAAAAATCTTTAGAGTAACATAGCCCTCTTAGATATTAAGCTCAAAATATAACACTTAATGACCTATGAGTCCTAAATCCGAGTCATTTCCTCCAGAGATCGTCTCAAGAATCTGTTGCACTCTAAAATCGAGTCACAAAGTCGTATGAAATCGGAATATCTTCTTAATATGCAAGTGTTTAAAAATTACACACGCCTCATTTAGCTGTAAATTAAATTATTTGCTTCATTTGTTTTAATATAGAAAGGTTCATTTTAAGCTAAGCCGTAGCATTCACTCTTTAACACTTTAAAGATAGGAAAAGTGAATTCCCATCTTTTATTTTCCAACTGTTAGCAACGCATAACGGAAATTCACGTTATTTGCAGAGATGCCTGCAGTTACGAAATTTATGAACCACTTTTTGTAAACAGTATTTCTTTTAAATATCTTTCAAAATAGTAACCTCTTTACTCGTTAAACTCAGCAATTTTGCTATATTATGAGGTAAAAAATTACTGCTTAAAAATGGGTTAAAATATTACGTAATCGTTTGCCTCTCTACAAATGAAGTGAGTTTCTGTCATCCACCGCCTAGAATTAAAAAAAAAATAAGACAAGAATGACGCCTCCTGTCTTCAAAATGAGGAAAATATGCAGAAATTCAGCCCTCATACTTTTCAGTGTGCACCGTTTGCAATGAGTTATTGTACTAGTAATCAAATTAAAGAATGTAAATTTTCACAGATGTATATCCGGGATCTAAACGCAAGGGAAGGAAGAAAAAATAAGTTTTGATTCGCTGAAAAGTATTTCGAAAACAGGAAAATATAGTAGAGCACCGAAGAATGTGTCATTTGTGTTCATCAAAAATGGCAAAGACGGAAGCTAAGTCGAGAAATTCGGGGGTTAAGTCTGTATACCACAGCAGTTCGATCACCGAGCCCCTTCCCCCTTTATGTATGAACGTGACATCACGGACCACTAAGATTTTGAACATCTCTCCCCGACTTTTTTTCTTTATCAAAATACATGTTTTAGTAGAGTTTTTTCATTGGAGACAATTTAGTAATCTAGACTAGTATGGCACATCTTTCAATTTTTCCATGAGGTTTTTCAGTAAAAGAGGGAAATCTCAACGTTCCATGAGAGACTCCGTGGACTCCTGCAGGTCCGCGGACCAGAGTTTAAGAACCACTGCTATATCAGATTTAAAGGAGATAAGCTCCTGAGGGTAGAGGATTAAAATCATGGGAAAGACTAAAATGAGTTAACTAATGGAAAGACTCCCGCCAAGATGGATTGTTTCGAAAAAGATCTTAATATTTTATAGGTTAAAAACTGGGAAATTGGAGAAGACTTCGGGAGAAAGCCAGGGTCGACCCAGTTTTTTTCAGCCACTGAAGAATGGAAAAGACAAGTCAATTATGTAACAATAACATTGAAGCTCAGCTTCGAATTAATCGTATTCGCGATATGTTGCCTCGTGCTGATATACTATATTAGCATCTCTAGAAGAGGAAGCCGATTCCAATAATGAAATAGATATTCTGATAAAGCGCGTAAGTAGTAATAGTACTATGGAAACTGAAACATAAATTCCAACCTTGCTGATGGAACTCCAAACAGCGCTGAAACTCGTAATGGTTCAGAAGAATCTACACTAAATGGAACTTGCATTAAAAATGCTCAGATCAATGTGAATGATGTATCTGATATACCATTGTCTCAGAAAGAGCAGGATTGGTACATGCAGCGCAAGCAGCTTTTTTTACTGCTTTTAGCAGGAACTGGGAATGCTGCTACTGGTGACAATTCTACCGCTACACCTACAATATTAACTGCTGGTGCTGTAACTCTTTCAGATTCTGTCGCGCGCGCCACAGGTTAGAAACTAATAAATCCACTTTCTTAAAACGAGATTTCGTTAATATTTCCGACGACTTTGCCTATCTAACTCACGGAAAATAACTGACTGAAATCTGTAGAACGTAATGGTTTAGCAGTTACATTTTAGGTGAGTTTCTAACAAACCTAATATGTTGGTTTCATTGACGCACGAAGCCATATTTGACTAAGCGGTGACAAACATTTAATTTATAAGTAAACTTTAACCCGGTTTTTAATGATAAAATGCCGTATGGTTAGTAAAAAATGACGGGGAGGGATTGACATAGAGAAGAGTCGAAAATAAAAGATTGTTAGGATATCGCTCGGTCATAGCATACATTTTTACCAAAGACGCAGTTGTGTTCTGTCTACAGAAAAAATACTCTAGCATCATGGGTTCCAAGTCCCGAATCTCTGAAGGAAACAAATTGATAATGGCTCTAAAAGCAAATAAGTGATTCTTTGGTATGTAGTAGATATCTGAGTATGAAGAATTATTTTATAATCACATACACAGTGTAGCAATATTATATTGAAACGAATCCAAATTTTGTAGAACACTGGCTATGAAATGACCGATAGAAGCAATGAATTGTCGTCAGAACTTTGCATACATGCACTGTGGATAACAGGGTAAAATTGTATCATCAATTTTTTAATGCGCAGCAAGAAGTACTTAAGAACCAGAGCCCTTGGTAATATTAACCAATCAATTTTACTCGAAATACATAGAGGTAAATATCAAATATATTCATTCTTCTAAAACATAATTGTAAAAAAGAGTTTATAGTTTATACAAGCATTTACCAATCACAGACAGAAATATAACAAAGTGGATGACAATTGAGCATATACATTTGAACAGCCGCTTGTTAGATATATTTTTAAGATGCTAAGAAAAAAATATTTTTCTGTTATTTTGCATATACAATTATTTATACTTAAGTAGAGGAATACAGAAAATATTTTTATTGCTGTTTTGAAATAATAAGATGCCCGAAAAACATATTTTCAAAATTAGTTTCTGTAAAAAAAATAGTTCGTCTTATTATGAATTTGTATGGCGAAATTAGTAGGCATCACAGAACTAGAGATGTGTACCAAACTATTTCTTTTAAATAATAGGTTCCAATATATTAGCTCCTGTCTGAAAATAGGTTCCAATATCCTATTACTTTTGGAGAATTAGTTTCTATTACTCTATTGTATTTGAAATCATTATCAAATTAGAATTATACTATTTTCAAAATATGTTACATAAACCTTACCTTTATAACATATTCCAAGATTCTGTTATGTTTTTTACATATTCCACAACTGTGTTATATTTGTAATATTTCTACGACTCCTATTACACTTGTAATACATTTCATAAATTCTTAATATAGTCAAAGTATATATTCCACGGAAATTGTTACTTTTAGAATATGTATTACACAATATTACTGCTATATTTATCTTTTAAGTACAATACCTCTTTCTCTAATAATGAATTTGAGCTGAGCATATCCAAAACATAAATCAATTGATGAGGTCATGCGGAATATGGGACAACACACACAAAAGGTATTATCCTCCGTGAAGACACATTCGTTTGTTTATTGAACGTTTTTTAGTGTTTATTTCTCTTCGACACAAGGTTCGCTAAAGGCGGCCAGTTTTGCTTAACAAAGATACAATCATGGCTTTGGATATTCAAGCTAAAATGTTGAATAGATACTAGACTGAGCTAGTGTCTATATTAATGATGCACTGTAAGGCCGTTAGCCTAGTAGTCAAGGTAATGGACTCGTGGCCGCCGTGTCATGAGTTCCAGCCTAATACCGTTGAAGACCCGCCATGTTGGGGAGCCATCCATAATACATCTGTCGAGAGCTCAAAAGTCCTCCAGTTGGTGTGTCCTCGTCACTTGACCATGATTCAAAATGACGAGTTCTTTCGCCAAGAGCCCTCTAGTGCGACGTTAATATTCACTCACTAAAGCAACACGAGGGCTATTGGTGACGAACCTCGTACTTTTGAATCCTGGTCAAGTGATGAGGACGACACCTGGGCTGACACCACGCTCCTAACTACCACACCACATCAACTGAAGGACATTGAGCCTCAACAGATTTAACGTGCATCACCCCCTCTGAACGACGGGTCTTCAGGGGCACAAAGGCTCGAACTCATAACACGCCAGCCACGAGTCCGATACCTTAACCGCTTGGCTACCGCGGCCACCTAAATTACTTGAGATACGATTGCTTAGAATTAACATTTGTATGGATCAATACGAAGGTTGAGGGAAAATATGGGAAGGGGGATTGACAACGAGGAAGATCTCCAGGGCATCCCTAAGTTTACCACAGACAGAAAACCTCGTATTAGAGAATAGTGAGTGAATATTAACGTCGCACTGTTCAGCTACATGAGGGCTTTTGGTGACGGTCCGCGTAATTTTGAACCATGGTCAAGTGACGCTGATGACACCTGAGATGCACCCCTCTCTACCACACCACACCAACGAGAGGACGTTTGAGCTCTGGACAGATTTAACGTGTATCGCTCCCCTACACGGAGTGTCTTCAGTGGTACTGGGATCGAACTCATGACGCGCTAGCCATGATCCGATGCCTAGACCACTTGACTACCGCGGCCACTCGTATTAGAGAAGAAGGTTCGGTTGAGCGTCTTGAGATTGTAGGCCCTGTGTGTATCTGGGAACGTTTACTGCCTTCCTTGGGCAAATACGAGACTAGTGAAAAGCACAGATTGTGAAGGGCCAATTCTGTGTGGAGTTCTAATTTAAAAGACACGCAGTATGAGAATGAAGTGTATTTAACCTAGCATTGGAGTGGAAAAGTGATTGAGTTTTTATTAACGTCACACTTTGAAGCTACATTACGAACAATTTTAAACCGCTGTCAAGTGACGAGGACGGCATACGAGCTGGCACTACCTTCTCCAAACACCCACATCATGCCAGCGTAAGCCTGACTTTAAGCCTGCATAGATTTAACATGCATCATCCCCTATACACGGCGGGTTTCTAAAGGCACCAAGACTCGAAATTGTGCATTGACAACGCTGGCGACGAATTTCTGACCATGAGCATTCGACTACTTGGAATGGAAGAGGAAAAAATCTGGACAATAAACAAGGAATCTAAAAGCGGTTACAAAAATTAAAAAGCATAATTCTAGATTTACCGATATCGAAGTGCCTTGATTACCTCTCGTTCTCTGAGATATTTCATATAAGTATTAAAACTTTTATTCGCAGAAAATACAATTTTTGTAATGTTTTAGAATAATTCAACACGCATTTTAGTGCATTATTTATTTTACAATTAATAACTTGCCTCAAATCGAATCGTCTGGTCGAAGGCATTTTTTTCTCATAATGGCTGTCCATTCCTGTCCAGCACGGTGGTTTATTAACGACAGTCAGTAAACCATGGAATTTTGAACACGATCAGAAGACTTGAGTCGACTTTAGAGCTGGCATTGCACTCTTCTCCGTGCCACGCCGAAGAAATTTCTTCCGTTGCCTCTGCAAATAAAAAGTTACAATTATTATCATATACCTAAAATTTAAATAAAACCAATAATTTTAATTTATAGTTATGAAGGAAAGACAATTTAAATCATTTTATTCATTAAAAAAAATTTTAAAAATTTAGACTTTTTTTACATTTTAGTAACTGATTTCACTAACCCATTTTTATACCTTCAAATCTTAGCATTTTATTGTGTAATCTAAATTTCAGCAAGTGCGTAAGTGTTTATTGACGTTGTACTATAAAGTAACAGGAGGGATATATGTATGACGGACTTCGTAAGTTTGAACCTCGGTCAAGTGACGAGGACAACACCTGAACTTGTAACACCTCCCTAAATTACTCTACCACGCCAACGGAAACATTTTGAGCCTCGAGTTTTTTAACAAGCATCAGCCGCTTGTTAAATATCTCAAGTCTTCCATGGCACTAGAGCTCATGACACTTCCGCTACGCGTTCGTAACCATAACCACTAGGCTACCGCGGACACAGTGGCGTAACGAACACCCTCGAAATCTCCACATTGCGGGTGGACCCTGGATTCTAGGGGGGCTAAAGCCTGACTGCCGTCAAGTTATAATCCTTTGTAAGAACCGACTTTTTGGGGTTCAAAACTTGACTTTGCAGGGGACCTTAATATTCTTCGTTACACCACTGCGTGGCGAATCCTATTAGTATTTAATTAATTTTATTTCTCAGGTCCCTTTCAATCTCTAAGAGTAATAAAATATAAATTTTTAACAAAAATATCAAAAATAATTTATTTTGTAGTAAAATTACATTTATGATTAAATAACTATGCTCTTTCAGTGGAATTTTATAGGAATGATTAAATTTCTATTTTTAATGCAAAAAAAAAAAGTTAAGGTTCTTAAAACTGTTGATTTGTTTTTAATAAATACTGAATTATTAAATTTTAAGAGGATAATAGCTTTTGTTGTTCCATACCCAACAAGGTTGCTTGGCTACAGCGGACGTGGCTAAAGTGGACACAACATTTCGGGGTCTGAGCGGACACTTTGAAACTCATCGTGTTTAAAGCGGACACATTTTTTCTTTTAGGCTGATTTCAATTCTTTCATCCAATTTTACATTTGATTTTTTCCTTTTTATCCCAGCGTCACCTAATTTTCTGGATTTCAAATTAATAGACGCTTATTAGTTAAAATACTAAAAGAAGAAACACAAAAAGTCAAATTCAAAACATCAAACAATTTAGAAAAATGTCTAACATCTTTAAGTTTTGTCACTAGGTTGAACTAAACCCAATGTTAAATGATATTTATGTCTTTATAATAAAGGTTAGTAAGTATTTATTTACTTGTCTTTATTTTTCTTTTATTTACTTGTATTTTACTTCTAGTATTTATTTTTACTTACATTAATAAAACTAATTAATTTTATGGCAATTGCACCTGTTCTAATATTTATTTGACTCTAAAATACAGTTTTCCACAAAATTCCTGAAATTCGTTCATACCCTTCATTATATTGTTACTTACTATTAATTTTTAAATATTTGTCTGAAAGTTTTTATTTTTATTGCATTTCGCTACGTTCAAAATGTATTCGCACTATAATATGTTAACAATTTAATATAGATAATTATATTTGGCCAAAGTGTGTTTATTATCCTTGTGTAATTCGATAATGGATTTTGTTCTAAAATGGGAAAAAATGTGTGCCCGTTCTAACCACGATGAGTTTCAAAGTGTCCGCTCAGACCACGAAATGTTATATGTCCGCTCTAACCACCCACAGAACCTGTAACCGTAAATGCTAAATTTATTATTGTTTATTTAGAAAAATGTAAAATTATAATTTTTATTCTATAAAAAACCAAATTAATATAGATAATTGTTTTTCTCTCCAAACATGTATGTGTGTTCAGTAATTTATTTAACTAAAGTAAAAACGTGAAAGGAAAACTCCAATGATGAATATAGCTGTAGTATTAATTAAGAAAAAGAAACCAAAGTGATAACTTGTAATTATTTTTTTATCTCAATTACTTTGTTGCAATTATTTTGAATGACAATATAATTTACCTGAGACCATAGATAATTATCTACATAATGACACCTTTTTAGGTCAACATCAATCTTAAACATCAACCATCATTGAATTATTATTTTTATAAAAATGCATTCTCTCTGAAAAAAATAAATGCGGTTATAAAAAATCAAAAACATCAATAGATTAAATAATTGAATGAATAATTTGTTTATTTATTTATTCACCTTTTTAAAAAATATTGAAAGTTGGATTACGTTTTGGAGAGGTACCACCAACTTGAATGCTAGTACTAAGCCTAGAGAGACGACAGAATAGTAAGATCGGTAGAGCTGATCTCATATTACAGCGTACTACGTGGACAATGACCTCAAAGACCTTTGGTATAAGGTTTATGAAACGAAATATGATCTCGTATACCTTAGTGCACCAACCATCCAATATCCTTTTCAAATCGATAAAGATTCGACAAATCTCATTCAACTTGTATAGTCTCTAACTGGAATGTAATTTTGAAATGCAATCATGTGAGAGGACGACACTTGAATAGGCAGAGCTCTCCGAGCTTCTTCCCTACTCCAACGGGAGGACTTTGAGCCTCGAGAGATTTTACGCGTATCTGTCCTTACACTGCTGGCCTTCAGTGGTATTAGGGCTTGAACCCGGGCCCGCCGTCCTCGTGTCCGTGACCCATAACCATTATACTACCACAGCCAACACCCTACTCTTTAAACTTTTCCATCACGGCAATATGAGGACTTTGAACCTAGACATATTAACGTGCAGCAACCCCTCTATACGCTAAGTTTCGAATCCGTGACTCGACAATGCCGGCATTGAGTTCGTGATTATGACTACTCAGCCTTTCTTGGCCATTTAATGAGGTCATCATCTGGTATCTCGTATATTCACCATCCCAACATGTTAAGTGTCGTAGTAGCCAAATTTAGTAGTAGTAGATGGTGTCAGCGACACCATCTAGCTCCATCTCCATAATTTAGGCATGGAACTGGAGGGGAGGGAAATATTATACAGCCCTCTGCACCCGTGGTTTCTGTTGCGAACACCCACAAGACTTCCGGACTCACTAATTTAACGAGCACGTACTCTGTGTGTACTCGGAGGGTATTTGGTGGCATCGGGCATCTAACCCAGGCCTTCTGATGGAGTCCGATGCTCTAACCATTAGGCTACCCACGGTCTCACCATCCCAACATGTTAAGTGTCGTAGTAGTCAAATTTGGTACAGTAATAAATTCGAAGCCACTAAGTAGCAAATTCAAATTTCGTTATGTAAGGGGGATGATGCATGTCAGTTCTGATAAGAAGGAAAACAGAGAGGAGGGGGATCTGACCACCTCCAAGGTGTTCTCTCTCTAAATTGGAGAGCCAAAACGTGCTGTCACCTGAACAGTACTCAAAGCTACAGATAACGACAGGCATACATCTAGCCCTTTGCCACGATGAATTTCGTGTACTTCAATCTGACATTGTCAGACAGGTGTCATGAGTAACAACAACGCGAACTCGTATTTATTTCCACTCAGTTTCTGAGGTCACTCCTTGCTTTTCAAATGGATTAACTGATTTATTCATAATTAACATCACACTTTGAAAATACATTAGGGCTATTGGTGACTAACCTCGTAATTTTAAGCCTCCGTTTGTGTTTGTTAGGGAGTGAGTATTTATAAATGTTGCACTTAAGAGGACTATTGGCAACTGGCCTTGTAATTTTGAGTCGCGATCAAGTGACGAGGACAACACCTGAGTCGGCACCTCGCTATACTGACATCCACATCACGCCAACATAAAATAATCAGATTTAACGTGCATTAACTCCTCCACACGATGGGTCTTCAACGGTATCAGGTCTCGAACCCACGACTCGATATCGCTGAACCGTGAGTCCGTGACCATGACCTCTAGGTTAGGACAGCCTCCCTGTTTGAGTGAGCAACAACGAAAAACGCAAAAGCTAAAATACAGAATACAGCAAATAATAATCAACTCTTTTGTTCGCCTTTTTTTTTTCATGCACTGCAAGGTCTCGTATTTTTATTTTTAGGCTTTAAAATAAGCTGTAAGAAATCGGCGATACGAAAAAGTTCCCGAATAAAGATAAATTTTTCACTAAAAAAAATGATAACAATGGCATATCGTTCAAAGAAGTGTGAAATGAGCAAAAAATTTCTAGATACACATGGAAGAGATAAATACATGAAAAAAATACGGGTAAAAAAAACGTCCCACACGTTGAACATACGAGTGCTTTGTGTATCCAAAGATATGTCACGCGGAGTATTTCTAAATCGGAAAGGTGAAAATAATCTTTTATTTGTTGATATCGAAATTTAAATGTTTTAAAATTAATTTTCAAGCAAAATGGAAAAATAAAAATATTTCAGAGAATAAAATACACAGAAGATCGTCCACACTTTATGGAAACGATTTTGATCAGTAAATACCGTATTTTTTTTGTGGAAATTTGCTTTTATCTGATAGTCCTAATTCTGGACAATAGCTCTAACTCGAATTTTTCATGAAAGTAAAATTTGTCTTAGTACTGTTATGCAAATTTTACTCCATTCCTCTTGAACCGTTTTCCAAAGTCCGTTCGGTGTTCTTCAATGCCGTTTTCCTAAGGCTCGTTTGAAGTAGCTCTGTACCAGCTGTCAAAAAGACATTTAAATTGCTAAATTTGAAAAAATTCAATATTAGGTAAAATCGAAAAACATGGCAAGGCGTCTATGAGACAAAACAAAGTTTGCGAACCTCTGCACTAAATGTGAATTTTAAAAAAAATATTAACTGTAACTGTAACTAATTGCAAAAAAAATGAGAAAGACCGTGTTAATGGAGTGATTATAACATTAAGCTTGAGGTCAGTGATGCTTCAGTTGGGTCTTGTGTTCGAGTTTTGATTTCTCTAAACACCTGTAAAGAGGTTTATGCATGCTTGAGTCTTTCAGAAGTGAGAGAGAAGATTCTAATTGCGTGGATATGGAGAGTAAGTTGCTATATATCTCAGATGTCAACTTCTTTTCCTGACCGACTACAAATTATGAGACGTTTTCATTCTGGTGTAACATACTGGGAACGAAAATAGGCTAGAGATATAAATATGTGTGTTTAAATTTTATGCTATTACTAACATATTTCATACATCACCTTCTCTTTTTCTTTCCTTTCTCGTCTCTAAGCTGGTTCACTTCCTTTTCTTTTTCTCGATTTTCTCGCTATTTCTGCCCGCTACGATTTGTGGCAGTCCTATAGTTGGCTCTCTCTCTCTCGTCCCTAACGAAATCAACTGATCTTTTATGGCTATAATGTTTGCTACAGTGGTAAACAGTTCTTAGTGTAGATCAGGAATAGAAATATATCAGGGGTAGCCAACCCGAATGGCCTTGCGGGTCACTTCGGAAGAGCATTATAATCCCACGGGCCGCATATAAAATATATATCTTTATATTAGATTTGGACCCATTACAAACCTTCATTGCAGTAAAAATTTAAAACAGAATGAATTACTATTATTATTTTTCATTACTTTGCACGCAAACAAACTTAGATACCATAACAATAATAATGCAACGATCAAATAATGTTTAATTTATTTAATTAGTGAGATATTTGTTTTTTAACTCTTTCATTAAGTTTTTGCAATGCAGTCTCAATGCGTGTATTTAAACATTGTAATTGATGTTGCAGGTTTTCGTTCGTTAAGTTTGATTACGATTTATGTTTGATAAATTTCATTTTCAAAAACAAACAAAAAAATGATTCGCAGGTTTAAGCTGATCCAAAAGTACTCACAACTTTTTGTGCCACATCTCTCAGACTGGAAATATTTTTCTTTTGTGATATAAGTGTTACAAAAATTTATTTTTGATTCTGATATTTCAAAAATGTGTTTAAATTCATTTTCACATTCCAAGTCAATTATTTCCTTTTGGGGATATTTTGCAGTCTGTTCGACATCGACATAAAAAAGGGGAATAAATATATTTCAAATATTTTTTTGTTTTTGTATTTGTTTAAATTAGTGAAACGACTCTCAAAAATGTAGATGTAAGATTGCTTATTTCTTTTTCGTCTTTGATGTAACTGATATATTTTGAATTTTGAATTCTTTCATCAATGAAAAGTATTGAACGGCATTATGAATCTCGCGAGTCGCAAAATGTTTCAAGGCGGGCCGCGGGTTGAACACCCCTGAAATAGATAGTTGAAAGCGTTTTTAAATCTTATTACTTCCGTACTATCCTGAATCATCTTTAATGGATTAAACAAATAATCGAATAAGGATTGAAATTAATCATCTTTACGCTCATGCGCATTTCGAATGAAATTTTTCAAGAAAAGTCTAAACAAACACACACACGAAGCAAAATCGTAATGGACATCAGTCCTTTGCTAAAGTAGCAAGAATATTTTACGTCTTTACACCACACAATAAGAAGACAAAATAGATCACAAATGAAAAGTAGACTGAACGCACGGGAATTCTCTAGAATTATTCCATTTATTGGAGTTCTTATTTGATCATCTGCCCAATAAAAAAATTACTTTTAAAGGCTTTTCATTGCTTTGAACATTGGATTAAATGAACCCTTAAAAGGAGTTAAATTACCTTCATACCAGTTTGAAAAATATTTTTATGCCTTCCCATTGAATACTTTCTATTCATAATCTTATGTATTAATTTCAGTTTTCGAATCATAATCTCAGAAAAAATGAAGCAATCTCATTTTCTTTTAAGGACATCTTTTCTTCCTATTTCATTGAAGGTCGTTTTGAAAGCTGATAAATACTGTAAAATAGATAACATAGATGAAAAGGGCCTACAGTTGATAAGCAAGTAAAATTCTCTTTATTTTATTTAAATTTATTAGTTTAAAGGAATTCAAGTAGCGCAGAATTTTATTTTTTTTTTGAAATAACACAATCACTTGTTTTTGATGGGAGATTTTGAATTTCTCGAAACAAGTAAAGGATTCAAAATTTACACTCTGAAGGATACATGTTAATTTAAGAAAAATTTCATACATCCACAAGTAACATACTCACTTTTTTAAAAAATTCTTCCCCCTTCCTTTTGGTCTAAAAATTGAACGGAGGGGAAAGGAAGAAACCCGTCTGACGGGGAGTGAAGTGAAAGAAATTTGAAAACGAAACTTTAATGATATAAATATAGAAATCAACATGAAATGTTTGTGTCGAGAAGGAAAGGGGGAATCAGTAAAATTCCGACAGCTAATATATATATATATTCGGACCCCGATTTAACAAATTCTTCGGGACCGAACGTTTTGTTTGTTAAATTGGAATTATTCGTTATATCGGGGGGGGGGGGGAGAGTGATCCAAACAAAATACAATTATTTTTTTCCCACGTGCCTTCTGGAAATTTTATTAGCAAATACACAAAAAACATCCATTAGTTAGAGATTCTTGGACAAAATATTAATAGTGAATTATTACGTATTAGTTAATTGGAAATTTTAAAATACTGACTAAATGATGTATGAAAATCTTTTTGTGTAATTCATGACTCGAAAAAGTTCTTTTTTGACTTAATGCACGGAAAAAATACTGCATCATTTACATCCTGCTGTATAAGAGAAAGCTATGTTTTCACAGTTTCCAAACAAATTTTAAACATTACAAAATGTAACAGTTTTGATAGAAGTTTTTTTTTAAATCAATTTTTGCATTAGAATCACTATTTTTTTGGGTCCGATTGAATTAAAAAATTCCTCAACGTAGATATTTGCTACATACAAGAAAAGTCTTTTTCTGTTCCGGACAAATAAAATATGTGATTTAAAAAAAAAATCCAATTTTTTCTGATACAAACTAATAAAAAATAATTTCCAGCTTCTGAACAATTCGTTAAATTGGTGTTTATTATTCGTTAAAAAGGGGTATTTGTCTCATTTTAATCGGAGAAAGAGAAAAATTCGTTAAATCGCGGTCCGACTATATATATATGTATATATACTGAAGAAATTAAATGCATCAAAAGAAACGATACAATTCATAATTCATTGGTCTTGATAATAATCAACTGATGGATGTTTATGAAATATTATTGAATTTTTAGTCTATAATTAAATACATTAAATTTTAAGTATTCATTAAAACAACAATAGAGATTTCTTTCAAATAACTGAAAAAAGTAGCATTTATAACTTATAAGGATGTAAAATTTTTATTTATATATTAAAAAATAATATTTAAAATGTAATCTATGTTAAATAGACGTTGCTAAAATACGTCACTTTTTTATACATCCATCTCTTTTCTAGGTAACTAAATTTTATACCTTTTTAACATGGTTACGTTATTATTTTATACATTTAGTAAGAGATTATATATAAAAAAAAAGAGACTCGTGAACAAACATTAATTCCTTATATATTTATTTTGACTTTTTTTAAAAAATTTCTCAATGGGTTCAATTTATGACAGTCACATGATAAAGATAATCACGTGTTCTTGACTCAATTTAAATTTGCCATTAAACTAAATTGTACTTGTTGTTCTATCTGTAAAATTAAGATAAAATTTTAAATTTTATAATTGATTATATCCTCAAATATAAAGAAAAAACTCATGAAAAAGATTTTAAATTTATTTTAAAAATCCAATTTTAATCGTGTACATTTAAATTTAGCTTTTTTTTATTTACTTATGTAAGTTATTATTGTTGACAAACATGTGATTATATATATATATATATATATATATATATATAAATTCTGCAAAAAGCAAAGGTTGGCAACAGCGAAGCGCATGAACTGATTAGCTGGAAAAACATGATTGCATTTATCGTAGGATTATAAAGTCGCATGAATTGATGAACTAATTGGCTAGAAGCACGTATTTGTCTTTATCGTGTGACTATGACGTCACATGAGTTTAGCCCATTGTATTCGTTAAGAAAGTTTTGCGTTAAGTAATATAATCTTTTTATACTTATATGTACTAATAAACTGTTTTAAAATAACTAGAGCTGTTTGCATTCGAAATCCTGTAATCGGAAGTAAACATCAATAATTGTATTTTTCTTTCAGAGATATGCAATATTTTGAACAAAAGGCAAAAAAATTTTACGTTGCAATACGTGCACGCTTCCACAGAATTTACACTAACCTGCAACTCATTTACAATCGAATTAACGACGTTTGTTTATAGGAAAACATTGCAACACTATTTACACGTGCTTATCACTAAACAAAGGGGGCTACGTGAGCCCCGTCTTTTTATTTTCGAGTTTTTATCTGCGGAGCATGGCTTATACCTTCTTTTAGTTGTTTTTAAAACAACACATCTCTCTAGATACCCAATCAAGTTAAAAATTTATCACAAACGGGAGATTCCTTCAGGCACGCGGAGAAGTTCCTCCTTTATCCTAATAGATCGGTATCGTAGAAATTTAAACGTATAATAATAAAAAGAAGAAACGGTTATTGAGGTCATCTACTGATCATTGTGGTTTTGAAATACTCGATACAGAAGCAAAATGTGACACTTTTACTTTTTAAAGAATAGTTCACCAGTTCTAAAAGGCATTCGTTTGTCAGAGATATCTTTCGGAAAAGGTAATATTGGTCAAGGACTGGAAACGTGTGTTTATCCTTGCCCTAGGAAGTAATAAATGCATCCTATTTCAAAGTTCGAGCATTCGCTTTTTAAAGTACGTGTTTAACCGATACAAATGAAACAAATAGTTAGAATATCAGAAGAATTGCCCTTCCATGTTGTTTTCAGTGTTAAACTGTTGCTAAGATTAGTAATTTAGCTTTACGTAATTGTACCATTTTACTATCATATTATTATTTACTTAGAATTATTTAGTTTTTCTAGGTGACTGACTACGTGCGGAACCGTGATTTTACAAAAGCGCATAAACAAAAAAGTTTTTTTGATATTTTAGTGTTGCCTGAATCAGAATATACGTATAAAACTGTTTAAAGAAAATTATGATAAATATAAAAAAAATGTTTCCTTGTGTGTGTGTATATATATATAGCTAGTATATATTCCACACCGGGAATTAACTAATTTTTGTAATATATAATTTAGAAGTGAATTTATTCATATTTTATTTTTCCAAAAAAAAAAAGTTTTAACAAAAAAAAAAAAAAAAAAAACTAGCCTTTTTTTAAAATTGATTGTAACTCTGAAAATAATGCGAATACAGTAGGTCAGTAGCTCCCACAGGAATTTTTCAAGGGGGAGGATCCAAGGTCGAAAGTCCACTATTCTCGTATCATGCTCCAATATGCCGCCCAGCATATTCTTTTGATTTTGTCAATTTTCGGGAACAAAAAACAGTGAAAAATTAATTGTTGAATAAATAATTAGCATTAATTAATAAAAGTAATTATTAATAACAAATACTTAATTAAATTTTACGTACTATATACATAGGTTTATAATCAATCGGGAAAAAAAAGGGCTTTGGGGGAGGGTTCCGGACCGGAGGACCCTTCCCTTGTGTGCGCCACTGTAGTAGGTGAATACAACCCTCGAATTACTGGCAGTAAAATAGATACAGTTGGATTTATTTCCACTAATGCCTTCAGAACATTATTTTTCATACATGTTTTGGATCTTCTATGCGGTTAATTTTCTAGGAAAAATCAGCAGACCAAAATTTTTCAAACTAACGTTACACTTTTTGATCTCCAAATGCCAAGTTTATGTTTTTTGCAGCATTATATTACCAGGTTTATCTTTATATATAAAAATTCCATGTCACGGTGTTTGTCCACGATGAACTCCTAAACTACTCATCCGATCTTAATATAATTTTCCATATCGTGTGTCATTTCACCCAATTTAGAATACAGGATAGTTTGTATCTCAATTAGCGATATCAGTATTTTTTTATTGCCGGAAATGAGAAGAATCCGGGAAATGGGAAAATGCGCAAAATGTCGAATTTTGTTGGCTTAAGTGCACAAAAAGTGAATGTTCGGCGTATTTCGGGGCGTGGAATCCGAATTTTCAATCGGTTCGGAAAAATATCCGTAACTTTTCAGGATAATGCCGGACGACCATATTTTAGACACATCGTGGCTGACCTTAAAAGCCTTGGAGCGTGAAAACTTGGTTCCTAACGTATTTCGAGACGAGCAATCTGAATCTGATATCCGATCCAAGAAATTCCCGCAACTTGGCCGAATAATTCCGGAAGATCATCTTTTATGCAAATCGTGGCAGAGGCTTCTCCTAAAAGTCTTTGTGCGCAAAAAGTGCGTTTCTGGTGTATTTCGGGGTGGAGAACGAGAATGCGAAATCGAATTTTAAAAATTCCCGTAACTTCTCAGGATAATGCCGGACTATCCTAATGCTAAAACTATGAAATCTTGAAGGAAGAAAAACTTGTTCGTTTTCGAGCTTCAAAAAATCACTTTCAAGGTTGCATTTGAATGTTTTACAATTATGATACAAAAGGGTTTTTTTTCTCCGTTGAACTGAAATAATAATCTAAATAATCCATAATAAAATAATCCATAAACAGAAACCTAAAATAAAATAAATATGCGTGCATGAAAAAAAATCGTAATTCTTCTTATAAAGGTTTAAGCTGCTTTTGCATTAATCAGTTAAACAAGAAAAAATAAATACTTTTTTTTAAAAAAATGTAAAAGTATAAAATATTTTTCTTAAATAGTTTCTACATACAAATGTAACATAATATAATTCTTACAAATAAAAAAAGGAAAATATTCACTTAGTATAATATTTTAGTCTATCCAAACTTTTAAAAACGTTAAATTCTTTTTACTTTTGCACAGCAATTCAAAAATTAAAACAAATTTATTTTCCGTTTACCGTTATGTCCATAAATGCGGGTGCTTCCCTACTGTTAAACTCCTTTCTTAGTGTTTCTCTTCCATTGGATGAAAATAGCTTTAAAGTATCATCACTAAATCTCACAGTTTTCTTCATACCTTCTTTTTTTCTCTCCTGACTTGGTCCTGGGATATCACTAATAGTTTTCTCATCAGTATTTGATATACTCCAAATAATTACTAGTTTTTTCTGATTAGCTTCAGGTCTATTACTTGCTGGTGTGTCCAAAAAAGTTGCTGATCTGTCATTATATGTTGCTTCAGAACCATTCTAATAAAAAAAATTAATTTAAGAATAAGGATATAATATAATATTAAAACAACATGTTTGCAATTTTTTGGTATAAAAAAATTGTGTTCTTACGTATTATACTGTCAACCAATTTCGTCAAAAGAAAAAATATCGCCAATTAAAAAAATGTTGCCAAATACTGTCATCCTTATTATTATGTTCAAGCGTGAGTGGGTTCGGTTTCCACTATTGGCTGTATATCGCGGCATTCTGTGACGTTTATCGATTTGATGAAATTGGTCGACGGTATAATACGTAAGTACAAAAAAATTAATATTATTAGGCACTTTTCTGAATGCTTTCACCCGTTTGTTTCATATGAGTCTTGTCGAAGACTTTCTTGTTACAGAAACATAAATATTTAACCTCTGAGGAAAATCAGCTAAAATTAAAATGTCTAATCTTGCTCATTTATTACTTTAAAAATGTATTTTAAGTATATTCAGTATGATTGCAAACCAAACATTGGACATCTTTAATCAGAATGCAGTGGAATTCCAGTTCATTTTTGTCTTTTTTTAATTCTCGAAATAATAATTGAGAAATTTCTATCAGAATTTATTCCAACGAGCATTTAAATTCATGTAATATGAAAATTTTTATAATTTTTACAGACAGAATATTAATAAGGGCAGAAAAGGTAAGGAAAACAACTGAAAATGAAACAAAACTAAAAAAGAAAAGATTAAGCTACAAATATCTAACATGATATATATCGATAAATTTAAAATTTTATATTGTTTATATTTTTGCATTAATGTAAAACTCTAAAACAGCGGTTATTAATCATTTTTATTCCAAGGCTTTTACCAGTAAGAAAAAAGCCATAAATATATACTTATGTAAAAATTGCGTTTAGTATTGTTTATTTATGCTATAAAATTGCATTTATGAAATCTCTTCTGTGAGATATATTATTAAGAATAATCCAAAAGACAAGTAAATGAAAGGATACATTGAAATGAATACTATCATAACATATTTATCAATAAAAATATATTATGTGTATATCTACATATATATACGAATACATACACACACGGACAGAAATATATATATGCATATGTGGTTCAAGATAATGGTTTATAATGAATCATTTTAATCAAGGCGATGTTTCTTGGTTTGATGAAATTGGTCAACGGTGTAATACATGAGTATCAAAATTTACAATATTTTGAAAAAAGAAATAATTCTTCATTAGATAAAAAATTTACAAATATTTTCTTTTTTTAATCAGTTTTATAGTATATGTTGTTAATTAAACAAAAAATGGCAACACATTTATATTGTTCTCCTATTATAATAATTTCATCAACATTAAAGTGGTCGAACAAATCATATAGGCAATGAATATCAAAAGACATATATTTTATTTTTTAAATATATTAAATGTATATAGTTGATAATTTTTTTCTTTCTCTCAAGTATAGCTGATGAAATAAAAGTACAATATAAAAAATTATGTAAAAAATTTACATTTTTTTTTTCAAAGTTGCAGTTAATTGCGAAAAAGGTATTATATGCGTGATCTTGGGGTTGTATGTCCCTCTCCACTTAGTAATTACACTTGTTAAAATGCCAGATTATCTGAATTAAATATTTCCAAAATACTTTAATTAATATTACTTAATTAAAATGCTAATTTATTTGGAGAATGAGATGTTTAGATCAGATTGATAAATTGAAGAGTAAATTTTCTTAGATTGGTAAATAAATTCTAGAAAATACTCTTAAGTTTGACATTGACCTGCTTTTTATTTAATTATATAAAACTATTTTATTTATTTAATTCTGCTTAGTACTGAAATAAATAAGAAACTGCGAAATTTAAATATATTTTACAATATTTGGATTAATTTATATGACTTTGAGAGTACTATCAGAAAGATCCTCTGATTTGAAAAGAAGTTATTTAACAAAAACAACCAAAAAGAGGTTTTTTAGGGAAATGGAAATGTAACTTTACAATATCTCCTTTGGCCGATCAGCTATCATTGATTTCAAATAGTGGCGTCAACGTTACATCATACAAGAAGAGGTTATCAGAGTTCAGTACCGGATATCTTTTTTAAAAGAAAATATTAATCAAAGGATTGAAGTCAATTACGTGATAAAATGATAAATTATCGAGTGTCTTTGATTAACATTTATTTTATTTCTTTTTCAATATTAAGTTAGTTTTGTGAAAATATTTTATTATTATTAATATTATTTTACTTTGTTTTTCATTTTAGTTTATATTTATTTGAATAATAAGGAAAACATAATTAGTGAAGTATCCAAAATAATGTAATATTTAATACACGTAAGACTATATTTACTTTTTAAAAAGAGTTGAAACTCTTCCTTCTTCTACACATAGAAAACTATTTCGATATTAAAATTATATTTTGCTTATCCTTAAAATTTTAAATGAAATTAATACAATCTCGCTTGTTCAAAATAATAATTCGAAATTCGTAAGATAAAATATGAAAACATAAACAGAAGTCACTGTATATTTTTTATGATAAAGAAATATATCTTTAATAAAATGCTTGGAAAATATTTACCTTTTCGAATAAGACTCACAATGTTTTTAATAATTTAATCAAGTATGATCGAAAAAGAAAGACATACTGAACTTCAATCTTCCATTCTAAGTTTACAACTTAATCAGAAGTAGAATACAGTTCCATTGGGCCAGATACATAGTTTTAAGATTTAATAAATAATATGCGCAATTTAATCTGCAGGCGATATTTTTTATGCATATATTAACGCTCAGATTTTATGACAAAAAAAAGGCAGATGATTTTTTTATAAGACATCAGGAGTCAAAATAATAATATAAATATGTAAAATAATTAAAGGATGTAAATATAATTTTTCTCAATGGCAATATATTAAATTATGACATAAAACCTATCCTGTAAAAAGAAGCATGATCACTTCTTACTCAATAATTTTTATTTTTCAAACAGTTCTCGCTTCATCTTATGTATTGTACAACTAAAATTGTTTTTAGCTTTACCTATTAAAGTGAAAAAGGGCATATTTATAAAATAATTCGAACTTTTTATTTTATTTTCTGAAGTTTACAATATAGTGGGAATGATTTCTCCAATAATATAATTCAATATAGAAACACCATATATAGAAAGGAAATTAGAGAATTACAAGGAAAATCGCTTTCTATTTTATGACTTAATATTGTGATTCTGTCATATGTATATACATATTCATATTAGTTGTAATTATTTGGTAAAAAGTAATTAAAATGAAATGCTTCTTTGTTGACCTAAGTAAGAATTTACTTAAAATTTTTTAATATTGTTTTACATTCAATGTAAAATTTTAAAGCTGTTCTGCTTCTTTTTTTGTACATGTTTGACAATTCTGCGCTTGGAATACGGATCTAGGTGAATAGTTAGAAAAATATACACAAAATTAGATATAGGTGTTTTTACTGTTTCTTTTTAGTGTCCCATATGAAAAAACTTATAAAATTAAAAGTATCACACTTGTCATACCAATCCCATACACAGAATTGTTAGAAACACTTCGAAGAATATTAGAAAAAATTGAAAAAAAATATGTTAAAGTCTGTAAAAATAGTAGAAATTCTGAAAAATATTGAAATATTTTTCAAAAAATTAAAAATAATTGTTTTTATTAAATTGGTGTTTTTTGTGAATTGTATGTTCCGACATGTAAACAATTTTTTATAAACATATAAATAAAAAAATTATGAAAACAGGGTACTGTATACCCTTAAATTTTTTTCGCAATTTTAATGCTTGTCTTATGTTTTTTACATCTGCATCCGCACCGACAAAATTTCAAACATTGGAGACTGGTTTCTTGAGATATTTTCTATAGATGAATGGTGGGTTAGGAGGATTAAAACAATTTAATGGCATTACATTTATTACATATTCTACATCTATTATTACTACATTTTAAAATCTTACAAAAAAAATTTCCAAATCAGTACAATTCAACTCATCCAATGTCGAGTGACCCAACTTCTAGTAAGTTGTAATGGGTACTATTCGGGTTCTTCAACTAATCCTGCAGGAGAAACTATTCTTTAACTGTGATTTTAGATTAAAAACCGCTTTCCGTAAAGATGACTTAATTTTATGCAAATGTAACTACTATTTAAACCTTGACGTTGGGTATGTGATGCTAATGGTTAAGCACATTGAGATCATTAATCGTGAAATCTAAGAATAAGAAAAGGTGAATTGCGTCTGAGATGTCACGCGTCCTGAAATTAATATTCGACGTAGAATCCACCAAGAGTAGTGGTAGTAAATATCATTGGAGCTGACCGAGCTATCGGGGTTCGAGAAGGATTCGTCACAAGAAGCTCCTATTGAAGTTAAGTGATTTTCAATAATTTTATATGTCAGATTAAGTGTTAGTATTTCAGATTGCTCCCAAAGTTATTTATAATTCATAAAGTGTTAAAGACAGAATAAAAATAGCTATTTTTCGATCATATCTGCTTCTTCTCCAAGCCTTCTTACAGCCACGACTTTCGGCTGCGACAAGTTATTAGATGGATAGAAAATCTCATCACTGTTTTTGGAAATTTCAGACTTGCTTAAGTTTTGATGTTCTCTTAAAAGCTTTAGTTTATTAACAAAGTGTAGAATTTTATCAAACATGCTTCCAATATGTCGAAGAATGGTCTGAAACAAATATCACAGGAAATAACAGTTTTTTCAATGGTATTTTTTGACTTAATCGCAAGTAAATTGGGCGGATATAGAAAATTGTGTTGAGTTTTTATCGAAAGAAATGCTTGATTTTAAAATCGATGGCAATTGTCTGTTTTTAGAAATTAGAACACTGAATGTATACTTAAATTCTGATAAATTAAAACAATGGGAAAATCAGCATGTTGAAATCGATAAAAGATGGGTGCAATTATTTAACCATTTTAAAAATAAACGTATTCCATATGAAAAATTTAGTTATTTTTGTTGAATTTACGTTGTGCTGCTCTGGAACTATGCAGCAGTTGAAAGTTTTTTTTTTTCAATTGGGTAATGATTCTTAAGCAAGTGAGAAACCATGACTGAAAGTTGATACTTTAGCTGTAGCACTTAGCGTAAAGTTCAATATATGAAGGATATTTTTTGCTCCAAAATTTCCGATATATTAGAAAATGATATATTGGCAAAAAATTCATTTAATGGAAAAATACCCATTTAATTAATAATTAAAAGGGATGTAAACGGAATTATAATGTATTTTTGTTTCAATTTTTTCATGAATTTTTCGTCCTTTATTTCATTGTAAAAAAATAGGTGTGACCTTTTGTATATAATCCTTACCTACTTATCCATTTATTTTTTAAATAGTGAATTTTTATTAAAAAACAGTTGAAATAGGTTTTATAGTACATTCAAAGCAAAATTGATTTGAATTACATTGATAATTTCTAAGCAAAGCAAAGACTGATGCAAATACTACAATTTTCCCTGGAAATATAAAAATTCTACAATTACTTTCATAAATAAGGTTTACTGTCTAGAAGGTTGTAGCGAGTGAATTATTATGATAATCTTTCAATGTGCTTTAAGGTCAAACTGTTGATTTCCAAACAAGATAAGGCTAAAATTTACGGTCTATTTAGAGCTATATTCAACTTCTTTTAAAATAGTTGTGATTTTATTATGTAGTATAAGTTCAACGTATCCATACAAATAAATCAATTTTACTTTGTGGCACTGCTTTACAAAAAGAGGTTTTTTGTGAAAATATTCTTCCATTTACAGTAGAATTCAAGGATTCACGGTGGATTTCAAGGATTTTTTAACATTCTTATTCACTTTTTGCTTTGTAAAATTTATAGAAAAAAAAAACACTGTTTCTGAGAAAAATACATAATTTCTTTAATATACATTGCTGGCCATTAAAAATGCTATTTTAACTAGAGAAATTAATTTTAGAATCTTATTTACTATACATATATTGCATAACGACAGAAATGCATGATTAAATTTGCATGTGCTTTGTGGCACAGCTCGAGGAATTCAATAACTAGAGCTACCACCTTTCGCAGCAACATCAATTCTAATCTGGATAATGATCGATTCTAACTCATACACACAACTTGTATGTGTGACGGTAATGGATACATTTTTCCATGAGGCTTCAACAATATATTTCAGTTTCTTAAGTATAATGGCTGGCGACTGAAGCTTGCCAATCTCTTGGCAACATATGAGTCATATGTTCTCTACAATTAGCAGATTTGTAGAAATGTTGATTAGAACAATAGCCAAATTAGAGCAACTTCTGTAACGCGGAAAGTTAGAACAGTACAGGAAATTTACGGTAATGCATTGTCTTGTTGAAAAAAAGCGTTACAGAAGTCTAAAAGACAGGGCTCAGTCACAGATGTTAACAGATCGGAAGTATAATGGCAATTATCTAAAATACTGCCTATGCGGGCAAAAAATGACTGGGATGTATATCCAATGACGATTCATTGCAATCATTCAAGCCGTTAGCTCTATATAACGATTATGAATGCAAGCTGGAAGAATTCGTTGTCTTAAAGGTCTCCACACAAGAATACATTCATCATGATATACGCTAATGTCACTTCTAATGACCATCATTCAACTCGCTACTGTAAATACCATTATATATGCTGCAACATCAAGAGGAACTGCCACAATAATCGTCGAGCCAACAATTTGTGGTGTTGCAGAAGTTGTCACACTTTTCATAGACTTGCAAGTAGTTTTGATAACATACCCTGTTCTCTCGGCTTTGAGTATGTAACGTAGATTAACAATCCCGCTAACTCTAGAGCCAACATATCTCTTCCCTCGATTATAAATGGACATGAACCGTTGAGATCTTTCAGGGCCCTATTCTAAATGGCCCTTCTCTATCCATTGATTTCTTATTCGTATGACCGCCATGGGAGCACGACAAACGCGATCAGGAATTTAGCGGAATGGTAAACCGCAATAAAATGCCACGATCCTGTCGCGTGCATATTCTGAGTAGCTTGTAAGAGCTATTCTTTCATACACGAGACGTTGCGCAGCTATTACACAAGCAACCAAGATTGGACTTCATAAGAAATATGTTAAATTTTGTAATTGCTTTCCCAAAATACCTTGAAAGCTATTGGTTCGCATCCTAGCATGTTGCTTTTTTGTCAAAGAAGTTAGTTCTTTCTTTAATGACATCTTCACGGTGCAGTAATTTGAATGGACAGCAGTGTTTTTATTTTATTTTCTTTTGATTAAAAACTAAACTAAATGCAATAATTTAAATAAATGGAAATCCAATCACATATACATTACATATTAAAAATTAGCCACTTAAAATTGTATTGGTAAACGCAGTTTAATGGTTTTCCATTTCAATTACCAAGAATGAATGTGTGTTCAATATGCCAAAAAATTTTATTTCCATTTTTACTTAATTAATTTCTAATTTCATTAAATTATATTAATTAAATTCAATATTGCAACGTAATTAAAAAGAGAGCAATAATAATTGAATAATAAATAATAAATACCTGTAGTTCAACTGAGTAAAAATTGTAAATATCTATAAAAAAATCTTTTGATGAAGAAATATTCTTTAAAAATTAGTGAAATATTTTTAACTTTTAATATTTCGAAGTGCACACTTTCAGAAGATACTTCAAAGGTTAATGATATTATTGCTTAAATTTAAAAAAAGAATTTTCGATGAGGCAAACATTGCCAATTTATTCAAATAAAACGGAACAAAAATACTGGGAACTTTAAAAACAATATTTTTACAGAACTCATAAAAAGAAGTATATCATTGAAGAAATTAATTTTTTTCTAGTGTGTGTTTTTCAGTTTTTACTATTAGTTCACACTCTCGCTAAATATGTACATAAATATATTCATTTATTTATATATCTTATTCAAATTTTTAATCGTTAATAAGATACTTTCTATTCATCCATTCAAGTTCAAATACATTTTTTAAAATTTGTAGTGGATGACACTTGATTTTAATACAGTCTTTTCAAATATTAATATATTAATTAAATTAAAAAATGAATAAATAGTAACAAACAAAAATAATAGGACAACAGCATATATAGAAAGGAAAATTGTTCGTTGCGTCCCAGTAGCACAATGGACTTCTAATCCAAAGGTCATGGGTTAGAATCCCACCTGAAATGGCCTAATTTCTGAGAATGTGATTTCTTTTTTACTATACTGTTTTATTAGAATAATTAATTTTAATGAAGTAATAAATAGTAACAAACAAAAAATAGTTCAACACCATATATAAAAAGGAAAATGGAAAAAGGAAAATTGCTTTCTATTTTGTCACATATTGTGATTCTGTCGTATGTATATACATATTTGTATTAATTGTAACTATTTAATAAAAAGTAACTAAAATAAAATATTTCTTTGTTGACCAAAGTAGGAATTGACCTATTTTTTTATATTACTTGTTTATAATATCAAAAAGGAGAAAGAAACGTTTATTGGATTAAATATCTGTAATCGCGCAAAATTTATGATTCATGAAATATTACAGAAACTTTTAAGTCAGGTGTTTTCTGATAAACACGAGAAAATGCCTAATACAAATTCTATTCGAAATTGATAATCATGCTACAGATATTTTTGAAAAATTGTGCCGAGGGTCATATATTAAATTATTTCAATACAAGTGGCTTACAATATTTTCTTCATTTTCTTTAACACATCGTAATAATTGATTCAATAATTAAAATTCAGAATTGAGTATACAAGCCGATAAAACGCCATGAATTCAAAATTGAACACTTCCGATACAACTGAAGAGAGTTGCGTGAAATTTTAACTTAAATATTTCAAGAAAACTCCAACACATATAAAAAGTTCGGTACGTTTTAAATAGCTTTTTTTCGCAACATTATTAAATAATTTATAATTACATAATACTATAATTTTCTCCAATTTCTTAAAATATATTTAAAATTTTTAAAAAAATTACCGATTACTTTTGGCTCAAAAAGCTTTGAAACGGGTTTTAATGAAGACCATTATCCCGAATTATTTTAAACACTCTCTTTGGTTAAGTGGTTTACACCTTCATAACTCAAAAGCTTTCCAGCATAATTTTGTAAAATGAAATTTTGGTTGTGGTTTCAAAAAGAAATCAGATAGTCTATAAAGAATCGGATTCCGTACAGGAATAATTCTGTTTTAAAAGTTAATTGTGCCAATTAAGTCAATTAATTAATACACAAAAACTATGATTTATTTATATCCGAATTATTAAGAAGTCTCGGGGGTGTTAACTTTCTCTAGAGAGGGCCGGAAATATAAACAATATTCAAATACATATAACTCTTTGAAATTAAAATTAAATAATTCGAATCTCTTATACATTATTTATAAAGGAATGGGGCTTCATAAAAGTGTAAAATGCTTAAAATATAATCATAATTAAAAAATTTATAAGCATATGAAAATAAGAAATATTTCCATAAGAAATATTAATTGAGTTTTACGTTGCACATGCTATTTTTTAAAATAGTAGCTTTAATTACTAGCAATAAAATGATTTATAAAGTTGAATGTGTCCTTATTACACCGTAGTATTTTTAAATAAATAAAATAATAAATTATTATTTTTTTAAATAAAAAATTTATATTTTGTAAAATATTTTTTTTTAATTTCGATATTTTTTAAATATTTTGAAACACAAAAAATATGTTATTCTTAAATTATTAGGATTTAAAGAGTATGATACATTTTATAATTCTATGAAGTTTTATGTATCAAAGGCTAATATTTCAGAAAATAGCGTGCGCAACGCAAAAATTACTTAATACATTACAAGATTGTTTCTTATTTGCATATGCTTATAATTTTTTAAATTATGATTATATTGCAAACATTTTGCACTTTTTTGAAACTATAATCCTTCGTAAATATTGTGTAAAAGATTCGAATTATTTAATTTAAATTTAAAGGAATTATACCTGTTTAAGAGAAAATTGTTTATATTTTCACTTCTCGAGACAAAATTAACACCCCTTGTTGACACCAGTTTAGTCTAGTTGCGATAAGAATAGAAAAATATCATTAGTCATTAATAGTGACGTGTCAACTTGCAAAAATATTAAACCGAGACATTCACATTACAATATTCATTTACAAAATAACTTAGTTACCATCAATGTGAGTTTACAATTAAGTTAAAGCAATTGGCCGAATTAACTCTGAATAAATTATTCGAGAGAGAAATTTTGTTTCTTATTTAATTCGCAAAGTAGTCTTCATAATTTATCAACAATGGAATTCACAGCTCATTATCAATAAGACAGGCCTAAAATCAAAATTCTTTTTAATTCACAATTAAGATAAATAATTTTAAAAAATTTCTTCGTATTAGTATTAGCTCATGTGGATACGATATACACATTCTTTTATTATACTAGGACCCAAAAATTTAGCCTAAAAGCATCTTTCTTGTGGGAAAAGATTTCTAGTATTTGAATAGTATTCATTTAAATTAAGCAAACATGAGGCTTTGATTCAGCTTACTGTTTCAGCTTTGGCTGGTATGAAAATATTTATAAATAAAAAGCTTACCTTTTCGATAATAACCTCATCAGGCCCTTCTGGATTGCAGATATCGTCTTCAGGTGATTCTCTTTTGTCAGTATCAGCATCTTCAGGCACTTCTGGTTTGATAGTTTCAACATCTTCAGGCACTTTTGGTTTGTCAGTATCAACATCTCCAGGCACTTCTTGTATGACAATATCAACTTGAAACCATTCTGCTTTGTAAATATCAACGTCTTCAAGCAATTCTGCTTTGTCTGTATCAACTTCTTCGGCCACTTCTGATAAGCCACTATAAACATCTTCATGTACTTCTGGTTTGCCAACATTAACACTTTCTGTTTTAGCAATACCAACGTCTTCAGGCACTTCGGGTTTGACAATATCAACGTCTTTAGACATTTTTGGTTTGTAAGTCTCAATAACTTCATGTATTTCTGGATTGACAATATTAACGCCTTCAGGTAATTCTGTTTTAGCAATATCAACGTCTACATGCATTTCTGATTTGACAATATTAATGTCTACAGATAATTGCGGTTTCTCAGTATCAACATTTCCATGCACTTTTGGTTTGACAATATTTCCATATTCATGTAATACTGTTTTGTCAGTATCAACACCAGAATACGCTTCTAATTCGAAAGCAGACAGACCTAGTTTTTTGTCATTATCAATCAAAAACAACCCTGTATTGTCATTATCAGCTTCTTCAGATTTGGCAATATAGATATCTTCTGGTAATTCTGGTTTCTCATCATTAGCATTTTCAGGCATCTTTAGAAAACTATTATTTCTTGAAATAGAAAAAAGTTTGAAATAACTATAACTCTAAGCATCCACTTATTTACCTGCCAGTTAAAGTCTTGAATGTAGGATATTAAGCGTGGCATATAGAACAATCTCGTGTCTCTCAAACAGATTATTCCTAATCGTAGTCTTTTTATACAATGATTTAGAGGTGAAAGTTCACATATATGTAGTAATCGTAGATTTTCGAAGAAAAATAATGCTTTAGATAGTGGCATATAGAGTAAATCATATTCCCAATCAGAAGAGATATGAATGTTTACTTACAGCTGTGACAGTTTTGAAAGTTTCTAAAAATACTCGATAAAATGACTTATTATTTACTATAGAAAAATTCACCATAATAGCGACTACCATGGGACTTGCAATTAATTTTGAAACAGTTTAATTTTGTGATAGTTGAAGGGAAGAATTTATTTATTAGTTTCTACATTTAATTTTTACAAATACAATAGAGTCCCGAAAATTAAGCCTAATGTAGACCAAAGGGTGTGAACTTGTGAAAATACTAAAATATCGAGAATGGGATTGAAAAAGGATAAGTACAAGTGTTGCTTCAGAAAATATTGTACTGCACTTGTTAGCATTTTTTTCTTGAGATTACAATAGAAAATAAACTGCCCAAATATCCTTAAACAAATAAAAGTACGTATTTTATGAAGGTATAGAGCACACATTTACTACATGAAAAGGAAAAATAATGAAAACATAGTGTACGTTAACTTACCTGATCAAACACACCTCCTAAAATTACTTAATAAAGGCATAAAGGTGTCTATAATTAAAATTTAGTGGCTGACTTTGCAAAAACTGGCTACGGTGCTTGCCCGTGGTATTTTTTGAACTTGAAAGCTGGGACCAAGTTATCCAGACTGCCGGGTCCGAGTTTTCGGGACTCAACTGTACTGCTTGTATAGTTAATAAAAACAGTGTGTGTGTGAGAGATAGAGAGAGAGTCAATACCATACATATATGTAATATAACGTGGCCGTTGAAAGGAATTTCTTAATATGATCACTATTTTTGATGGCATTGACGATACAGTCCTTTGAAATAGTAAATACAGTTTATTGAACATTTAACATATAGCGCTCCACATAACAAGAAGCAGACAAGAATACACAAATCAAGCTGCAGCCGATTACATGACAAAAGACAAAACAGAAGAGGGTGGTCTCCAGAAATCTTGGTGGATATATAAGCAAATCAAATCCCATGATCTGAGGGGGTGGATAGATGTAGTTCAAAATACTCTAGTTAGGCGGCTGGCTAACTTATCACTAAAACGTGGGTCCTGAAGGGATGGACCATAGGTAATTAAAAGTTATTAAAGAACAAATTAATGGGGATTATTACATACAACCATATACACTCACATCCAAAAGTTAAGCACAGAGAGGAAAATTCTAATTTCCGGAAGCCAATCAGAATTGAAGAGGATGCAATTCGCTGCAGAGGTAGATGGAAATGTGCAAATATGTTAGGTAACAGCCAATCGTGCTTTCATGTCAAGAAATATGCAAAAAGGGCAGTCTTATAAGAAGCCAGCTTTATGAAGGGTTACAGAAGTTGATTGCAAGTGCTAATAGAAGGTGTTTTTATAAAACTTTCGTACAATTTGTTTCCAAACATACATATTTCTATAACTTCCAGAAAACGAATGGAAGATTCTGAGCACTGGAGTGCTGTGGGGCTCATTGAAGCAGGACAGTCGATCACAGATGTTGCTCTTTTCTTCGGCGTTCATCATTCTGTAATTTCACTTTTATGGAAACAATTCCAAACCACACAGACAGTTGTTCGAAGGCCCTTAGGCGGTCGCCCAAGGGTTACAACCCCCGCGGAAGATCGATATATTGCTATTGTAGCCAAGCGGAATCTCAGAGCGGCCTCCACATGTGTTACATCTGTATGTTACAGCGTCCATTGATAAGGCTATATCTGCAGCTACTGTACGCATATGAATATTACATATGAATGGACTGTATGCCCGGGTACCTCGAGATTGTGTTCCTCTATCCGTTCAATCAAGAGGGGCACGATTAAAGTGGTGCCGGGAATATGGCAATTGAGCTGTGTCTGACTGGGGCAATGTCATGTTTACTGATGAGTCAAGATTTTCTCTGGAGCCAGATGGCAAGCGTATAAGGATATGGCGTAAACAAGGAACACGCAATCAGCCCCAAAACATCACGCATTCCGAGGCGGAAGCATTATGGTGTGGGCAGGGATTTCTTTAGGATACCGCACCGACCTGCACATCTTTAAACGGGGTTCTGTGACGGCTGTCCAGTAACGAGATGAAGTCCTAGAAAAAATTGTGAGATTGTACGCTGCAGCAGTTGGCCCTACTTTTGTTTTAAAGGACGATAACGCACTTCCCCATAGAGCTGACATCGTCGATGACTACCTGGAGAGTGAAGGGATTGCGCGTATGGTGTTGCCAGCATATTCGCCAGATCTTAATCCCATTGAAAATCTTTGAGAGGCTCTCGGCCATGCTGTATCTTCACGTTTCCCACCTCCGGCCACTCTTATTGAGCTGGAAACTGCTCTGCAAGAAGAATGGCGATTGCTTAATTCTGCGGTGGTTGACCACCGAATTGAAAGCATGGTCAGAAGGTGTAAACTTTGCATACAGATGAGGGAGGATCACATACCCTATTAATGTCCTTTTTTTCATTTTATGCTGTTTATTTTCACTTTATACATAATTCTGTTTAAGTCTCCAGTATGACATTATCTGATAACTTTCAAAAATTTAATATTGTTTTCATTTCTGTTTATAATTATTGATTTTGTTTTATGTATAAATATATATGCTACTTTACTGCCAAATTTTGTGTCAATCAAAGCAGTATTTGTTGATTTTTTTTGCATCTTACATCTTCGTGCTTAACTTTTGGAAGTGAGTGTATATATATGAGATTTTATGCTTTATTTCTAACAAAAAGTATATTTGAGTGCTGGGTCTACAAAAGCGTTTCTTAAGGCTTCCCAACTATCATTCATTTTGAATTTTAGAACGTAATTTTAATCCTATGGAAATTTTACCTTCTTCAAATCTTGATTGCAGCATCAAATTGGATGAATTGAAATGCATCCAATGGAGTAAAAATTAGTGTAGGGTTTTTTGAAATTAAATTTTTTCCTCCGATTTCTGGAAATATTTTTATATCTATTTTAATTTTTTATTGGTTGTCTTTGCAATCTTTTGGAAACCTTTCGAAATATTTTCAGAAGTCGTATCAAAAATGCAATTTGATAAAAACTATCATTATATTGGCTGTTTTCTCTCGATGCACTTTATTGAATTCAAATCTACTTTTTTAATAGTCTAAGTTTGAGGAGAAAAGCAGAATTTTAAAATGACCGATAGAGTGAGTGAGAGAGAGTCTACTCGTATTAACATCGCATTTTAAAGCAACACAAAGGCTATTGGCGACGGACCTCGCAATTTTGAACCTCGTTCGAGGGACGAGACCGATCAACACGAGCTTTCAGGCTAAGCCAGATATTGTAACTACGAGCGCAAATATGGAAAGAGGCTGCAGGAAATAAATCAATTAGTAAATAATATCTTATAAACAATTTTAATTTAAAATGTATGTAAGGGAGACAGATATACGTTTATTTAAATAAAAACGAGATAGTGACAACCGATCACACATTAATACCAACAAAAAAGAAAATAAATTAACTTTATTTTCCTTATTTTTTAATTTAAACAAATTTACCTAAGTGTTCGACTGGACTAATTTTTTTTAAAGAAAGCTATACACGTTAAGGCTGGTGGTTCTCTTAAAATAATTGTAGATTTTAAATAATTTTTCAAAATAGTTCTTAAGATTTGCGAAAAAGTTTTGAAATTCGGACTCAATCATTGTTATCAAAATATGTGTAGTTATATTTTAAGGAAAAGTTCTATCGATAAGTAACCGGGCTATCACATATGTTAAACAAAGTTTACCACCAAGATTGAATATGTAACGGGTCTATTCGAGTACCTATTACTAATCCTCTTGGGGAAATTCTATTAATTTAAACTTTCCCCCCGAAGACGAAGATGCGATCTATGTAAATCATGTCGTATATTTAAGCATTAACTTTTAGGTTCGAGACGAGAGAGAGGTTAGGAGTTAGATAATAGAAGTTTGTGATTATATAACGTAAAGTAATTGAAAGCTAGACTAGAGCGACTCGTCGATTAATTAATTAATATATAAAATTGATAATTGACGTTTCAGTCAATAAGGTATTGGAATTAGAATTAAATAGACTAGAAGTAGATTATTTGAGAAAGGAGTTACTATTATTACCAAACGTAAGTGATTCTACTTATAGCTAAATATTAAATATCTCATCTTCCTCGCTTTGGCTCCAATACTTTATATATGTGCATTTCCTACCCTGGGTTTGTGAGACTTATAAAATAATTAATAAATTATATTTGTTTTTATTATTGGTATTGTTACATTTGTTTTGATTATTGGGTGCTCATTCTAACTCCCAATCATTAACGGATTTCGGGGGAAATCCTTTACAAATATAATCCAATTAATATTCCAGATTTGCAAGGATATTTAGTATTGAGTACTGGCTTTCATTTTATTTGCTCTAATAACATCAAAGTGAAGGAAAATAAAAATATTTTGCACTCTTTAAGCTAATTTTCAATATGCATCAGCGAATTATCTAGGAGACAACCACTGAAAAAAAACTCGAAATGGAAGTAGTTTTAACAATGCCTGTACTTTCATTCAGGAAAACATTACCATAAAATCTCAAAAATACACCCTTTCTGAATCTGAAAGTAAGTTTTAAATTTATTAACAGGTGCTTGTGATATACTATATGCTGTGCTTTTTATTTTTGTTTCAAAACTTGCATTCCAATTATTCTTTGAAACAATTGCTACAGTTAACTTAATATTCTTTGCCATCATTTTCAACTAAAACAATAATATTATAACTGTACTTTTCTCTGCATAAATGGATTTATCCAGATGCTTAAAATTAACATTCTTTCAACTAGCTCAGAACGTGGGAGAATGTATGTAGGAAGGCCGCGATCACAGGAATACCCATGCTTCACTAATCCAAGAACTTGTCAGTTTCTGGCGCCACAGAATTTCAACTTCTTTGTTGAAGTTAATGCTTTCAGACGAACCAGAAAGGTCACTGAAGGACGTCACGTACGTTTGAGAATGTCATTTTTGATTTCTCTACGTGAGATACTCATCTTTTAAAATGGCAATTTAGAATTTGACGAGTTGGGTATACGGATTTTTTTTTTAAAAAAGGAAGGTGATCTATGTCAAGGGCGCCCTGGTGTTACTTTCACGTGAAATCCCGAGCCATGGATGGAGATTCCCAGTAGAATCTCCAACAAGAATGTGGTGAAAAAGAACATATTCTTAATTCAGGTTTAACCATGATGGATATACTGTTGCCAGATAAGAATCTGGCATCTCATCTTTCTGAAACAAATTTTTTTTTTCTGAGTTGAGTTTCGTATTTGCTTTTAAAATGTGAGAAAAGAAAACGATTTTAAAACATAAGTTACATTATGAACTATGATTAAAAAAAAAAGTAGAGCTTTGGTAACATGTCAATGAAGTTACAATAATAAATCGATACATATCGATGCATTAAAGCTCATGAAAGAGCATTCTTAATTACTAAAACATTATTGATTCTTAATTACGCAATTACGAATGGAAAATTAAATTAAATTAATCGCTTAGAAAATTGAACTAAAACTAAACCAATTATCTCTAAAACAAAATGAAATCATACCACACAGAACTGAAAGAAGGTGGGGGTGGGGGTGGGGGTAAAGTAAGCAATAATTATGTTAATAAAGTATTTTAATATAATAAAAAAATATATCAAAATTTATTTTAATTTTCTTTTATGAAATATATAAATACTTAATTTAATCTTTTAGTCACCAAATCTGGAATTAGTCGCCAAATCTGGAAATGGGATCTGAAATTAATCGTCAGATGTGGGATCTGAACATGGGAAATCGTTAATCCTTATGATCCTGTTCAGGGCAATGGAACAAAATTATTAAATTATTCTATTGACATCAGTCCTAGACAAGTGAGCAAAATTTCGAATTAATCTGACTTAATAAAGTGGGTAAAAATTGAGTTCAAAGATTCCGTTACATGAAAGTGAAGCTTATAAAAGAGTGTTAAAAAATCGCTATGTTCTTATTTTCGTAAATCGTATAAAATGAAGAAAATTAGAAGAGGATAATTTTTAATCATAATTTTTAAGAAGTATGACTCTTTAAACTATATTTCGTACCAGCCGCTAACCGACCGCTTGCTCGGAATTTCATGATGTTGTGTAACTATAAACTTTTTTTAAGTTAGATCTTTTTTTAAGATATCTAAGTTCTTGTATTAAGCTTTCGAGAGTGTAGAAAAATAATCTTATAGCCTCGCATCTTGATTTAAGAAGTACAGCACATGAATTTCTAATACTGAAGTATATTTATCTTTTACGCCCTTAAGTTATCCAACTACCCTAAAATTGTAAATTTTGCCAAAATGGATCGATTTTTTTATGATTTTGTTTTATAGGCCATCTTATTAACTTTATAAAAATACCAAGTTTATTATTTTCCTTTCACTAGAACAAAAATTACACGTGTTTTAGTAAAAGCAGATGCCTTTACTTTAAGCAAGATATGTCATATACTTTTAGAAGCGCCTTACTCCGAAATGTGTTTTTTTGAAAATGCTCAAACGGGGACAGCGCGATTGCTCAAAAAGTTTTGAAAATAATTAACTGAAATTTTTTGTGTATGTTTTGTATAATAGTAGAAGTGTTTTAACCTTTAGATTGATCAATCACTGTTTTATTAAAACATTTACAGTCCCTTATGTGAATATAATCACTGTTTTTTTAAAGCAATTTCATATAATAACTAAGATAAAGTGCTCTAGTTTTTGTACAAATTAAAATATCTCTTATCCTGAAGATCATTTCCAAAATGAACAACATAGCAACACATCAGAATTGAAAATTTGTTTATAAACTTTTGGTACAGAATGGGCCCACTTATGTTATTTATGTCAATTTTTACCCATATTTTCCCATTTTAGTAATAGTAATTTCTTTTTCGCTTCTTAGTTTTAGCATATTTTTCTTAAAATGCACTAAGCTAATCTAAAAACCACACAAAAAAAAAATCCCCATATCTCCATTTTTTTAAAAAAAATGTTGTTGCAAGCAGTCGGATATCTTAATAGACTCATTCTCGTTTGGGAGTCGATTTCCTCAAAACCGCTTTTACCGGATCTGTTTTCAACAAAAGAAAAATGCTTGCCGAATTTCATATCTCTAAGTTTAATATCTCAAAAAAGAGTTTTTTTTAAATCTCAAAGTTTTTTTTTATCTAAAAAAAAAACTTTTTTACTATACATAAATTATTGATATCTAAGAGCTAGCATATAGCCTTCGATTGTGTTGAAAAACATTCTTACAACTTTCACCTCTTAATTAAAAAAGACAGGACTTGAATTTCTAAAATTAAGGAAGAATTGTTTTTTGCGCTCTTGCAGCCCCCACTCCTAAAGTGGATTTTACAAAACCCATTTTTTATTGGATCTCTACTCAACGAAATAAACATGCTTGCCAAATTTCAAGTCTAAGTCTAATAGATCAAAGGTGAACAATCATTTTATGACCCGTACCCGTTCCCCCTTGAAAGCCGATTTCTATTTAACCCGTTTTTAGCGAATATCTAATCAATAAAAGAAACAAGACAAATCAATTTAAACAAGGGTAGCGTGGTTTGATGCACGTATCCAGATGATCTTAGTAGGCATGCGCGAGTTTTTCTTCCTATCAGAAGCAGTCCTTCGCTGCTTTGATCGATTGATTATTAATGTCGGACTACGAAGCAACACGAGAGTCCTACGTGATGGACCTTGTAATTTTGAACCTCGGTCAAGTGACGAGGATGACGCCTCAGCGTACTCACCCCCCTCCATACTTTTCAGATCACACGAAAGAGGGGGGGTGGAGGGAGGATTTGAATCTCAACAGGTTTAACGTGCATCAGTCTCTCTACAGAAAAATATAAACAACACAACAGCATTAAATTTTGTACACAGCCTGACAATTCCCAGGGTCCAGTGAGTGTGTGTTTATTAATATTGCACTATAAGGCAAAAGCAGGGATATTGGTGACGAATTTCGTAATTTTGAAGCAGGGTCAAGGGGCGAGGATGATACCTGAGCTGAGGTACCTCTTTCCCCAATCTACCACACCACGCCACGTAAGGATTTTGAAACTCGACAGATTTAAAGTGCCTCAACCACTCTACATGGAAGGTCGACAAAAGCACTAGGGCTCCACCTCATGACATGCTGACCATGACAACTACCACGGTAACCCTAGGAACCATGAAGTCCATAAAAAAGAAACCGGGAGAGAACCAGATTTCAATCCAGAGAATTCATCATATGGATTGCAATGAACCAGCTGCGGGCCATCTCGCAATAGGCATTCCGACAGTGGCAAAACTGTTTGCAAAAAAAAGTTATTTAACACAAGAGGACTTATAGAGTAAGTGAATGAGTTAGCCTTTGTTGACGTCTCACTTAAAACAACTTGAGTACTGTAACGGGTTTATCCGCGAGCCTTCACTAATCCTCTTGGGGTAAATCCGTTTCTTTTAAATGTTGTTCTACTGAAAACTTTCTCCCGAAGAAGAAGACACGGTTTATGCAAATGAAGGGTTATATTTAAGCATTAACTTTTAAGTACGCAAAGCTAGTGGTTAGTGGAAAGTAGTTGAGAGCTAATCGAGAGTTATTCGACGATTAATTGCTAAATGATTAAAGATTGCTGATTGACGATTTAGTCAATAAGATAGAATTTAATAATAACGATCGGAGGTCGAACAACTAAGAACGGAATTACGGCAATTTAGACAGTAGACATCCAAAGTGTCCAAGAGTAAGATTTGAATCATAATCAAATGTTAAGTATCTTTTCTGCCTTGTAGCTGCACCTATACTTAGTAAAAGTGTACATTTCCTACCCTGGGTTGTTAATTTAAACGAGAGAATAATAAATTAAAATTGTTCTGGTTATGGCTGATCTTTCTTCTAACCCTCAAACACCAATAAACGGGACAGTACGTTTATTACAGAACTATTGGCTATCGGTCAAGTGACGAGGAGGACGACTGAGCAGGCACCGCCTTCTCCAAATACCCACACCATGTCAATGGAAGGACTTTGATCATTGACAGATTTAACGGACATCAGCCCATCTGCACGACATGTCTTCAATGACACAAGAGCTCGAAAGTATGACAAATCGGCCATGGTCTTAACAAGTTTGTGACCATGACCACTAGCTTACCGCGGACAAGATTTTTGTAAGATTGTTGAATCTAAATACGAGTATTTGTTTTAAAAAAAAAGATATTTTTTCTCATACCCACTGACTATAAAATAACGATTAAATTTGTGATAAGATTGATTAAGTTATTTTTTTCACATGCATTCAAATAAAATGAAAATAATTTCGAATCACTTGAAGCTATCGCGGCTGCTTTTTAAGTCAACTTGTTTTCGGTGTACCAAATCAAGATAATAGGAGATAACTATTAGCACATTCGTTGCAATTTTGATTAATACATAACATGATTAGTAGAATTTGTTTTTCTCCTTTTAGAGCATTATTTTTCTGTAGTAAAAAAAAAGAGGTGATAATATTGGTGGGGGGGGATTTATTTCATTATCATATTTAAGAATTATTATTCAGTATGATGCACTATAATCCCTGTATTTACAATCTATTTAGTTTCAAATTGCATCATCCAAAAAGAGTTACATATTTCCTTGATAATAATCAGGAAACTTTCAATAATATAACTTGCGTTCATATAATCTGTTATATATTATTGCATCATATTTTAATATGTTAATTTTTTTAAAGTAACTAAATATTTTTTTTTGTAAATTTTATATATGTTCTAGGGGAAATATCTAGAGTTGCAAAAGGGTTGAACCTTTTTTTATAAGTATTAATAATTAATGCATTATCATAAAAAATCATAAATAATTAATGTATTATCATTATGAAAATTATAAATAATTAATAATATCGATCATAAATAATTTAACTGTATACTAGGAGATTAGGGGTATTCCCTGTCCGCTATTTGGCGGACCAATCCCCATTGTACAAATTAAAGTACTGTTCATATTGCCATTGCTCAGATTGTGAAATTGTAATTTACATGTATTATGTAGTTCTATTTTTTTTCAATAGAAAGCAGAAAAAAAATATTCACAAGCAACACCTTTTATATTTGAATGGCGTTTCAATGGAAATTTGGCGAAATATTAGCGATACAGCCAAGTTAGCATCATTTTTGTCGACCAAATTTTAACACTTAGAGACCATGTTGGCGACCATTTTTGGGACCATATGTATGCTTCTGGAAAATACTGGAGAAATCTGTAACATCATGATCTGTGATGTAAGCGTATTTTTCGAGAAAGCGCTGGAAGGTAGGGGGGAGGATCCTTCAGGCAAATATCGTTCTTGGAGCTTTTATTCAGTCAAATTCAACTGTTTACGACCTATTTATGCTAACTATACCTTATGTATAAATAAATTTATTACAGCATCGTGAAAAACTCTTTTTATATAGATTTTTGTCTGTAGATAAATTAAATATATGGCAATATTAATAATGTTCTTAAAAATAGGGAAAATTTCGGTACTTACATATTATGCCGTCGACCAATTCCACCAAATCAAAAGACGTTCACAATAATTCTAAAAATGTCGCCAAGTGCTGTCATCGTTATTATTTTTTTTCGAACATGCAGAAAAATGGCTTTCCCTACATTCGCTACATATCGCGGCATTTGGCGACGTCTTTTTATTTGATGAAATTGATTGACGGTATAATACATAAGTACCAAAATTTCGCCTTTTTAACATAAACAAAAATAATATTGCATATCGAAAATTCACATTTAATGTGGTCAATACTCGGAACAATAAACGCTTCTATTCCACGTGACAAGGAATCAAACAGATTTTTTTTATCTGTATCCAAGAAAGACATTCACCCAGACATGTTTAATACATATCCGCTGAATAAGCAGGACAACAAAAAAAAGTTGCGCGTTTTGTACTAAAAAGATTTGAATGTTTCTGGCAATGTATTTCCTACATTCCTGGCATTGCCTTTTTTAAAAATAACTCCAGAAATTAAATGGAGGAGTTTACAGAGAACATATCTATCCTGGAAAGATAAAAATTAAACACATAAAAATAACGTCAAAAACGACATTGGGTTTTCACACTTTTATAATTATTGTTATTCTATGCAATAACAGAATATAGATCACAAATATAAATATCTAATACACTTTATGTGTGTCTTATCCACACACTTTCTTATTTAAGTCCTACGAGTGTCTAAAATCTAAAGGATAATATCAGTGATGATTTTAATGAGGATATTTAATGAAGCGTTTCCGTTCTGTGCTGAGTGTAATAAAGTCGTAAATATTCTATACAACACATGATAACTTGACATTTCTTTAACTAATGCCATCACGTAATGAACTTTTCCAGGTTGCAGAATAAGTCTGTTTTATCAACATTCTGCCTTTACATTTGATCACGTGATCACGACAGAATGCAAAGTACGAGTTAAAATAAGAAAAAGATTTGAATTAGATATTAAAATGACTGTTAATCTTAGCACTATGCAAAGTGAAGCATTATTGAAATAAGAATTATTTCTGTTTTTATTCTATTTTAGAAAATTTGACTTCCTTAAAACGTAATTTAGAGTTTTATTTATATATTTTTTATGAAAGCATGTGATTATAGGGAAATTTTCATTCTTGTTTTGAATGTTCTTCCTTTTTAATCATGGTATATCGCACTTAATATATAATATAATAACAGTACGAAAAATTTATTTTTATTCTGATAAATGTTTTCTAGAAATATAAAAATTATTAAAGTATATGTGTATACAATGCTTAATAATAATTTTAACAGCAGACGATTATATATCGGCAAATAAATTAAGTAATCAGATAAATTAGAGTTATACATGAATTATTGAATTAAAGCAGACGATAATAATATGTGGAAGCGAATTTTCAATCTAAAAATATCCACAACAACTGAATAAATTTAAAAAGTCAATTAAAAACTAATTTAAAATAAAGGAAAAAAATTTAATTAGAACAAAATATTTTACAATACGAAAGACACGAAAAACAGCGATTTATAACATTCTGCATTTTTTTATGATATATATATATAGTGTGTGTAAATCTTTGTGTATGCGCATCTGTGTTATAGAGCTATCAAAACACAGATGTTATTTAACAACACAGATGTCTACTTAATTTTCCTGTTAAGTATTATTTTGTAAATGGCAACGAAAATTAGTTCAAAAGAAAAAATTCATACATTGCAACTTAGTTTGCAATAAATCGTTACAAATTACTTTATAAAGTTAATGCTTATTTTCCAAATTCTTTTTGTTTAATTTTAATTTTTAAAATGATATTTCGACATTTTATTGATTCTGCAGAGTTTTTACTCATTAGTATAGATAGCCTATTTAATAATTTTTAAGATTTCCATAACATGTGTGTGAATAAATTTAAAAAATATAAATAATTGATAACTCTAACAAAGTGTCTTTATTACTATAAAATTTCTTCCGATTCAGAATCAGAACTCAAGCACTCTTTTAAATAAACGTATTACTAAATTACTATTTTTATTAATTATATTTTCAGAGATAAATCGGTCTTCAAAATTTTTAAGTAACTATCCTTTGACACAAAAAATTAGGTGGAATGATAAGGCTATACATTAAAAATAAATTATAAATATTTGTTATAGCTAATCTGTGTGTGACACTAAAATATTATCCTTTTTTTCTTTTGAAAATTTTTTTTATTTTAACATTTTTACGGCAATATTCAAGGACAACAATAGGTTATTAAGTACTTATCTCTTTATAAGGCCATGGGAAGTGTACATCCTTGATTTTTGAATGTTGATGGGACGTTCCTTTTCCTCCTATGATATACAGTAGAGCGTCGTTTATCATAATCAATTGAGACCGGACACCGTTCGGATGCACGATTGTTCGGATAACCGAAAACCGAATGCGATCCATGCAGTATATGAAACCGGATACTATACGAATATTGAAAATCATCACATGCGGGAAACGTATTCGCAGAAAAGGTACAATAGTTGCAAAATGTCGCAATTTTACCTTTATTATGGAAAATAATCACTTATATTTTTCGCTGTACCCTTGTACACCTTCGTTATTTCGCTGCAAGGTCTCTGATTCTCTTGAGCAGAAGTAGTTGAGTACGACAGGACTCTGATTGTTGTTCGTACCACTCCATAGCATTCTCCAAAGCAGAAAACGCTTCAGCATTTGATGGACCCTTGCTACTTTCATTGTTGTTGTTGTCCTCGTCTTCATCCGTTTCATCGCCGACAGGATCGGATTCTTCTTACACGGAAGTCACAATCTCGTCATCATTCAAAGTCTCAATCTCATCGCATTTGAAATCCACAGTCTTCTGCCTCGCATGCCATCCAGGTTTCTACATCAACGAAGCTCAACAAAAGAGCACGTATACACCCCTCACTTGGAAATAAACTGACCTAATATTCCGGGGAGATGTTTACCAAATCACATACAACTGAAATTCCCCAAATATCCCTCACCTTAATTTTTCCCGTCACTTTTGGCCTCACGCGAAACAACTGTTGAACATTGCACTGTTCGAAAACGTATTCGAACTTAGGTCCGGATATTTGACGCTCCGGATAATAAACGTTCGGATAAACGACATTCTACTGTAATAAGGTTATGCAGACTTTGATCACTTTGATCAACTTCGAGAAATATGAGTATACATGACTGAGTATAAATGATGAACCCGATTTTGAAAAATTATACATCGAAATTACTGCACGTATTACAATGATGAATGAATGTAAAGAGAGAAATTATACCAAGTTTTTTTATCTGTTATTAATGTTCGATGTGTAACCCTCTTGTTATACGGCATACATTCAGTCTGAAATCCAATTCGCTCCGTAAATTTTGTAGCGTCACTCTATCAATGGCTCGTAATGCTGCACAAAAGCTTACTTGTCGTGCTCTGTTATTTGTTGTGTCAATTGCAAATGATACGGCTAAAAAAGTAATTTTTTTCACACTGTTTGCGGGGCATTCCAAGTTCACAGGTGGACATTCTATTACACTTCCATGAACACAAACAAAGCTCTGCCTCATCCTTTTCACTAATTCTTCTGAGACACTATGCAATGCTTGTCGGTTCCTGCTTCCCTCTGATCCCCCTTGTCTACCCTCGGACCCGGCTAGAGGTGTGGGAAGAACTGAATAATCAGTCGACATGATTCACTCTAATTATTTTATTGACACAAAATATCAAGCAAGCACAATAATAATCCAATTAAGAAATTTGATCAGTATGTAGAGCGCGAAGGTGAGACCCGTTAGCCTGGGGATAATATTACGGACCCTCAACTGATTCCACGATAACTTATACAAGCTCAATATAAACTACGTCGTGCACTAATAAGCTAACTTCCATTTAAATAAGGATCACGATACCTGTACTTTTATGAAGTCCTACAGTTGAGACCTTGAATGCAATCCTTATCCGGATTTAATCACCGTCAAGTGATCATCCCTTAGACTTCTTCAATTGATAAACTCCGATTTGCACTTAATAATTTCACGATCCTCCACTCACCAACTAACTCTCAAAACTCGCGAATACAGAATTTATATAATATACTTAATTTGCATAATCACGTTTCCTTTCTTCGGTGAAAGTTGGTTGGTAAAACTATTTTCCCAGAAGAGTCCCCAAGGGGTTAGTCATAGACGCGTATAGATCCGTCACAACTAGGCCGGGCATTTTTTTTTCTCACAAGAAACTTGTTATCTTGAATTGATGAAGTCAATCATCGCAGAGTGCTCCTGCTGGTTAGTGTTTCTTTTCCGCAGCGATTTCTAAAGGCACATTGCACCGAAATAACTCGAAATAAACTGTGCATATTCTTATACGCTAAAACTGTCATTGTCGCCATGTTTGAACTTCAATCACAGCCATCTTTAATGTGCTGTTGATCATTGGGGGGGGGGGGGGAGACTTGGTATATTTTGTAACGGGTCTATTCGCGTTTCTAATAATCCTCTTTGGTAAAATACTCTTCTTAACTGTGATTTCAGTTGAAAACTGCTTTCCGTAGAGATGACTGAGTTTTATGTAAATTAGAATGTCTATTTAAGTGCTAGTCGTAGAATAGGCGCGATGATGGTTGAAAATTAAGATAGAAGAAAGCACAGCGTTAGCGACCGATGGTCATATAGTTAATTGAAGAAAGAATATTAATCAAGTGTGAAACAAGAGCACTCAGAATATTATAGATAAGTGCTCTCAATTCTATTATAATTAATTTGATAAGTTTATAGCATCTAGGGTTGTGACGGGTCTATTCGCGACATTTTTCCTACTAATCCTCTTGGGGAAACTTTGGGGCTAACATTCACATTAATTCACAGCCTTTCAAGAAGAACCCGTGATATGTGTAAATTAGTTTGACTATATATATATAGGTTTTGTAGATGTGAGATAGAAGGAGCCGGGAAGCTGTTACGTAAGTGTGAATATTGGAATATTTCATTCTCAAACCTAGCGCGAGTTAAGGAAGTTATTGCTTAAATTAAATTATTAGATTGAAGATTGAAAATAGTAGAATTAGAATTAGCTATCGGTTCATTAGTGCTTGTTCTCCTTATCTATTTCACGTAGTCGGGTTTACTTAGAGTTGGGATATTAAGAATAGACAACGCTTTAGATATCACTCCTAGGTTTCCTCTTTAGTTTCACTTGTGATTGTTTAAGTGTGTGTTCAAAGGATAAATAAAACTAACTGTTATTATGGAGTTTATTGGTGATACTTTGTTTCCCCCCACACCTAGAGGCGCGCATGACGGAGAGAGAGGGGTGTCTAGGCCAGCGCCCCCACAGGTTTAGTGATTTAAGTGTATTCTCAATTAAGCTCATTGTTGTTGTTGTTGCGTCCTTCCCGAAGAGAAGAAATGAAAGTTGCCAGAGCCTGTGAGACATCTTGAACTTCTGGACGATAGATGGTGACACCACCTATCTCCACCTCCAAAATTTCGGCATGGAACTGGAGGAGAGGGAAATATTCTCCAGCCCCTGCACTCGTGGTTTCTGCTACGACCACCCACAAGACTTTCGGACCCTCTGATTTAACGAGCATGTACTCCGTGTATACTCGGAGGGTATTTGGTGGCATCGGGAATCGAACCCAGGTCCTCCGGTCTGGAGTCCGATGCTCTAAGTACTAGGCTACCCACAGACCAATTAAAGTCATTAAGTCTGTTAAGTGATGTAGGCAATAAAATTGTATTGATTGAAAAATGGCTGATCGTTACTCGAGCCATCCAACACCCGCGGTTGATGGACCACGACAATTTCTCTTTACATTTGTCACGGCCCGAAGGTCGCGGATGTAAGAGGGTTCGGGGAAGAAACAGACATGATCTTAAAAATAGCTACTTTTATTCTATCTTTAACACTTTATGAAAACACACAACTTTAAAGCTTAACTCTGGGAACAATCTGAATCCTAACACTTAATCTAACATATAAGATTGTTGAAAATCACTTAGCTTCAGTCGGAGCTTCTTGTGATGATTCTTCTTGAACCCCGACAGCTCGGTCAGCTCCAATGTTATTTACTTCCACATCTCCTGATGGATTGTACGACGAATATTATTTTCAGGACACGCGACCTCCCAGTCGCAGTTCTTCTTTTCTTATTCTTAGATTTCACCATAAACGAATAACCTCACAGACCGAGCTTCAGGGCTTAAATAGTTGTCCCCTTTAGCATAAAATCAAGTCATCTTAACGGAAAGCAGTTTTTTAACCAAAATCACGGGTTAGTCTACGTTCTCTATCATGGTGGCCACGAATCGTGTACTTCTTGATTGATCAGGTAAGAGTCAATGCATTCATTCATCCTTTGGAAAGTAAGTAGAAGATATTTGGAACCTCAAGATCAATAAAAATTTTGAATTTGGCTAACATGACAACTGATTTCTTGATTTTCAAGTCGTAAGTTGAAAGGACAACTTGAAGGTTTTCAAAATAGCAAGAAAGTAATTCCAAAAGATGTACGATCGACTCAAGCTCGTAACCACATGCCAAAACTTTACAAAAAACATAGAGACGCTGCCTTTTATGCTCTACTAAAGCACATAAGAAGAGAACGAGATACGTTTGTACAGCTTTGCACTGTCCTACTATGTGTAGATCCCTGTTTTCTGAAATTTCATGAAAAGTAATATGTATATATTCTTTAATTTTTTTAATACAAAATATAGCTAGTTTATAATTTTGTTTATAGATCTTAGTATTTGAAAAACATTGTAAAATTGTCTCAGGAATAAAATTAATCTTAGTAAAAGTCAATAATTTTTTTTTTACAAATCAATCGCACTCATAAAATATTTTAATATGAAATTACTTGTAAAAAATGCCCATGTAAAGGGTTAAATCAGCACTAAGCTTTGACTTTGGTAATTTTCAGTAGGGCGTGTTGTGAAAAGTTTGTTTTTGAACCTGAGTCTGTGGGTTTTTCCTGCTTTTAGGAAGCCTTGTGATTTGTTGAAAGACTCGGAGCTATGGCAAAGGGGAGAAGCGATGCCGCGAGGGAACTCTATCGAGAGAATCAGCATTCATTGTGGAAGTGAGATGTGAATTGTCTCACTTGTGGATACCCTGATTTAAAATAATTTAAGGATGTACATTTAATAAGAATTAGCAAGTTGCCTGTATGGGTGCAATGACAACAACAACAACAAAAACTAGAAAAATCCAGGAAAATTAAGAGGTGAACGTTCCGTTCCTGAGAGATCACCCTCCCAGTTACCCCCCGCGTTCGATCGTGCTTCAAATGATCCTCACCACATATTGATCTTTCTATTCCTATTGTTGTTACCAATCCCACTGTCTGACGCTCATGAAACTCATCATGGCAAATTGCTAAACGTAAGTCTGTCGTTAACTGCTTTATCCTTTGAGCCGGTGACAGTACAATTTGGTTCGGTTCCACCTCAATTTTGAGGGAGAGCACCCTAAAGGGGGTCAAGGACCTCCCACCTCACTTCCCCTTACACCAACCTCTCGAGAGGACTTACGGCTCGACGTGTTTTTTGCGTACCCCCTGCCACATAGGCACTTTCATTGACAAATGCCCATTCCCCTTCTGCGGGATTCGAACCCAGGCCCTACTGCACTGTAGTCAGCGTCACTAGCCACTGTACCGGAAGGACGGTATTTTTTGTATTGATTGATTGTGCATCGTCGTACTCAAGCAACAAAAGGGCTATTGGTGAAGGACTTCTTAATCTTCATTTCTGGGGGAGGGGGATAAAGATTTAAAGAAATTGAGAAATGAATTGCATATGATATTACATCATCATATGGTAATGCTTAATATTCACAACAGTGGAAAAGAAAATGTTTTTTTAAGACGGAAGTAATGTTTATGTTCAAATGCCCTTGAGATTTTAGCTGTAGCGACTGTTGGGGGAGGGGAGCGATATCAAAGAAGATATATTTTCCGTGACATCTCGTAACCGAAGTCTAAACGTCTATTCAAGTAAATATTTCTGTATAATTATTCATTCTTATGTAAAAATGACATTTTCCGCAAAATAAGCAAGGTAGGTTGTTGGGAAAATCCAATTTCTGCAAATAAACACCATGGTAGAAGAAAAGGTCAATCACCAAACAACTTTGGAATATTAAAAGTCTTGAGTTCTGGAACATACATACAAATTAGTTCAGGATGAGTAATGACACACTATATAGCTATTTTATTTATATAATATTTCATCATGATTTTGATTTTTCACATCTAAATAGATAGAAATTATGTGGTAAAAAAATCGTACTTGTGAATGTATAAATGACTGATCATTTATTAGCATTGTCTTTAGTACCAATACATTGTCTGTAGGCCAAGGGTGGACAATTGTTCTGGATCGAGGATCATATTATGGAAGTGAAGGACATCGGAAGGTCACGCCTTTTTAGAATACAGTGAAATACGTTTAACTTGAAAACGCTCAAGACAAAACATCGGTTAACACGAAATATTACAACAATCCCGATGAACTACTTTGAATTTTCATGTATTTTTATTCTTACACGAAATGAAAATCGCTTAACATGAAAACATTCCTTCTGGGTCTCAACAAAATACGGAAAAACACAAGCCTGCATATGCGAGATTTAAGAAGGGTGTACAATGAAAGGGAGGTATTTTGAAATTGTTAGGTTGTTATTTAATGGACTGTAGTGATTATAATTTTATAAGAAATCCAAAGGTTTTTTAAATCAATTTCTTTTTATTTATGCGACTTCCGACATGAAGTCTTTGGAAGGAACAGGACAGTTTTACAGAAGCATTGGAACTGATACAAAACACATGGCTGTGGCAACCCTAAGCGTCACCCTTATTTGTTTACAATTTAACATCGCCACGCTATGGCGCCAACATGTCAAATTATACGTTTACATGGGCCTTAATAGACATGTTTCGTAGAAAAAAAGGCTAACTTGGCTTTGAAATACCCTAGGAAGTCTGTGACACGAGCCAATTTTGTTTATCAAAGTTACTTTAACCCCCCCCCCCCGCAAACGTTACAAAGCTAAAAAAATATTATTTATGCAGATTCCGACGCCAAAAATGAAAGGAACAATGCAGCTCCTTTTCCCATGTCATCCCTAATGAGGAACATCTTGAAAAGTATGAGTATGTATTTAGACGGGCACAATGGTCAAATGAATGACAAAAATGGTCGACATCGAACAATTTTTAATGACGATTTGATGCTAAAAAAAGACAATAAAAGAAAAATATCAGATTCTTTTCCAAAAACTCAAAAAAAAAAAATGTTTTTGTTTTTCTGAAAATTTTGAAAATTTGATATTAAATTTCCTTTAGTTGTTCTGAATATATGTGTTTCATTGATTTTTATTACATGCATGCATGAAGAAACACACCTATTTAAGTAAAATGTACTCTAATAAACTTAATTTTGTTGAATGCATGTTTGTTTTGCAATATCTTTTAAAATGAAAAGAAATATTTCAGTCCCCTTAGTTTCGTGTTAAGCAATTAACTTTGCTTCTCAAAAAAGTATAATTTGTAGCATATAAAATGAATAAATATATTAAGGTATCCCAACACGTTGAAAATGACCAAATTCAATCAAGACAGATATTTTTGTTTTTTATTTTATTGAATAGAGCTATCTTTTAACTTTACGATACATACTTCATTTTGTTTCTACACTACCTAGAGGCCAAGTTACAATAAATTTTATAAAGTTAGAAAAAGGAAGTGGGGTTTTGATCTACCAGAAGTGGGCATTTAAATTGCGCAAAATCTGTCATGGCGAGTCTGATAAATCAAATATTACCAATGTATTTCGATAAAAACCTTTTAAACCTGATATTTACGTTTTTCCAGAGAATGTACTAATATTTCTTATTGTATGAATACTTTTTGATTTATGGCTTGTTATTTAAATAATGGTCTCATAAAAAATGCAACATTTCTTATGATGTTTTACTCAATCAACTCTAAATTTTCAAATTTTAATAAAAAAATTTAAATTTTAGTACATTTTCTAGATAAATACATCTAATTTGTTTTCGTAATACTTTTACTAATATATGTTTATTACTTTTTTCTCTAACTGCTTTGAAGTTTTCAAAAATATTGCTAAAATTTCACTTATAATTGTGATTTTTGTAAAATTCAGGTAATTTATTTTAAATTATGATAGTTAAAAAGTAATATTTATGGGTATTGAGTCCTAAAAGAGCATTTATAATGTTTTTATGCTATTTTGTTAAAAGGAATGCTTTAAGGGGGTCCGGCACATGAATTTTTGAAAAATGATCGATTTTGACTTTTTATATTTTTAAAAAGATTAAACATTTTGCTTAAAATGATATATGATATATGAAATACAATAATTAGAAGTATTTTTATTTATTTTTTAAAAGAAAGCCACTTTCTTTGACGCGTGGCAGGTGCACCTCGAGGAGCACCTGTCTTTCATCATGTTAATTTTTCATAACAGCGCGATTTGTTTTGTCCACAATTAGTATAAAAATTTTTTTTACACATAAATAAAACGATTTTTCTTTGAAGAAAGGAAAAGACAACTCAGCACAGTTATTTTTTTTCCGTTTGGTTTGTCGTAAAATGGGATTATTTTGTTTGAACTTGCTAATTGTGAATTCTAATTTATTTATCCAGATTTTTTTCTGTTTAATCCACGTTTTACATTAAATAATTTATCAGTATTTTATTAACGATAAAATTATGGAGAAATCTAAAAAAAATATTTAAAAAACTCAAAAATGTGGGCGTTTAAAAAATGATTGCTCAAAATATTCCAGCTATCTCATCAGCACAGAAACTGTTATTCAAAGTGCTTCAACACGAAAACTTATTTCAAACAACAGTTTACATGAAGATATGGAAGGAAGTAATGAAAAAAAATGTTTTAATATAATTAAATTTATTGAATAAAGCTTTATTGAACTTTGCTGTTTGTAAAAACTGTGGCCATTCCATCTCATTGGAGGCTTCTAAAAGAGTTGGAATTGTGTAATTGTGCATTACATGGAACTTTGTTGTAGTTTTTGCACGAAAAAACACGGTTTCCATACGTCAACTAAATTGAAAAATAAAAATAAACTTTTCCACTCAAATATCAGATTGGTATTTGCTTTCAGATCTATTGGAAGAGGTCGTTCAACTGCAGAAACATTCTGTGGACTTATGAACTTGCCATCTCCACCTGAAAAATTCCGTACTTATACAGAATTGTTGTTCGACTCTTCTAAATTTATCTGTGAAAAATCAATGAGAAATTCTGTTGAGGAGGCAACACGAATAGAAGGTAGACGAGACATTGCTGTTGCCTTAGATGGTTCATGGCAGAAAAGAGGATACCAGTCCCTCAATGGTATTGTTACAGCTACGAGTGTTGATACTGGAAAAGTTATTGACTTTGAAGTGTTTTCGAAACATTGTCGGTGCAAAACTGCATTTAATTCTGTTCATGAACCATCATATATTGCCAACTATAGTGGAACAAGTGGAGACATGGAAGTGAAAGGCGTAACGGCGATATTTGAAAGATCTGAAGCTCATTATGGCATTCGTTACACAAAATATATGGGCGCTGGAGATTCAAGAGGTTTTTCATCAATACTTACCCTGAATCCTTATGACACTCAGGTAGAAAAATTAGAGTGCGTTGGACACATTCAAAAGCGTATGGGTATCCCGTCTTTTGAATCTCAAAAGAAAAAACAGAGGAAAAAAATTAAGTGATGGAAGAAGCCTTAGTGGACGACATTTAATTTCCAAAATTCAGAGGTATTATGGTATGACCTTTAGAAACAATATCAATGATTTACACAACATGAAAACTTCTGTTTGGGCTGTTTATTTCCATCTTTTGTCTACAAATGAGAGCCCTCAACATGGATTGTGTCCCTCGGGTACAAATTCATGGTGCAAGTTTCAGAAAGCAAAAGCTGAATTTAACGAAAAGCATTATGACCATAAAAAACATACCCATGTACCATCTTCCCTCATGAATGAAATTAAGCCAATTTTTAGAGATTTAGCTGACTCTAGGTTATTAAAAAAATGTCTACATGGAAAGAATCAAAACCCCAATGAGTCAGTAAATAATACCATATGGTCAGTCATTCCAAAATCTACGTTTGTGGAGTTAAAAACTCTAAAATTAGGGGTAAAAATTGGAATTGCACTATTCAATATGGGCCATGTAGCAAAATTCATCATTTTAAAACATTGTGGTACTGAACCAGGTTTTAACTGTGTGTCATGCTTTAAAAAATTAGATGCACGTAGGATTCGTGTAGCCCAACGAAAACATCTTGAGATACAAAAAAAAAAAAAAAGGCTAGATTGCTAAAAGTAATGAAAAAAAGAAAACTAGAAGAGTCTTTTGTAGAAGCAGAGGGCAAAGAAAATGTTTCATATTTTTCTGGAAAGTATTAAAAAAGGTAAATCGTCAAAAATTACAAATTTTTACTTTAAAGCTTGTTTTCTCAAAATGCAATATTTTTCCTTTTTTGTACCCTTTTCTCAGAAACTAGTTAATGTAGGGTCCTCAAATTTTCAGTATGTATATTTTCAACATGTTTACACATTTACATGGAGGGGATAAGAAATACCTAGCAAACTTTTTTAGATAACACCTTTTTAAACTAAATTTTAGGGGGGGGGGGAATTGGACATTTTGTAAAAAATTCATAATTATATCAATTTTTAGTAAAAAGACAAAACCCTGCACTAAAGTTTTATTGATAGTACATATAACCTACTGTAAAAATTTCATCTATGAGGAGCAAGTAGTTTCTGAGAAAAAGATATATAAACTTACGCAATTTTAACATAGGCTCCTATAGAAAGTTCCAGACCCCCTTAAGCGCATTTTTTTATTATAACTTTCGCAAAAGAACATTAACACAATGAATTTTTGCATTGATTATAAAATTCAATTACTGATATTTTTGATAAAATTCTATCGAATAAAAAATACAATGTGTGTGATTCATTATTTTTTGTTCCTTTTTTATAGTACTAAAAAAGGAAAAATTAAGTCTGATCCGAAAATGAAGGCCATTATTATGTTTGCAGTTATTTCAACGTCATCTGATCACAGAAAAAACGTAATGAGAGAAAAGTAATATTTTTATATGGCTCTCTGCAATTATGAATTAAAAAAAAATACTTCCCTACAATTCTGAAGTAAAAAATCTGTCATCTAGTTAAAAATAATGTTAGAATTTAAAATCTTGCCGTACCTGTTGTCTTAAAGAGTACGAATTTATTAAACACTGCTTTGAAGACTAATAACTATAGGGCTTAAACCTGAATAAACATTCAATTTCAGCATATTCAAATTTAGCAGGTTTATTTTTTTCCCATTATGCAAAACAACGCCCACCTTGATTTCTCAAAGGCCAGAACATTTGGAATCCCGCCAGTTTGATACCGCTGCCTTAGTTTCTGCCCCAAACCTTAACATGTACTATTTCCATAGAATCAACTATCGATGCTTGCACAATTCGGAATTACTAAAACTATCTAAAAATAGTCTATTGTTCTCTTCCAGAATCTTTTTTTTAAATAAAAGCATTCAAAGTTATTTATGTAGTTCATCATTATTTAATTATGCATTATATTTGAGATAGGAAGTGAAAAAGAGAAAATACTTTAAATTACCGCAATTTCGAAACAAATTGAGATTTAGTACATATCAGTAAAAATTGGCTTTGTTATCATAAAGTACTTCGCAAGCTATACATACGAAAGTTTTAATTACATTGTCAAAGAGTTATTGAGGAGACACGAACAGAGGAAAAATTCAAAAACAAAAATCAAAGCATAGTGTCCGAGTTAGTCAAATTAGGAATGGCTATAATGATAACTAACTCAGATTGATTGAATGGTAGCTAACGAAAAACAAAACAGACTCTTAGAAACAATCTAGATTTTCAAGGGAGGTTGGAACGTGTACCAAAAGTTACCACTAGCTGATCTGCAGTACTTCAAAGGGTTCACAAATTCAGCTTTGAAAGGATTATTAGTAGAATTATATCCCTGGCATAGCTAGTTCTGAGAAGGCCCCGTATCAGAACTCTTGCGGGCCTTTTTTTTAGAAATAAAATCCTTTTTTGTTGTACTGTAATTACACATACTGGGGCCCCTGTAGCTTGTGGGACCCGTATCATTTATACGGCTGATACGGCGGTATCTACGCCCCTGAATTACATATAACTGTTACAACAGCTATTGACAACCACAAGTTCTGCATTTTCGAAGAATTCCTTTGTGGCGGATCTTTACGTAACCTTCACACTAATCCTCTTGGGGAATCTTTGGGCTAGCATTCGCGTTAATTTCCAGCCATCTCTCTCAAGAAGAAACCCTGATATGGAGATTAGTTTGTCTAAGATAAGTAAGTCTTTGTAAGATAGAAGGAGCGGAGAAACTGTTGCGGCGTTACGAAGGTTAGATTTAATTGATTTCTACAACTTGAGTTAAGAACGGAGTTTACCACTCTTCTAAATTAGTGGATTGGGAATTTATAGTCTAAGATAGATTAGGTTAAGTTAAACTGATTACTTGCGCTTATTCACTTAGGGTTTATAGCTTTATTTATATCACTCCCAGGGCATCCTCTTGTGGTTTAACTTGTGGTTGATTAGTGTGCTTGAATAATAATAAAATAATAATAATTATAAAAGTTTATGGTCTTGCTTTGTTTCCCCCAGGCAGGACGGTGTGGGAGCGATTTCAGGGGGAAGTCTCTCACATCTTAAAAAGAGTTGTTTAGGACAGTATGGTTTATTTACCCGCAGACCTCATTGCAGGTCACTACTTGTACCGGTTAGCCTTGTGCAGGGAACATGTTAACTGAATACCCTTCCTGTAGAGCTGTGTGTTTATTTTTCTGAAAAAATCTTCAATGCAATTAGACGCATATTAAATCTTCATATGGATATCAGTAAGAAACTTTGCTAGCAAAACAATATCAATCAATACTAACGTTCTGATGGTACTAGACGTGCCCTTTGGAGTGACGCTATCTTGGGTTATTAAAAAGTTCTCCAGGTCTAAAGTGGAATACTTCCAGTATTTATCGGGATATCGTTCTAAAGCAACATGTTTGTTTCCTTAGGGCAGCAGGTTTTCTGTTTATGGATGGCATTGCCATTCCTCTCCTCGAGCAAACATGGTGGACGACTGCCTTGAAGAAGCGGATTTCTGTTTCCCATTTGGAAAGGTCAATGTCCTCCCGACTATAATCCTATTCAGCATACATGATGAGCTCTCGGGGGGTGCATATCAGCCCTACCACCTTCCTATGTATTCCAAAACTCCGAGAAACTTTGATTGAGGAATAAGATGGCCTTTTCGAAAAGCAGCTAGTTGATTTAGTGTTCAACAAACCCAGATATTATTCTGACTGGATTGTTGATCTTGGTAAATAAGTTGTGTTTTAATTTTCATACAAACCATATAATGTTACTTTTTTGGGAGGAAGATTTATATATTATCCAAACGTTCTAGAGTGTCTATTCCTAAAAATCATCAAATACTACGACGTGTGTATCTCATTTTTTGTTCAATACTTTTTTAATAAACAGGTTAAGGCTTCATATTTATATCATTTTTATTTACTTTTGTAGCTTTATTTGTACCTTAATTCGTGTGCATGTGTGAGGTAAACAAGAAAATGATATATAGATGAAAAAAACCCGTTTTATTATGTGTAAAATAAACTCAATGATGAAACACCCCACAGAGGGCCAAGACCTACTGCTCCCATCTTAGTTTTCGTGACCTTGGGCACTGAGGTGCATGAACAAATGTTCCGGTCAGGTGGTCAGTCTGCGTAACCCCCAGTAATCACGCGTAACCCTCAGTGTTCAATTCCCAAGCAAGCCTTGGTACTCATTTATTGACCCACTGAAGGGATGAAAGGCAGAGTGTATCTTGCTCAGCCCAAGGTTTGAGCCCAGGAGCTGTGGCGTGGAAGTGTAAAACGCTACCACTAAGACACTGGGCTTCATAGAGGGCTAAAGTAAACAAAATGTATTTGGAATAAACACGCATAATACACTGCTGGCCACCGTAAATGCAACACCCTGAAGGAAGCACGCAAATAACATGAAATTTACAACATGCATTAGAGGAGGTGAAATATGCAAATGATTAGAATTTCAGCGCAGACACACATCACGCACGCCTGTGGCGCCACTTCAAAGTGCTATTTAAGGCTTGGAGATTTCGACGATTTCAAGTTCGGCAATTGTGTTTTTCTTGTGGTTTTTTCAAAAAATGATCAGTTATGTCTCGTAGAAAACAGCAATCAGGTTTGATCAAGTATCCGAGTTCGACAGAGGAAGGATAGTGGCCTACCGAGATTGTGGATTATCTTTCAGGGAAATCGGTAGTCGTGTTGAACGAAACCAAACAACTGTAATGCGGATAAGTGACCGTTGGATGCAGGAGGGTACGACGGACTGACGTGGTCGATCGCATCTACCTCAGTACACCACTTCACGTGAGGACAGGCAAATTGTGCGCATGGCAGTGACGGATCGGTCAGTCACCTCACGAACCATAGCACAACACATTGAGTCTTTAACGCATCATTCAGTGTCTGTGCGTACCATTCGACGCCGTTTACAGCAGAGTGGTCTGCCCGCAAAACGTTCATTGCTTGGTCTACCTTTGACGCAGAACCACAGACGTCTCCGCCACCAATGGTGTGATGAAAGAAGGCTGTGGGCGGCAGAATGGAATGAGGTTGTCTTTACTGACGAGTCACGCATCTGTCTGCAACACCACGATGGTCGGATTCGAGTCTGGAGACACCGTGGAGAGGATACTGTACAGCTGAGTTATGCACCGCCGCACTGGTCCTGCACCGGGTAATATGGTATGGGGCGGTATTGGATATCACTCTCGCACTCCTCTATTACGCATTGCCGGTACTTTAAACAGACAGCGCTACATCTCCGAGGTGTTGGAGCCAGTTGTCCTTCCATACCTTCAGGGCTTGGCCACAACCATATTTCAACAGGATAATGCGCGACCACACGTGGCACGCATTGTCCAAAGATTCTTCGTCAATCACCAGATTGAATTGCTTCCCTGGCAGGCTCGCTCTCCGGATCTTTCGCCGATAGAAAACATGTGGTCCATGGTTGCTCAATGATTGACCCAGATTACACCACCAGCTGCCACACCAGAACAACTTTAGCAACGTGTGGAAGCGGCTTGGTGTGCTGTACCCCAAGAAGACATCCAAAGTCTCTTTGAAAAAATGCCGAGGCGTGTGGCAACGGTGATCTCCAACAATGGTGGCTACTCTGGCTACTGATTCTGGCAGGAACCACACTTCACAGAAGTCTATAAACTTAATCATTTGATACTTGGTCAACATGTTATCTACAAAATAAATTTTGTTGTGCTATCTCTTGTCTTTCTTGGTGTTGTATTTACGGTGCACAGTAGTCTATATATACACTGTTGTCCAAAAGTTAAGTATAATTGATAATCATGTGAATAAAGAAGGAACTGTAAATCAGAACGGCGGAAAACGTGATATGCGAGTGTAAAATAGTTATAAAATAAGGAAGCAAATCAAAAGAATGATGATAATTAACTTTATTATCCAAAGTAGCTGTTTGAAAGAAAACTGAGCATAGCAAGGATTCACACTTTAAAGAAAAAATGAAAGAAAACATTCAATAAAATACTGATTCTGCAGTTTAATAAGGCGTGTGATCACCTCTGACCGACAGGCACACTGCCCAGTGATTTGCCATACTTGCTATAAGATGATGAATGAGTTGTGGGCTCAAACGGTTCCAAGCTTCTTGGAGAGCTCTCTTCAGTTCTGTAACGGAGCTTGGTGGGTGCGAAAGGGCTGTAATTTGTCTCCCGAGCATATCCCATACATGTTTGATAGGATTTAAATCAGGGGAGTTCGCAGGCCATGACATGCGCTGGATGTTTTCCGTTTCAAGGAAGTCATCAACCAGCACCGCTCGGTGACATGGCGCATTATCATCCATGAATATGAAGTCAGGACCGACAGCACCTCAAAACAAGTGGCTCAAGAACTTCGTCTCTGTATCTTTGAGCAGTCACAGACCCCGTGTCAAAGAAATGGAGGTCTGTGCGGCCGTCCATCATGATGCCTGCCCATACCATTAGTCCCCTTGATGGAAAATGATGTTTTTCGTTATGTTTCTTGGTTCAAAACGTATTCCACGTTCTCTCCATATCGTTACCCGCCGAGAATCACTACTCAGACTAAACCGGTAATCGTCACTGAACATCACATTGGCCTACTCTCCCACACTCCAATGTTCATGTTTCAAACTCCAGTTCAAGCGAGCGCGTTTATGCGCAGACATGAGGGAAATGCAAACTGCTGGTCTTTTGGCATACAGGCCAGCATGATTGAGTCTCCTGTAAACAGTTTGTCTCGAAATTCGTATTCCTATGGTGACTGTGAGCGACGAACCCAGTGCTCTGGCAGTATTGCCCCTCTGACGTCGCGCACTTATTACCAGATATCGGTCTTGGCAAGGGGTTGTGACTCTTGGTCGACCTGATACTGGTTGTCGGGTAACATCTCCCGTTCTTTGAAACCTCTGCCACAGTCTTAAGATCACAGACTGGTCCACATTCAGAATTCGAGACACTTCGGTTTGTGATCGTCAGGATTCCAGCATTCCAACGATTCTTCCTTTCGTAAACATGTCCAATTGGCGTCTTTGTGCCATCACCTTGTTTGATGGTTAACAACGTTCCTTCGCACAGCAGTTGCACGAAACTTGTCTGAACTGACTATGCTGCGTGAATCGGTTTCTCCACGTTCCGACATGCACCGGTGTTTCGCGCAGGACGTAGTCGACTGAAAAGTTTTGCATAAACCCAATGTTTCATCTTCACCCAATTAATATCTGCAAGAAATTTGGAATAATTTTACGAATATTTACTCCATGTTTTTCGTAGTTTACGATTTATGCTTAACTTTTGGACACCAGTGTATATATATATTTGATTTTGAAAACTTTTTAAAAAATCTTAATATTTGAACATCTTTCAAATTTTGAAATTTTATCTAAACATTACAAGTATAACCGCAAGTGCTAATCTAATGCCAATTTCAAGAGTTTTTCAAAATAAAAAATTTTTATATTAATTCTTATAGTATACGTATACTTTTAAATCAATTGCATTTTGCTTGCGTATGTGCGATATTATTATTGACGAATATATACCTACATTTTAGAAGGAAGTTTCTGCAAAAAGCAACAGTAGGCAACAGAGAAGGGCATGGACTGATTGGTTGGAAACATGGGATTGTAGCTATCCTTTGACCACGACGTCACATGAATTTAACCCTTTAAAACTCTCCGTCACATAGCTTTTCCTTTCCTTATGATGACGATGCTTGAATTCTAACACGGGATATAGCCGAAGCAGTCTCTGCGAGTATGCTAGCATAAAATACACATTTAGTTTTTTGTGTAATTAAAGGAAGATGAGAAATAATGATATTCGGAAGATGTTTATCAAAAAACTGGTTTTAATAAAAAAGATATTATTTTTACTCTTTGTCTGTGCATTTGAGCACAGTGCTTAAATAGTAAAAATTTTAATTTAAGCTGTAAGAGAGTTTGATATTCCTGATTCACGTTGCAACTGAGACTCTGAACTTTTCAAGTTCGATTTTGATATTACTTGTAGAAGCTGCTCTCTAAGCCCTAGTTCTACAATGTTTAATGGAATCAGAGCTCAAATACGATGACGGTTACGATGCTAGCATTCTCAACTGTTCGATTAATGGGCTTATGACTTAAGAAATTCTATGAAAAGAAATCTGTCTTACCATATTCGCTTCTAGTGCCGAATAACCTTGGTTATTTTTTTGCCATCCAATTAGTTCCGAGATAAAGTGAAAGCTCATTACACATTTATAGCAGAGAAAAAAAACAAAAAGGGTAAACAAGGTTATAAAACAAACAATCAAAAAAGAAACAGTATCACACATGTATTTTACAAGTGCATAAGTAGCGTGCTATCACGAATGAGGAGGCAAAAAACTGCAATTGCGTTGGTTGATACTAAGAATTCATTTTATTCGTTCTTCGTGAACACATGGGTAAATTTAAACTTTTTTTTGCATGATCACAGAAGAGACACCATGATGTAGGACGGAACATTTAATGTAGCATTTTATTTTGTCTTCGTTGATAGTTCTTCAACATTATAATTTTGTTTTGCAATTTATTAAAAACGAAGAATGGCTTAAAAAAATATAGATGCCGAAACGGCCGGAAGATGCCATGAAACGTATTTATAACTCAGTATTTATCTGATAGCAATGGTAAATTGATACTCGCACAAACAGTACGAGTATCAATGCATTAAATTGTATTGCAAGCCATAAGCGATACAGAAAAATCGAATGCGGCAAAAATGTTCGATTCCATAATTACAAAGAAAGTCTGATGAATTTCTACTAGCATCACAGTTACATTAAAATGTTTGTTTCTTAAAACAAAAAAGATCTTTTATTTTTTAACATGAAATTATTTACAGTGGACTCTCGATAATTCGAAGTTGGAGGGTACCAATGAAAAACTTCGAATTCAAGAGTTCGAATTATCAAGAGAATAGAAAAAACTCCCAAACTACACAAAGAGAATTTTTTTTCTAGGTAAATAAAACAACAATTGTACATATGAAACAATTATTTTAACGTATTTTTAAAAAGTATACATATTATACCGTATAAATATTATACAGAGGTTAATACATTTATGTGTGTGTGTGTATTAAAAGCAATTATTAAAATAATACATAATGTAGATGATTAATCTTTTTGAAGAAAAATCTTTTTTCTTTTTGTTTTGCTTTTATTTCATGGCATTCAATCTAACTTTGTCAATGGATTTTTCTAGAATACATCAAGCTGGAAAAATGTCCGCGTCAACATGATTTTGAAAGAAAAATTTGCTTATAGTTTGTTTAGTGACACTTTATCTTCTGTCAGAGTTATCGGAGTCACCTTCTCCGATTCGCGAGCGCGTCTTCATCACTTTCTATGTTATTGTGGTCCAAAGCCACAAATTTAGCTTTTCCAGGGGAGACACACAGAGACAACAAAACTTGTAAGCGTCAACCTGTTTGCTACAGGACTGTACATGATAGTGAGAGTTCGAATTGTCGAGAGTTTTATAAGATAAATTTGAATTATCGCGTGTTGTAGTCTGGCGAACTACAAATTTTTTTTTCAAAGTGTTAAGTGTACCAGAACGTATTGTTTTAGCTCGAAATATCAAGAGTTTTTCTTGGGATGGAGCATATACTTCGAATTAGCGAGTGAGTGAGTGAGTGAATACTAACGTCGCACTGTTCAGCGACACGAGGGCTTTTAGCGACGGACCGCGTCATTTCGAACCATGGTCAAGTGACGCAGACGACACCTGAGCTGGCACCCCCTATCCTAACTGCCACACCACACCAACGGGAGGACAATTGAGCTCTCGACAGATTTAATGTGCATCGCTCCCTTACACGGTGGGTCTTCAGTGGTACTGGGCTTTGATCCAACTTAAACTGGTTTAAATAAGTAGATTAGTATACTATTGATGATTTATAGACATTTTTTTTGCATTTTTTTTGCATCCCAATATATGCTTATAGCCGCCCATCCGGTATAGTGGTTAGTGGAGCTGACTGCGGTGCCGTAGGAACTGGGTTCGAATCCCGGAGAAGGCATGGATGTTTGTGTTGTAATCCTTTCTTCTGTCAGTATTGTATGCCCCCGTGTTATACATTGCGTGGTGCACGAGATTTATAAAGGTTAAAAAAATATATATATGCTTACAAATTTAAATGTTGTATTGGGTATAAAGGAAAGTTCTATCGTTTTTGAACATGTGCACTCTTATGTGCTGCCAATCCTTAGTGAAAATTCGTATCCAAGTGTAACCAGTTTAAACAGTTAGATCAGTATGCTATTGATGATTCATACACATTTCTTTGCATTTCAATCAGTTTTTAAAAAAATTTTACTGCTGTCAAAATGAGTGAAGAAAAAATACACTTAAACATTGCATGTTGTTTGAGTTCCAAAAAAATAACACGATAGAGGCGAAATGAAACTAATGTGATGTGTTTAGATAGGAAGCAGTAACAGCTCAAGCATGCCAAAGATGGCTTTTGAAATTTTGTTTAGTTGAGTTTTATTTGGAAGCTGAATTCGGATCAGAAAGGCCATCCGATGTCAGTGGCGAAGTGTTAAGCAGTATGATCAGGATAAATCCCAGGTTAACTTTACATGAAATGGGTTTCAAGCTTGGAATTAACCAGACTACTGCTTTGAATCATATTAAAGGCTTGGTTTCGTGTCCGAATTCTCTTTTTGGATGCTACACAAATTAAGCGAAAAAATTGAATGGACAGAATTTCGATCTGTTCTTCAAATCTTGTTCGACACAACAAGGGACCGTTTTTTTTGGACCACTTGGTGACTGGAGATGAAAAGTGGACAGTGTACAATCACATGATTAGAAAAAAAGCGAATGTCTACAAAGGAGAGACACTACCACCCACATCCAAATCTGGAATGCACCAAAAGACGATTGTTGGTGAGCCACCAAGGGTATAGCGCACTATGAGTTGCTGAAAGAAAATGAAGTAGTCGCTCCTGTTCGCAACTTGATGTTTTGAATGAATATAAGCATCTATCTTTGGCCAACACAAAAGGGTTTGATCACGACCTTAGCCAGCATTTCCTCCTGATATTGTCCCGTCTGACAATCGTTTGTTCAAGTAGCTGTAAAACTTTCTCGATGGAAATGAATGCATAGTTATGAGGGTCCCCAAATGGCAGCGGATGAATACATTGTCTCCCCAAAGCAGTGAACTTCTTTTCCAGGGGATTAGATACGCTGCCAGAACGCTGGCAAACAGCTGTAACTAACAAAGGACATTATATTTTAGATTATATTTTAAATAAAATGTGAAAAAAATGTTTTCTTTATTATTTAGGGAAAAAACGATAGAACTTTTTCTTACACCCAATATATTCCAATGGCCAAAATTCAAGTGAAGTCATAATCACATGATAAAATAAAATCATGCATTTCCAGGCAATCAGTTTATGTGTCTTACTGTCAACATTTTTCACTTTTTGCAAAAACTTTCTTTTAAAAAGCACACATTTCTTTACTATAATAACTCACATATTTAAACAAAATGTATCTGAATCAAAAGTAACTTTATAATTAAAAGAAATTGTCTCCAAAATATTTTGGAAGAATCTTAATTCTTGGACATCTTTACCCAGTTATAAAATTTGAAATTGTGTCTGAATTTTACGAATACAACGATAAGTTCGTCTAATGCCAGCTTTGAATTAAACAGATAACACATGGTTATAAGAATCATATTACCGTTAGTGGCTTGAGATGTGACAAATCCATACGCGTCCTTAATCACTAATCCTCTTGCGGAAACTTTGGAGCCAGCATTCACGTTAATTCACAGCCTCTCAAGAAGAAACCCTGATATTTAAATAAGTTTGACTATATAAAGTCTAGGTTTTGTAGATTTAAGAGAGAAAGAGCAGGAGAGCTGTTGCGGTGATACGTAGGTGAGAATATTAGAATATTTCATAATCATAGCGCGAGTTAAGGAAGGAATTGCTAAGATAATAAATTATTAAATTAAGGATCTAAAGATAGATTGAACCAAATTTAGTTAAATAGATCACTTACGCTTGTTCACCTAGTCTTGATAACTTAGGCGTGGGTTCTTAGAGTTATTCATTGAGAATAGATTGCTCGCTTTATATATCACTCCTAGGGTCTCCTTTTGTAGTTTCACCTATGCTTGATTAAGTGTGTTTGAAGAGTAATAAAATAATAGTTATTATGGAAGTTGTTGGTGATGCTTTGTTCCCCCCCCCCCCACAGCCTTAGGTAGGCAAGACGGTGAAGGAGCGGTGCCAAATAGGCCGCGCTCACAGAGACGATTGCTTTTTTTTTCTTAATCACACATATGCAATGTTTCTAAAGATTTTAGATTTAATGTTAATGTTTAAAAAAAGGATTTATCAACTGAAGAGGTACAAGCTGTTTTGTACCTTCATTATTAAGCGTTACCAAAACTCAAAAACTTGAGACAAATTATATTTAATTCATTCACTAATGCAGCATTCACTCATCGGCGGTTATCTGTGTGCTTAATAACATCATTTAAGTTTCATCACAAAAAAATAGATCTCTCAAAGAATCAAAGACAAAAATCAATAAATTAATTTAAGAATTGTATTATTAATTTAAATGTTTTAGGAAATATAGAAGAAAACAAATACAAGAATACCAGACTTTATCTGAGCCGTTTGTACGAAATTATGATATATCTAATGGAAAAGAAATGCCCTTGAAGTTTATGCTTTGAAAGGCGTGTACCCCGAAATTTTCTTGTCAAATCCATCATTCAAATAGTAAATTCAAGGAGGTTTTTCTCATCAGTTTATATATATAGCCTGATCGAAGATTCGGGGTCTTCGCCGCATGTACACATGGTAAAATCTGATTTTCTTGAAAAATCAAAACAGGGGATGAAAGAAAGATTTTAAGAGGAAATATTTATGAATTTCGAGGAAAATCAGATTGAAATAATTGTACTTAAAAATGTTTAAGTTAATTAGTTAAAAAAGTAATTTCAAAAAAATTAGGAAGAATACAAAAAAAAGATATAACCATAAGTATCACAAAGAATATGTCCACAGAGTAAATTTCTTACATATAACATAACTGTTTTGATTTTTGATCTTAAGGATAGAGACAGAAATATTTATAAAAATTATAATTTTATTAAAAAGTGTTATATTATACAAGAAAAACATTTATAAAACTTTCTTAAAATGAATTCTAACTCTCCATATCGATATGCTCTATATTCTTGAACTTCCTGTGCTGGACCATAATAATTAAAATCAAATACATTGAACATGACTTGGATATACTTTATGTATTATTAATACTATAAAATTGTTGAGACATAAATCTATGGATAATTACACTATTCCTAACCACAGTTAACCACTAAATATTATTCAATATTTAGGCTTCGTGATCAATTTATTAGCTTAACTTGCGCACAGAATTTTTAAATTCTGATCACGTAAAGGCCCAGTAAAATACCTACAAATATTTTTTTAATTTTATAGAGATGATATTAAAATAGACTCATAAATGTGAAACATTGTTCTTCTTCTCTTTTATTAATTAATTTACGTATTAAGAACAGTAAAAAAACCAGCATTTTTCTCTTATTGCGTTTATTTTCCATGTTATCAGCATTATTTAATATTGAATTATAGATGAAATCTTCCGTTGCAGGCATTCCCCTTCTTATGAACAGATTACGCTCCAGGAGAAAGTTCGTAAATTTCAGCAAACAGTTATTTGCATCAGAATACTTATAATATAAAAGTTACTAAGGAATTACATTTGATATTTTTAAATTCAAATTTTTCTGTATCAGTTATTACGTTTATAAAGTAATATGTGGAGTTTATTTATTAAATTATGTAAATTTGATTTTAATTGCTTGAGAGAGAGTTGCGGTTTTTAAACATGTTTTAATTTTTTTTATATAAGTCGAGGATTCTTAAGGTATCCAACTACCCTCAAATCATGATTTTTTTTCAAAAACTGACAAATTTTTTTATGATTTTATTTTATAGACCACCTTATTATCTTTATAAAAATACCAATTTTTTAAAATTTTCTATTGCCTAGAACAAAAACTACAAGTGGCTTAGTAAAACCAGATGCCATAACTTTACACAAGGTGTCAAACTTTAAAAAGCGTTTTACTCGAAATGTGTTTTTTTTTAAATGCTCAAACGGGGACAGCGATTGATAAAACATTTTGAAAGTAATTAACTGAAATTTTTTGTGTATATTCTGTGTAACAGTAGATGTATTTTAACCTTCAGATTTATCAATAATTGTTTTATTACGAAATTTTTAGTCCTTTATGTGAATATAATCCCTGTTTTTTTAAAGCAATTTCATATAATAACTAAGATAAAGTGCCTTAGTTTTTTAAAAATTAAAATATCTTTTATCCTGGAGGTCATTTTGAAAAGGAAAAACACAATAATATATCAAAATTGAAAAATTGAGAATTTTTTTCATAAACTTTTTGTATAGTATGAACCCCGTTTATTTAATTTTTCGTAAATGTTTACCAATTTTTTTCCATTTTAGTTGTAATAATTTTTTTTCATCTTAATTTTAGCTTTTTTTTCTTAAAATGTACTAAATAAATCTAAAACCACAAAATAAAAAAAATTCTCCATTTTTTTTTATTTTTAAGTTGTTGCAAGTAGTCGGAAGAGTGCCTGAATGTATTCTGAAATCAATCTTCAGCTATATGTTTTTATGCTCATTGTTACTTCTTCACTTTTCTTCCCGCTAACAACTCATTAGAAAAAAAGCACGATTTTCTTTTTAATCATTGAAGTCGTAATATTCAAATTTATCGCTTGTCTTAGGCATCAGAATAAACCCAAAGGGGATAAAAAAAGAACAAAAAACGATGGGTCGAAGGGGAAAGGATGACATCCTTGGAGAACGTTCATGGAGGAACCGGTTAATATTTTGATTGACAGGAAGAAACTGTAAGTGCTCTAAAGATACACATTTTAACTCCTCATGGGAGAGTGAGATTGGAAGGGATGATGTAGCTGCTTTCTTTCCGGATTGGCTATACAGATAAAGCAGTGGGCGGATGCACTCCGAATAAGCGAGTTTGTGTTACATTTGTTGTTGGCGCGATGGAGACGACACGACCTCGTACTTGTGCAGACAGATGCAGTGCTTGTTGTGAGTATATATTCCATCAATCTATTCGTGCAAAATTATCATTCAAAAAAGTAAAAAGGAAACGGTCGTTGTAAATTTAAAATAATGGTTATGGATCAGTAAATATTGAAACAGGTGTTTCAAAAAGTTTTTCGAATTCTATTCAGTGTAAACACAATTATCGCCATTTTTATTTACATTGGGTTCTCCTAGTGGTAAAGAATAAGATGAAAGCTTGGTTAACATTTTCGGATTTAAACAAATTTTGATATTTGCTTAGATGATACGATATATATTTATTTTAATTCAAACCAATCCCATTTTTTTTCTTATATTCAGTGTATTCCATATTTGACTTATTATACTATAATGCATATTGATATTATAATTTTATAACGATTCGGAGACTCAAAACTTCGAAGTTTCTTGAATTTAAATTATCTTTACTAGTTCTAGTACAAATAATCTTTGATAATGTTAAAAAATTCGAAAAATGCTAATTTTTTTTAATAATTGAATTTGCTTTTTTTCGTTAACAATCGTTGCTTTTTTCCCCCTATATAATTAAATTTCACTCCATGATGTAGAATTTGTAAAATTTGTGATCACATATTTTTACATACGATAAAAAATCTCACTCAGAAGTTTTTAATTTAATTATTAACAGAGGTAAAAACAAAATGAAGTTTACTGTGAAATTCGTTTTTGGAAAAGTTTTCTAACACTTTTTCGACTGTTTCATTTTTAAATAAGTTATCAGAAAAATAACTTAATTATTGATCGCGCGATTGTTTATTAACATTTCACTTAAAAGTTACACTTTGGAAATTGGCAACAGACCTCATAATTTTGAATTACGATCAAGTAATGAGGACAATATTTTAGTAGTCCCCCCCCCCTCTTTTCACAAACTTGTAAAAAAATTAAAATATATGTATTAATATCATAAGAACATACTGCTCTCACAAGATTTCGGGGATATTTTAAGCAGAGAGCTGAACTTTTTCGAAAAAACTGAGCGCAATTAAAAAATACGAGTTATTCAAATAAGTACAAAATTCTGTCTAAATGACTGAGAAATAATTTAAACTGAATATTATTGGTTTCTGACAGATAAATAATTACTTATAGCACGTTTTTGAATAAAAAAAGTTCTGTGAACTTATTTTTTTAGGTCTGTATACTTTTAACGCTATAAAATGCTTACTTATAGAGAATACTAAGGTTTAAGGACACCGTATAACAAATAGGTACATAAATAGCTCCCAAAAAGGATCAGATATTTTCGAACTTCAATAAATTTTGATATTTCTCAATGGGAATTTTGAATGATATCTAATGATATATTTAACAGAAAAAAAGTATTTTAAACACAATGAAAAATTTAGTGGGAAAAAAACTAAATTACTTTTGTGAAAATTTATTTCACAAAAGTGATTTCCAAAAACTGCTACAAAACAAGAAATATTGAGATGTTTTAGTTTTTTAGTAGAATAATCTTGACGATCCATAACAGTTTTTGAACATCTGGGCTTAGAGCTCACAATTTTTTCATAAAAATTCTGCACCAATATTTCACAATTATTTGGTTATTACTATTTTTAGTTCATTTTTAGTATTAATGTAGTGTTTTCCAACTAATCCCCAGTTCTCGCTAAATGCTTATTCCCATCTGGGCTTAAATCCGAGATTATAAGACGGTGTTCTTAGAACTTCCGGTGGTTATAGAGAAACTAGAGAAAAACGCTTAGAGCCGCATGCTTAGGATCATTATCAGTATAAAAAGTTAATATATTTCTGGTATCCAAATTTTGAACTTATAACTGAAAATTGCCTTTCAAAATATTGAAATTTAGGTAATGATGCATTATACGCCTTCAGTGAATACAAAATTACTTACTTCTACATCTCTGAAAGAGAGTTATTGCAGGACGGCCGCTTCTCATCTTGTTTTCAATTCTGTTTTACTCTTTAAAGCACCTTATCACACAGCAAATAATGTAATAGGATTAATGTACAAATTTAGTAACATTTCCAAGTAGTTTATCTCTTGTTTCAGAGAAAATGACCAATTTTCAAAAATCTCTCTGTGTTTCTTTGCGATTACAAGCCGTATGTGGTATTAAAAAAATGTTTTGCCAATTAAGCAAAAAGGTAAGCCAAACGATATTTTATATTCCACCATTATGTAATTTGTTTTTTAAAAAAAAAGAGGCAGACGATATTTTATTGATGAATTTCCTCTAAAATATTTTGATGTTCTAGCACTTTTATGATGCCATCTTTAAATATTTGTATTTTCATTTTGAATAAAAATTATCCGACATTTTAAAAATAAATTACCATAGATTTAGTTTTTAAAGTCAAATGTAAAATAGAATTACTGTAAAAAGAATTTTTTTCCCATGATGTTATATGAGTTATGATCCTATTCCTTGATAAATTTATTTCAATAACAGTCTGAAAGGAATTATTATAAATTTCTAAATCAAAAATGGCGTTTATAAATGGAATCATTTCGAATTATTTTCAAAATAAATAAATTCGAAACATGTACTTAGCGCCATTTTTATTAAATTAAAAAGTTCGCAGTAAAGTAAAGAGAGTTTACATAAACGCAAAACGAGCATTACGCAAAAATTAATCTCAAAATTGAAAAAAACTGCATGCTTTTACCAAGCTAATTACTAAATGTTTCAATTTTATTCAACACATTGGGGGAAATATTGATTTGTCACGCGGCGTACGAAAAATTATTTTTCAAAAATTATTATCGTCTACTGATGAATATCATTGTTTTTTAGATGTGTTAATTCCAACATGTAAAATGTATTTTTTAAAAATGACAGTAAATAAAATTGTTCTAATATCACAAACATTCATCATTATAAAAATTTCTTCAGAAATTAAATTTTAGATATCATATTTTTATGTTAGAAACTTTATCTAATTTGATGTACAATAATGTTTTAGAAGCATCAAAAAATTGCATAAAGCTCAAATCTTAAAAAAAAATCGAATTTATTCAGTGAAAAAAGATTTTTTTTTTTTATTTTCGTTTTACATGCTTACATTTTTTATAGGTTCATTTAAAGGAGTATTAATTTCGATTTATAAAATAATTTTTATCAAGACTTTTGATAACGAATTGTTATTTAAAATATAAATTCACTTGGACACATTAATTAAATAAAATGGAAATATTTGATTACAATAATAAAAAATACTGTCTTTTTTCCAGTTAATTAATATAATTTATTTTAGAATTCAAGAAATCAAATATTTACGGGATGAAGACTAAAAGCTAAAGAAATTCTTTAAATAATTATTTACAAAACTGTAAGCTTGAAATGTACTGCAAAAGTAAGCCTAGCCTGGAGACAAATATAACCAAAGTAATAGAAGTTTAAATTAAATGAAAGCTATAAAGAAATTAATTCAACATACACATATACATAACTTAAACATATCACGTTTAGTCTTGTACTACTCCATTAAATGTTTGTCAGGAAAATTAGGAGAAAAACATTAGTTAAATGAATTCTTCCTATTCAGAATCAATAAAGGTGAACTTAGGTTGTAAGCAAAATACTGTTCATTTTGTCGTGTTCAACCACAGTTTTGTTTTCTTCTCAGGGTGGAATTTAACATCTTCTACAAGCAATCCTTTTCTAAAATGAATTCATTAAATTTCAAAGTAATGATGCCAAATTTAGAGTCATACCTTAAACCAAAAACGAATTATTATTAACTGGGCGTATAGAAATGTTCCAAATTAATTTCTAAATCAATTCAAAAATTGATAAGAAGATTAAAAATTGCTTTTTATGAGAACTTTCTTTTATTAAAAATACGGGGGGAAATATCGTTGTTACACTCTCTCCTCTAAAAATTTAATCCTTAATTAAAAGCATATTTACATTATTTGAAACTGGTTCCCTAAAACCTCGAAAATATATCTTCCTGTTATAATTATAAGAGTTACATAGAATAAATAATTATAATTTTAAAATACAGAAATAAAAATGAAAAACAACGAACAAAATTTATTTCTTGAAATGAATAAGATAATCAAAATTCGGGTTTAATGTGATGGCAATGGGCATATTGCGGGTAATCAAAAGTATAACGTATTTTTTAAGCTATTACTCAAAATGAATTTACTTGAACAAATTCTTAAGTCCGTGGCACCGATTTTAAATGTCCGGGAAGAATAAGTTTGTCTTCTTCAACTATTTAAACGCTTCAGTTTTCTTTATACATTGAACTATTTTAAAATTCTAAGCTTTTATAAACTTCAATTTCCAATAGTGAAAAATATTCTTGGTTTTCATGCCGAACATTGCGTGTAAAATATGCTTCTTTTAATGAAAGAATAAAAATATGCACGCAAAATTAATTTCTTTGCTCATTCTTCTTTGTGTGATACCATGATATATTTATTATTTTGTTCTGTATCATCAAACAGGCTCTGAAAAGAATTATGGAAAGCTAAATAACATCTAATATATATGTGTTCGTTTTCACCAATGTCCCTGTTTTTTCCTCCTTCCTTCTATTAAAGTACTTTCGGGTTTATTTTGGAAAGGGAGACATGATACGATATATATATATATATATATATATATATAATATATATATATATATATTACAAAAATTTACAAAAATAGTTATATACCTAAGATAACTATAGACATGATAGAATAGATTTAGTCACAGAAATACTAGAGCAAACTCCTAGCCTTAGGAACCAGGAATGCAGGTTTAAACAATGTTTTTTGGCCAGTCAACCTTCACCTGAATTTGCCAATACTCTGGGCCATAGGGAAAGCAAGAAATTTTCTAGAGAAGTTTAACTATCATTATAGATAAAACCATAATATATTAATGTAAAACGATAATATTTACTAAAATAATTACTAAATATTTAAAATCAAAGTTAAACTATTAGACAAAGACTTACCACGTGACTCAAATTCCATTCATATTCCCCGGCTATGGACAATAACAGTATCGCATAAATTATTAAGTTTTGATAAAATAGCATTAATACTATATATACACATTTAAAAACTCTATATTTTATTTTAAAATTTATAGAAAATAAAAGTACCACGCATATATATATATATTGATTTAATGGTTGTTTTCAATTCTCTTAGTTCCCCAGTGTATGTGTATTATATAAAGCAGTTCTTGTGCACAAAATGCTCATTTAATTTTTTAAGCAAATTAAAAATTCATGAAGTAACTTCAGAATGCTACTTCTTTTACAATATTTGACGTACACGCATGAAATTTGATTTACAGGTACGTTAGACTATGTATAACTAAAGTTGATATGGGTTATATGGTAAAATAATTAATTTTCGTAAAATACTTCTTTTGTGAATGCTTATTGAAAATTCCTTCAAAAATGTATAAATTCTAAGCAGAACTATCATATTTACTCGAATTTAAGCCGCATTTCAAGTTCTCAAAATGTTTTTGTGAAAAAATGTTGCCATTGAATCTAAGCCGCACCTCCCATTCTCTAAACATTTTTGAAGAAAAAAAAATGTGTGAAAGGTTTATCAATAACTGATACTGAAAAAATTTTAATGAAAAATAATAGAAGTTGATAATTTACTTCTTTTATCAGTATTGAAGACTTTCAAATACATACATGAACCTATAATTACTCTAACCGTCAGTATTATGTTTTAAAATGATTCGTCACTCCCATTGTCACAGCTGACTTCGGAATTAGTGCCGGCATCGCCATTTTCCCACAACATGTCGTCCTCCATGCCATCCAATGCATTTGTTCTGCAACATTTTTTAAAAGAAAGTTTTAAAGAAAAATGTAAAAGAATTATTAAAGATACTGTTGAACATTTTCAAGCAAAATTATATTTTGCTTACGCCATCGACGTATATTTATTTCAGCCGTATCAAATTTTCAGTGGCAGCTGCTCTGTTTCCTTTTTTTTTTCTGAACATAAAATTGCCTCCTTTTTTATTCTTGCGTCACAATGAACTCTCGTCTTGATACTATTACAGATATCTTTGATGTTTAGGTGATTAAAAGAAAGCTTATATAAAAAAATTTCCTAATTACGAGCAGACAATGATGCTTAGATTAAACTGAATAGTGGAGATAATTTGCGGAATAGGATAAATCATGAATGCAAATGGACAGCATGGACGGTTACATTTTTCTTTTTAAAAGGGGTGGAAACTCAATTTCCCCCATCCAACAAATGTTTAACCTTCGATTCTAAGCCACACCAGATTTTCAGTATCATTAACACTGGAAAAATAGTGTGGTATAGATTCGAGTAAATACGGTGATTCTTAAAAAATAAGTATTGCTTTGATGCAAAGCACATACCAACTTTTGTTGCATGTATTAATAGAAAAATTTAGAAAAAATATCAAAGAATTTGGCACAATAGAAAACAAATCTTTGTATTTTGAATGTGAAAACACACTTCTTATTTTTTTTTATTTCTGAGATAAATCAGTTAAAAATTTTTATTCGCCTTTGGGATGTGAATGAAATTGTGTGAACACGAAAGTTATAATTCTGGGTTCTTTTAACTGAAAGATAATATTAAGAATAATTTTAAGTGTAATATATTGAATAACATAAAGAATGAGTTAAGCTAAATATTGGATTTGATTTTCGGATCGATTTTTTTTTTCAATTGAATCGTACTGTGTCCCCTTAACCTACCAATTTTGGTTCTACAATATATTTAAGAATATGTTCTAAAAATAGTAAATATGATTCCAAATCTGTGGCAGTAATGTGTTTTGAATGCTTCAAATATATCGTATCTCTGGGGTGGCTGGTTTTGGAAACAACTGTATATTTTTCCTTGTAACATTATGATTATATTTAATCGTAAGCCCCATCAAAAGTTGGATTCTGAGTTAAAATTGTAGCTGTGTTGTAAATGAATTAAACGATTATATGCTTATAAACAATGATATGCTTATGTTTAGGGTTACGAGTACGACTTTTAAGGGGTACGCAAAAAACCTTAACAAAAGGGGGGGGGGTAGAACAATAACTTCTACAGAGTATCTTTATTGTAAGATCATTCATTGGAAGAAAAATATCCTAAACACTTGCATGAAAATATCAACAGGAAATGAGGTAGACCCTGAGATACATTATTCATTAGCATCATACTCAGAAGCAACTGAGAACTGAATTTTTTAATTAACAACTATAAGTTTAAAGTATCCGACTACCCTAAAATTGAGAATTTTGCCGAAAATTGACAAACTTTTTATGATTTTATTTTATAGGCTATCTTATTTTTTTTATAAAGATACCAAATTTATTATTTTCCGTTCACTAGAACAAAAACTACAAGTGTTTTAGTCAAAGCAGATGTCATTACATTAAGCAAGATGTCATACTGTAAAACGCGTTTTACTCGAAATGTGTGAGTGTTTTTTTTTTTTTTTTTTTGAAAATGCTCAAACAGGAACAGTGATTGCTAAAAAAGTTTTGAAAATAATTCACTGAAATTTTTTGTGTATGTTCTGTAGAATAGTAGAAGTGTCTTAACCTTCAGATTTATCAATCACTGTTTTGTTACAATATTTACAGTACCTTATATTAAAATAATCTCTGTTTTTTAAGCAATTTCATATAAGAACTAAGACAAAGTGGTCTAGTTTTTGTAAAAATTAAAATATCTTATTCTGAAGGTCATTTCAAAAATGAATAACATAGCAACACATCAGAATTGAAAATTTGTTTATAAACATTTGGTACAAAATGGGCCACGTTTGTGTTATTTTTTTGTAAATTTTTACCCTTTTTTTCCCATTTTAGGAATAATAATTTCTTTTTCTCTTCTTAATTTCAGCAGATATTTCTTAAAATGTACAAAACAAATCTAAAAACATCCAAAAAATCCCCAAATTTCCATTTTTTTTTTAAAAAAAAAAGCTGTCGCAAGTAGTTGGATACCATAAAACTCACAACGACAGAAAGAGAAAAATGAAAATATTCGCATATTCATTTTTCGGGGGTTAAACTAGAACTTGTAGATCAAAGAAAGTTTTTAACAAGTGATGCATGGAAGCAAGTCTTTGAGGACCACTTTTATAGAGAGATGATAAATAATTTTCTAACATTGTGCCTGTGGCTTACAAGCACCAAGACCATTTGCGAAAGGAAAGACTTTATCATTGCTTTCAGCCCGGACCAATCATATCTCACTTGTCTTAAAATAATTTCTTCTGACCATGAGCTTCAGAGAACGACGTCAATGGAGATTCAAGGTCGTGGGGGTTCAGGAAGTTGACTTGTAAAAGAAAATTGCTTGCAGTACAAAAATAATTTATTTTTTATGTAACTTGTTGCAAAAAAGATTATGCTAATTATTCTTCAAAAAATCATTATTTTTCACAATAAATTATTGCTTTTTTTTAGTGGTAGTCAATCAAAAAATATTGAAAACTTTTCCTCGTTTTTAAAATGTGTTAACATTCTGGAATGAACCATCATATTTACGATAGTCGGGGAACTTTGCAACAATACTCATATGTCTTTTTACGTTATTACGATTCAGATTTGTATTTGAAATCTAATCACTACTATTTTGTGGCAAGCAGACGAACTTAGGTTCTGGTCTGGCTACCTTAAAAATTAACACCCGAAGCAATGGAAACTTTTACGAGTTAAGCACAATCATGCCTAAAATTTGTATGTAATGTGAAAGTTAAAATAGACGTCGGTTCAGGTATCTTTTTCGTAGCCTAATGCTGTTTATGCATACTGAGATTCGTTGTTAATCTACTTTAATGTAATGTCATCTCAAACATACGAATTCACTACGGACCATTAAGTTATTTTTTAAACGTTTTTAATACAATTCTATTGACTAGTCTCTTCAACATAGCACTTATCTTTTGAATCAAGAGATACAAAGTTGAAAATTAATTCGAATTTTCGAACCTTCTTCCACACAAATACGCTTAATTTTTTCTTGGCCTTGCTTCTTGAATGAAGACGAATAAACTGGAGCAGAATTTAAGGTAATTTTTATAGGATAAGTTAAAGAGTATGCTTAAAAATACAATGGAAAAGGTATCAAAAATTATAGATGCAAAATATCAAAAATATTTTCTGTCCTTGCCATTTTTTTTTCAAAAATTTAAATGATCTTCTCCGTTAATATTGTTGAAGGCTCCCCTGCGATGATCTTTAAAGTAAATGCGGCATCTTAATAGTACCTTTGGGTAACGTTGTTGCAGCGAACCACTTCTATTTATGAGAAAGCTTGTGGCAGCAGCCAGTGTGCATTTTTTCATTCAGAATGTAAATACAAACTTGTGAATTGTTCTTCTGCGAAATGCTTACTATGCGAAATATTCTGTGCAGTGAAATATTCTTGTTCTGTGAAATATACCTTCAACAAAATCGAATTGCAATTTGATTTATTATTGTTTTTACTTATTGACACTAAACCAGAAATCTAAAAGGAGACTTTTAGGCTTAATATACTTTCATACAGTCCACTATTTTATTGTTTGTTCTTCTACAAGTTAATATAAGTTCTCTGAGGGTACTCAAGGAATCTTTCCTCTCTTCTACAGGGTTTTCTATTTCTGCAGAATATGAGTAGCATGCCCTGGGATGCTACAGGATCTTTTCTTATTTTTCATTCTCGACGAATGTGTACCTTACGTTAATAAAGACAACCAACTAATGTTTAAAAGATTTATATTGTGAAGAATACGTAGATGAGGTATTATCAAACTGTGATGCGCATGCGCTTAAAGGTACACGAGCATATGTAAAGAGTATAAGCCATGGCAAAGGCTTTATGTTTGACAAATGATTCCGAAAGAATTCTTTTGCTGAAAAATCATGACTAAAAACAATAAACAAAACACTTGCATAAAATTACTGCCCAAATAAGTAAGGCACATTTTTAAAATAGTTTACATGAAATCCATCAGTGAAACAATAATCAGATTTCTAATAACAAAAATATAGTCTTACTGTATGTTTTGGCAAGTAATATAAAAAAAACTGTTGTCAGATTGGTAGTTGTATTTCTCTATAAATATATAGAGAAAAGTGACTCCTACACACTATTTCATTCATTATGTTGCAACGGGCTCTATTCGAGTTTCTATTAATCCTCTTGGGGAAAATACTCGCTTAAATTGAAAACTGCTTTCCGTAGAGAGGGATTGATTTTATATATATATGCAAATGCAAACTTCTATTTAAGTGCCAATCGTTGAGTAGGCGAGGTAATGGTTGAGAGTTGACCCTAAGCGAAAAGCAGAGCGTGAGCGACCGGTGGTCGCACTTCTCTCGTAATATTGAATCGAAAGGAAGGATTCGTATAAAGGGGGAAAACGTCCACTTCACGTCTGACGACTTAGTAAGGTGGAAACAGGAGCGTTCAAGAGAATAATTAAGATAAGTGATTCTATATATCTAATAGGATTAATAAGTTTTATTGCTCCTAGAGTTTAGTTATCACAGCACATTCTCATAAATTCTCACAAGTGCTAAAGGCCGAATAACAGTGGTAAATTTTAGATCATGTCTGTTTCTTAATCGAGCCCTCTTACATCTGCTACCGACGGGTCGCGACAACGTGATCTCCAGAACAACGTGAACACAGACTTTAAATTTGGCAGGTAGGCTTCTTTTGTTGAGTGGAGATCCGCTAAGAAAAGATTTTACAAAATTGACTCCCATAATGGTTGTGGAAGGGTTACAGGAAAAATTTCCGTTTTTGAAATATTAGACCTACAGGCTTACAATTTGCCAAGCATGTCTCTTTGGTTGATTAGAAATCCAATAAGAGCGGAGTTTACGGAAAATGACTCCAAAAAGGAGGGAGGGTGAAAAGGATGTAAAAGATAAACATACTTCCGCTTTAGAAATTCAAGTCCTGTCCTTTTTAAATTATGAAGTGATGACGATAAGAATGTTTTTTAATACAATAAAAAGCTTAATGCTAAGATTTAGATATCATTAAAAACAGTATATAGTCGTGTAACATTATAAATACCTAGCGAAGCGGGTGGGTAACGATTAATAATTAATATTGCAGCTTTGTATTATAATTTTCTTTTTTCATATAAAAATTATTTTAACAAATCAAGAAAAAATACTTTGAATTTAACTTAAGACATTTACTCTTATATGGAATAAAAAGAAGAAGAATCACTATCACCGCAAGACAAAAATTCATGTCGCTTGCCTATTATTTCACAAAAATTCAAAAACATAGCACAACCTTATTTAAAGTATAACAGATTATCATATTCATTTTAAGGATTATCCTGTCGTAAAAAATTAGTCAATCAGAAAAAGAAGGAAAAAAAACACCATATCTGTGTTAAAAATTTTCTTATTCGAAATACTTTTCTACGGATGCAAATTTTCAAAGAAAACAGAAAAATAGGGAAAAAAAATTTTTTCGCTTAAAGCGTATATGAGTATGCATCCAGCACAGTATGAGAGAAGAAATTTTGTGAATCATCGATTGTACTTATTTGCTAAAACAACTTAAATTTCCGAAATCATATCAAAAACTCCTTTTCAGCATCGCTTTGAATTTTCGGGATAAGTTATAAGTCACATGGTTGCTATAGTGACGAGGCACAGTGGCATTGTTATTGGTCAAATTTACGAGCAATGGTGACGAAATAACATGCAACAGCATCATGACAGATCAGAAATAATTAGGGTCTACATTTCTGCCTATTTTTTTCAAATGCCAATATGCAAACATCCCAGACAGTTTCTGCAGTAAAAATTAACAGCTAAGAATACATAGAAGGCATGAATATTGTCTGGAATTTCAGAACTATCCTTAACCGTCATCAGTGTTTATTGACATCCTGAATGTTCTTCAGATACATTAAGTTTAAAACAATGCGTAATCCCTTTAATATATTTTAACACTCTTTTATAAACTTCACTTGTATGTAATGGAATCTTTGAACTGAATTTTTACCCTTTTAAAATGTCAGATTAATTCGAAATATTGCTCACTTGTCAAGGACCGATGACCATAAAATAATTTAATAATTTTATTCCTTTGTCCTAATCACACACAGGATCATCAGGATTAAAAATTTCACATTTTCAGATCCCATTCCGCATCTGGCAACCAATTCCAGATTTGGCGACTAAAATATAAATAACAACTTAGTTCGATTAATTATAAAAGGATGCTTTTTAGCTTTTTTTAAACTGTAATTTTTAAGACTGTCATTTAAGTAACTGCATACTTTAGAAGCTTTTTTTTTTGCGTTTTGTTTTATTTATTGTACAATTTTAGGGCTATTCGTAGCTCATTTGTCTTATTCGCAATACAGTATTGCTTGAGAATGTTCCACTAGAATAGAACTAAACTGTCGGTAAAAACTCCACAAGAGCAATTGATTTTAAACTGGTATTCCACATCTGCGTCACTCTATCTCCAATAATGCATCAGCCCTTAGGAAGGATAAAAAACTATACATTTTACTTTTAAATTCCTGGCTCAACTGACCAAACTACAGCGTCGTATTGTAAAACCCGTTTCACTGCATGCAACCTTACTCGATTGGAAAAACAGCTTGCAGTTTCCTATGAGTATAGGAAGTTCGCTCTTTCTGCTTTTTAAACCTAATCAGTTCCTGACAAAATAATCTTGACTCTTCGATTTTTTTTATAGAATTTTATAATCTGCTGTTTTGATTGATACTGTATTATAATCATTTCTTACTTCAATTATTTCTATTTTCTCGTGATTTTTATATGCAGATTATCCTTCAGAATTTAAAAAGGATTTGATTAAGCTTATACCATACTTGAAAGAGAGGGAAAATTAAAATATGTATGAAATCAAACAAATTTCGACAGAATTTTTAAAGATCTTTCAATATGTTTTTGAAAACTAAATTTTACATTGATTATAAAACAAACTTTAGAAATATAGATGTACTTTCGACCTTTTCGATTAAAATTATCCATATTGTTCAAGTTCTGTATTTTTTATCTTCAAGGAAGAAAAGAACTAAATTGAATAACTGTTTTCATTGGCAAAACAATATTTATTTGATCTGGTATTTATTAGAATTCATTATGTAATCCTATTTCTAAAAGTGATGATTAATATATAGTTTCATAATATTAATAATAATAATAAAACCTTAAGTGATGATACAAAATAATACAAAATACGAAAGGGCAATGAAAGTAGTGATATTCGTCACAAATACGCATGCGTCAACCATCCATTTATAGTAGTTCCCGGCAGTGAAATTTGAAGGAGATACTTGTTTCTTTCATAATCAAATTAAACTATAATTACAGTCAGAAAGGAATGAAAAGCATTAAATAAGCACTAATTTTTAACTTACTAAAAAATCAAGAACCTGAATGTATATATTCAGCTTTCTTACGCCTTAATTTTAAGTATTTGCCTACTTATACAAATACCTTTCTATTTCGTGTTTGGATTGATCTGTAAAAATTATATTCAGTATAAATACATTTAAACCTTACTTATATATTACACATTACAGTCGATAGTTTTATTTAGCGATAGAAACTATACCTACATGCTTTGATTTATCTCATTTGTTTATTAAAAGGACAGACATTTATGTTATGTTATAGCAAAAGATTTTTAACCCTTTAAGGTTTTTAAAAACTTAATACTCCCTTCTCATTTCTGTAAGTTTGAGAAAAAAATATTGGTCATAAAAACAGAACTCTTTCCTTAAAATGAATGGCAGTGCTGGTTTATTGTTTGGCAAATTATTTTCAAATAGAAAAAAAAATCACAGTAAAAGTTATTGATGTAGAAATAACACTAACAAACTTTTTGAATGAGAATTTTAAACAAGTTTTTAAATATTTAAAAAATGTTAGATTATTAAAGGCATTAATTTTACTATGAAACCAAAATGGTTTGATATTTAAAATGAGTTCGTGATTAATATTTTAAAAGCGTATTTAAAAAAATTCATTTATAAATATATTAAAAGTTAGTCTTCTAGGAAGTGTCAGAAATAAGGTTAGTAAAAAAACCTTATGCTCAGAGTGTGTTATAAATAATTAAAAATATAAAAAAAATCCTAAAAGCCAAAAAAAAAAAAACTTTCAATTAACTTTTTTTTCTTCCTAGAATTTTAATCTTTAAATAAAAACTAAATTTCTTGATACTATAAAAATATCAAATATATAATATATTATTAATAGGAGTATATAAATTTTATTTTAATTTTTTAAGACCAAAGTAAGAATTGGCAAGAAATTTTAAAATTTAACAACTAAATTCATGGAAAGCATTTTTAACTCGAAACCTTTAAGCCATTGAAAAAAAATTTCAGTTTCGTTACTAACATTCTGTTGAATCTCTTTATGTAAATGAGAAATAAAAAAATACCTTTGTTTCTGTTCAAGAAAATAAGATATAAATGCAAAATCCCCTCAAGTTTCATTTGATAGCTCAAACTTAATATGAAGTTCTCTAAAAAAAATAAATTTATTACTACATGTAAACACAGTTTTAATCAAAGTGATAATTACTTATCTTTACAGCTGTTCATTAAGATTTAATTTTATTCCTTGGAAAAACAGAGCATTAATGAATCCCACAAAGTGAAAATACAACATTTGCGAAGCATATTTTAGTTCCAAGTAGAAAAAAATAATCATTTGATCTTCCCATTCTTTCTCATAAAATAAATATGCATTCAGTTACACTAATTACAAAGCATTGTTGAAATTACCCAAATTGGAGTAACTTTGAATATAATAATCCTTTTACGGAATGGTTTATTTCGTATTAATGTCCAGTGGGCAATAAGCAGTGGAAAACCACTCAGAATTAGCCCCTAAGGGAAAATTGACCGAAAGATATATTTTATTTATGGAATCTGGTATTAATATTAATATTGTTACGCGATTGCGTGTATGGGTAAGAGAAATCAAAACACATAATATTCGCATTCGCATGAAAGGCCCAATTAACTGCAACCGTACAGAAAACAGAACCAACCATCCGGGTTTGGTTGGCGTCACATCACATTTTATATTTTATTGATCCAAACCAAACAGCGGTTACTTGACCGTTCAGGATGGAGAAGATGGCTGATAAAAACGATGACTTTATGAAGTCATCAAAAGATACAGAAAGTACAAATCTTGCTACATTTATATGGAACTCACGGACGAAGGAATTCTGTGGCCGAACTGGAAACAGTTGGTGTATGTATGCGATTTATTTTGTAAATATTACAGGTATTTGGTTCACCCCGCCCTTAAAACATGCTCACCGTTAAAGGACACACATGGATGCAAGGACGGTATTGGCCGATTTATTGCACATAAAATTTTATGCAATAATGCTTAAATTGGTTGCAATGTTATTTGGTCGTAGTTAATTTATTGCATGATTAGCAGGTTGCTGTCATTTAATTTTACGGTTGTAAGTCCTCTGTGGTTATATAAAGGTCAGATGGACCCAAAGTCACGACCAAATCTTGTAAATATTAATTATTTAAAGTCTGGGAATTTTTTCGCTATACACTTTTAATGTTGTTCAAATTTGCTTTTTAATTTATTTTTCGTTGTTCAATGATTTTAATAAATTCCAATCGTTTTTCTTTAGCACTTCAGATGCTATTGTTATGAAATGAATATATTTCTTGAAAAGGCTTCATATATTTCATAAATGGATTATTAAAATATTGAGGAAAAAACTAGTGGTTGTTTTCTCCTTAAATTGTTAAAATAAATATTTTCTTTGCACATTTTAAAATTAAATTACTAATGAACTTTATAGTTGATATCCTCAATAAAATTTTTGATATATTTTAGCTATAAGGTTCTTCATGGTTTCTAGTATTAAATAATGTGAAATGTTACACACTAGCCTTTTTGAAGCTCTTTAGCAATAAAACTTTTATCTAAATATCTTTTAACCTACTTCCAGTCAATCTAATGATTGAAATATTTTTTGATGTTTCTTAGCTGTATAAAAAATTTTAATTTAAGTTTTTAAAAATATTTTGCCAATGATATTTAAATATAAGGAAATTTAAGTACTTAAAAACTGGGTCTTTATTATACATTTAAAAGTTATTGGAAATATTTCAGTCTTACGATGGTTAATAAATTTTGCCAATTTCATTTTAAATTTTCAAAAACATAATATACATTTAAAAGTCAATTAGTTTTAATTAATCTGTGTATATAGTATGTATAAAAGAGATACAATTGCTGAGAATAATTAATGAAAAAGCTATACCTTTTGTTATGATTTGAAAATATAGTTATTCTGAAGGACTCTTTTCTTTTGAAAAATATTTGCTACAAGTATTGTATGTAAGAATTCTAAATTTTTCTATTTCTATTAATACCAAAATTCTGCAATATGCAATACAAATTTTAATTCAATAGCCAGATTGGGTTATTAAAATTAAACTATTTTATTTGTTGATAGAGCAAAAATTTTAAATGTTTATGACAAGAAATCTGAATGTTTTTGATAACTTTTAATGGTTTCCAATTTTCCAAAAAATTACATGAAATTTTTAGTTTTTTTTAATGTATTAAAAAGTTCTGATTTTTTTTTGTTTTTTTTTTACTTTTTTTATGACTTTCATTATATAATAAGCGTAGCTTCAAAATTTGTCAGCAACATGGAAATATTTATTACTCTATATTCTCTGCTTTATCATATTGCTTGGTGTAGACATATATATTGAAATTTATTTCTTAATTTTTGATTTTATTCTTCTTATTTTATTGAAGTTCATATTTTCTTCACATGTATACTTGGTTATGTGTGCTGAAATTTTATGGGAAAAAAGGCATTTTTTCCTGTTGTAATTTTAATACTAAAACAAATTCTAAATCATTCAAAAAATTGTAAATTAAATTGTACAAATTATTTTCTAAAGTTTTTATCATAAAATTAGGGCAATTTCAATAAAATTGCATCTAGTCCAATTATAAAAACTCTTTAGAATATCGTATTTTATGCTGGAATATATCAAGTCTTTCTTGTAACAAGCATCTTATAATGCTAAGTGTGAAATATATATAACTAGCTGGATAAAAAATTTTGTTGTAGTAATATTCCTAATTCTGTAGTACATGTTTGTATAAAATACTGAGTATATATATTTGTTCTTTCTTATATATTCAAATTAAATAATTATTTGTTATATAAAAATCATGGTATCATATTACACATGCTCATAAATGGTATTTTAATTCAAAACACCTGCTCTCCTTTTTAATAATTTATCTTGGAATTTAGAATAAAGGCTTGCTTCTGTCATATATTGGTTAAATTTCTTTGCTCTTTAGTCTTAATAGTATTTTTGTGTGAATAGTCGAGCCATGCCATGTTTACAACTCCTGTACTAAGAGAGATTCATCCCCCCCCCCATTATATTCCACTTATTTCATAAAAAGTAGCATGGTGTGGCCAGTGTATCATTTCGAGTCCTAGTGCCACTGAAGACCCACAGTATTGAGGGGTTGAGGTTCAAAGTCTTCTCCTTGACATGGTGTGGTAGTTTGGAGAGGGAGACACTGGCTCAGGTATTCTTTTCCTCACTTGACCAAGGTCTAAAATTATTATTTCCATTGCTAATAGCCGTCATGTTTCTTTATAGGGAGACATAAATAGGTACTGACTTATCACATAAAAAGTTTCATCAATTTAGTTAACATATGAATATATTTTAATGCAATTCATAAGTAAGAGATCTATGGTTGTATGTGAATAATTGAAATCCCATTTGATTTGATTATTTTGAGATTTAAAAATCATTTGATGAAAGTCACTGGATGATTAAATCTTTGCAAGATTATATTGTGCAGAAATGTTTCTGTTTGATTTTCATATTAGAAAGAAGATTGAATGTTTGATATTTTATTAACACATTGAAGAAAGTATGCAGAGAAAAGTATATTCCTGAATTCCTATTTTCATCCTGTTAAGTCCTATTTTGAAAAAAAAATACTTAAAAAGAAGACTGTTAACAAAAAGTGGTTAGTATATATATATATATAAAGGAGAAAAGCGACTCACTCACTGACTGACTGACTGACTGACTGACTGACTGACTGACTGACTAATCACGAAATCTCTGGAACTATTAAACCTACAGACTTGAAATTTGGTAGACATGTTCCTCTGATAGAGTAGACATCAGCTAAGAAAGGATTTTCCGAAATACGAAACGCAAGGGGCGTTACGGGGGGTTAAGGGCTTTAATAATAATTGTTTCCATGTTTAAACTACTTGATGTACAATCTTAAAATTGGGTAAGCGGATTCCTTTCAAAGAGTAGAGATCCGCTACAAAATGAGTTTGCTGAAAATCGACCCTCAAGTGGCGTTGCAGGGGCTTAGGGGGTGTTATAGATAATTATTTCCATTTTTAAAATATTTGACGCGCTATCTTTAAATTTGATATATAGATTCCTTTCGTAGAATAATGATCAGTTAAAAAACGGGTTTTGTGAAAACAGACTTCTAAGTGGCGTTGCGGGGGGTTAAGGGGCGTAATAGATAAATATATCCATTTTTAAACTACTTCACCTACCTGCTTGAAAATTAATAGGTAAGTTTCTTTCCTGGAGTAAATATTCGCTACAAAATGGGTTTTGGGAAAATTGACCCCCAAGGGGTGTTGCGGGGGCGGGGGGTTTAAGGGGCGTTATAAATTCCTATTTTTATGTTATTAGACGTACAGTCTTGAAACTTAGTAAGCAGATTCCTCTCATAGGGTAGAGATACGCTAAAAATGGGTTTCGTGAAAATTGCTCCCAAGTGGCGTTGAGAGGACTTAAGGGCGTTATAGATAATTATTTCCATTTTTAAACTATTAGACGCACAGTCTTTATATTTTATAAAGAGATTTCTTTCATAGAGTAGATATCAACTATAAGAAGGTTTGTGAAAACAGACCTCTAAGTGGCGTTGCAGGGGAATAAGTGGCGTAAGAGATAAATATTTTCGTTTTTAAACTATTTGACCTACCTGCTTGAAAATTGGTAGGAATGTTTCTTTCATGGAGTAAATATCCGCTACAAAACGGGTTTGGAGAAAATTGACCCCCAAGGGGTGTTGCGGGGGGTTAAGGGCAGATATAAATAATTATTTCTTTTTTTAAACTATTAGACTCACAGTCTTGAAATTTGGTTAGCAGATTCCTCTCATAGGTTAGAAATACACTGCAAAATGTGTTTTGTGAAAATCGACCCCTAGGTGGTGTTGCGGGGGTTCAAGGGGCGTTATTGATAATTTTTTCGCCTTTTTTATTAATTGGACGCACAGTCTTCAAATTTTGCTAAGCAGATTCCTTTCATAGAGTGCAATTCCCCTACAAAATGGGTTTTGTGAAAACAGACCCAGAAATGGCGTTGCGGGGGCTCAAGTGGCGTTATAGACAATTACCCACATTTTTAAACTGTTAGACGTACAGTCTTGAAATTTGATAAGCAGATTCCTTTCGTAAAGTAGAGAACCGCTACAAAATGGGTTTCGCTAATATCAACTACTAAGTTTAATTTCGGGAGATTAAGAGGCGTAATCGATAAATATTTCCATTTTTAAACTACTTGATCATCCTGCTTGAAAATTGGTAGGCATGTTCTTTTCATGAAATAGAGTTCCTCTAACAAAGAGTAAAATGAAAATTGACCCCCAAAGATGTTTGCGAGGGGTCAAGAGGAGTTACAGAAAAAAATTCCTGTTTTTAATTGTTAGAACCATATTCTTGAAATTTGTTAAGCATGTTTCTTTTGTTGAATAGGGATCCACTAAGAATACATTTAAAGCAAATGAAGTTCTGGGGTGTAGCGGGGGGTTACTGGGACGTATTGACAAAAAAAAATTATTTTTTTCGAGCTACAAGGACTATAATAATGAAATTTTGTTTGCATTTTTCTTTTGTTGAAATGAAATCCGCTAAGAGCGGTTATTTTGGAAAACGGCTCTCAACGGGATTACGGGGATATTTATAGTAAAACTTTTGCTTTTTTCTGTTAGATTTAGACTTGAAATTTGGCTTGCATGTTCAATTTACGGAGTAGAGATCCACCGAAAATTGGTTTTGTGGGAATCCACTTGGTTTTTGAGTTACGAAAGAGCAAACATCATTCTATGCTTCAATTTTAGAGATTTTTAGAAAATACAAATTAGATGAGTTCTGCCCTTTTTTTTTTATCAACAGGTGACAGTTACAAGTATAAGTATATTTTTCAATTCAATCGAATTCTTAATGCTAGGACTTAGATATCAATAATTTATACATATATATAAGCAGTAAAAATTTATAAAACATCATGAAATACCCAGCGAAGCGGGCGGGTATCAGCTAGTATATATATAAAATGGCACTCCTGCAAATGGTATAAATTTCCTTCTTCATCTCTTGCCAACAGTTGAAAAGTTTTTTTAAAATTTCAAATGGGGTTGCAAACTGGTTTTTTACCATTGCAGACCTAGTACATTCCTTGGAAGCTGGTATCAATTTTTAGTACAGCATCATATAAGTGGAATACCAATTACTACAATGTAATTTTGTTATCCAGCTTCCACCGGAGCTCTGACAATGCAATATTGTACTAGGATTTTAATTTTGCTAAGAGCACCAAAGCCAAACAGGCACTCTTGTGATCTTTAACATGCTGCACATAATCATATGACATGGACATTGTCGATTTTCGGCATCATGAAAATCCACGGACATGAGCCTTGGTCAAACCTCCAACCTTGGGCTTTCAAGGCCAGTGACAAACCAACTATTCCACCCAGCTGGCACAATTGAAAAGTGAAAGACATGAAATTGTACATCTTGTCTTCAAAATATTAATATTTTTTGAAAATGATATGTAATTTTTAATTTATTTCTAAATTTCAGAAAAAAATGTCTACTTGTGTTCTTTTCCATTTTGATGTTATAAATTAATTTTTTTCGCAAGTTAAAATATACATTGAACTATAAGTACTTAACATAGAACATAGTTTTTAAAAATTTAAACACAATGGTAAAACTTGCTGAATGCAATCATTTCTCTTTATTTTTATAAACAAAGTTAAATACATGTTAAATTTTTAAAAAAAATTGTTACATGCTTATACCTGTTGTAAATTGCTATAAGTATATAGATTTTGGATCAACTATGTGTTGTAAAATTTTACTTAGGTGTGTTAAAATTAAACTGAAACTTTGTAAATGGTTACTCTGGTGAAATTCAAATTGTTAAAGAATTGCTGTCATAATGACCTTTTGCAGTAAGAAAAAGAAAGGGATACATTGAAAGATAGCTTATTTTGTACAGTTAATTCAGAATTAAGAGACAGGGAGGATTTAAAATATTCATGAAATTGCCTATTCTTAATTAAGAGAATAATTCAAGATTTAAACTATTAATGGAAATGCTTAGTTATTCTTAAACTTTCTGACATCTTTCTAATGGCTGACTATATATAAAAAATCATAATGTATCCATTAAATATAGGATACTTCTTTATTTTTAATAATGGACCTTCTGATTAAATTGTTTTTTGCTTATTGATTTCTTAATTTGTGCTAAATGTATATTTAAAATTTTCTGAAACAAGATTACAAAATATTAATAGATTTCCTTTTCTTTTTCAGTGAAAATCACAATATTCTACATTATATTCTATTTACTACTAGCTGGGTTTTGGATTGTTATGCTCTTAATTTTTTACCAAACATTGGACTATCACAAACCTAAATGGCAATTGGACAGTAGTCGCATTGGTTCAAATCCAGGTATATATTTTTTTCCTTTTTTTTAAAATTCAATTTTCTAATCCCTTGTTATATTTTTCTCATAGGTGACCTTGGCACTTGTATAAGAAAATAAAAATTCACCAAATTTGTTATGCATTTTTTGCATGTGAAATAGGTATTGATAGAAAACATGAAAAGCAGGGGTGGGCAATTTTTTTTTTTTTTGTGCTCAAGAACCGTATTGTGCAAACAGAGGATACCGGAGAGCCGCACCTTTTAACAATGATTCACACAAAAAGTATAAATTGTATCATAAAAATCAACAAAGTTAAATAAAATAGTGGCAGTTTCATTCAATTTATTTATTGTGCTAATTTCATAGCTTCTATAGCTTCAAGCACATTTAATTTTACAATCAGTTGAATAAGACAAATGTACTCTATCACACTTTCTACAATTTTTTTTTTTTTTAAATTGATTGTGAGATGGTTTGTAGAAATTCTCATCACATCTTGCAAGTTAATGTCAGACAACTTGCAACTATATTTAATCTTGTTGATCTTCATGCAAGAAAAACTTAGCTGACAAGTATATGTTGACCAAAATATAGAGAACTTTTTTTTTTTGTCTATTTTGTTTTCCGACTGTCTTGGAAGGTCGCTATTTGCTCATCCCTGATGTATAATGTTTATTTGTAAATGAATTGGTAATATTAGTTTTTATTAGGTATTTTACTCTTACACAGTTATATAAATAAAGATGAATGCCATAATTAAGAATTATATGTATTAAAAACTATTTTTGTGTCTCCAGTTACAGTATAGGTTTAAAATTTAAGAATATATATATATAAATTCAATAAGTATGGGAAGCTAATACTTCTATGCAGAAAAACATTTGCATTGGAGCTTCAATTTAAAAGTTTTGTTTAAACTTACTTGTTTTAGTGTGTATTTGACATGTAAATTGTTGGATAGATTTAAATTATTGTATAAATTATTTGTGTAACTTAACTCGCAGTGACACAACAACCCATAAGGGTCAAGGCTTACTATGCCTATCTCAGTATATGTGACCTTGAACCCTGAGGTGCAAGAGCAGATGTTTCAGTCATGTAGTCAGTTTAACGTGAAAACCTCAGTTTTAAGTTCCCAAGCAAACTCTTGATACTCATTTATTGACCCACTGAAGGGATGAAAGGCCGAGTCAACCTTGCCCAGCCCAGGGCTCGAACCTGCGCTGTGGAAGTGTGATGCACTACCATTCAACCACTCTTCAAATTATTTATAGTACTGTGAAATATTTATAAACATTCTCAGAATTTAAAAAAAATTGATTACATACTCTACACAAGGAAACTTTAACTAATACTGTCACAATTTCACCTTTAGAAATCATAGAAGTATTTATTAAGCTATGTTATAAAGAAAATGTGATTGTAAAATGCATTCATGTTTCATAGGTCTTGGATTTCGTCCACTTCCCCATCCAGACAATGTTGACAGCACCCTTATTTGGTTCACACATGGCAGTGCCAGAGAATGGGATTATTGGGCAGATTCTTTAGAAGACTATTTATATTGTAAGAGTACTTTTAATATCTTTTTCCTAGGTTGATTGTATTTGAAATATTTCAATCTTTATAATTTCTTAAACCATTTTTATGTGAGAAACTATACTTTTATATATTGAGGGAGGGGGCATACAAAATCTTCTTGGATGAAAAACATAGATATCTGTTTCCATACATAGATTTAGTTGCTAAAAGCTTGTAACAAGTATTTTTTAAATTTAAATATTGTAAGAAGATCAAACTTTTTCTTTGTAAATTCAACATTTTTAAAGTTTTTTTTATTTAAGTCCCACTCTTCCAAATACTTGAAGATGAAAGTGTTAGGTAGAATTAACTGTTGAGTTATATTATTTGTCTTAAATTATTGTTGTAAATTCTTTCATTAAGAAAAAAATAAAATGGGGGGAAAAAAGAAAGAAAGGAAATTGTTTGTTCATCTTTTGTTGGACACAAAAGATGTCTTTGTAATAAAACTTTAAAAAAATATCTAAATATATAAAATATTTAGAAATAGATCAAATTTTTCATTTAGGTAAGAATTATGCATTTAATGATTCTATTTGTATATTCTTTAAGCAGTAATACTAAAATGATTTTTTTTTATATTTAACGCATTGTCAAACCTTTTCTTGATGTACACCTTAGTCATGACAAAATTTTAATGTACTCTTCAGCATATAATGCATAGTATCAAAGTGATCTTGGTCACAAACTTGTGCATTGAACTGAATCTGTTGTGAATTCAAATCCTGGTTCCAGTAAACTAGGTAGATGAACTGCTGCATGTTAAATTTGTCAAGGCTGAAAGTTCTCATGTTGACATGGTATGGAAGTTTGGAGAGGGAGATGCCAGGGGTTAGGTGTTCTCTTTACTTGAGATTCAAAATTACGCAGTCTATTACCAATAGTCCTCTTTTTGCTTCAGACTGCAATGTTATAAAACAGTTGAAAAATAATGCTTTGTAACAGGGACCTCAAATTTGTTTCCTTTATAAGTTGTTCTTTACTGAAACCTTTCAGAATTCTAAATAATAATAGTGATTATAAAATTAATAGTATACAATTAATATTGATTTCTAAATATTATTTATAATATTATTAATGGAAATTAAATCATTGTAGGCTAACCTGCTTTTTACCCTTGGTAACTTTTTCATAATCAGTTATTTTAATTTAACTATGCTTATTTTTTCTTTCAAAAATTCTTTTTTCTTTTGTATTACAGTCATTTCTAGGTTGATAAGTAACAAAATCATATATTGTGAGTATTGTTTCCACATGTTTGAAGGAAAATTCATTTTCTTGATGTACTGGAAATCATTTATGTAAAAAAAAAAATCAGTATGATGCAGTAGTAGTATCTTAGTGACAAATAAAACTTCTTGCAGCATTTATTGTGACATTGCAACTAATTTTGTAACAAGAAAGCAGAATACAATTTTCTGACTGCTTTTGTATAAATTGATCTTTGAAATTTATTTCAGTTGTTTTTAGTAATTTTATGCCATGACTGAAGTATATATAGACAATTTTTGCACCAGCTGTACTTTAAAAAAATTATTTTTTTTTTTTATATTTTTTTGCCACGAAATCATTCAAGGATGATTAGTGTACGTCATAATCATCCATGTAATAATATGCATATTAAAAACAGTTTGAAAATCATTGATTTACAAAATTTTCATAGTAAAAAAATTTTTTTTCATACAGAAATAAATAGTGGATGAAATATACTGATCTTGATTAAATAAAATATAAAATGTGCACCAAAGTTGATGATTTTTTTTAAATTCAGTTATGATTTTATTCTGGTAAACTCTTTATGGGTTAACTTTATTATATTAAGATCCCCGTCTTTCTTTTTTGGTAATATTTAAGATAGTTTGCTGATCTATTTAAAAAATTGTTAACCTGCATCATATATTAAATTTTAACCCTAATTTTTCTTTAAAAAAAAAAGGCTTCATTTTAAATTATTTCTTTAATCTTAAAAATTGTATTGCTTTGGGACTCGTATTTTTTTATTATTAGTTAAAAATACCTCTAAATATGATGTTTTAAAGTGCTAATGTAAACTTTCCATGTGCAAGAGTATATGCTCTTTTAGCTTGCCATTTTTCTTTATCATATTTCCAAAATGTATTTTAGTACCATTTATTTTTCCTAAATGATTTAACATTTCATTGATAATAATTGTCTAACATTTTTTTATATTTTAGCAAAATGTATGCTTGTGTAAATTACATGCATGTATATTAGTGCAATTACTTTTTAATGAATAATTCGTCAATGCCTAATAATTTCAAGGGATATTATTTGTATATTAGTTCTAAAAATAAGTAACTTAAAGTTACTTTAAAAAATTTAGAATTTCTAAAAAGAAAGATATTAATATATATTTTCTCATCACAATTAAGAATTGTGTTTGTAATTTCCTTGGCTCATTACTTTTACAGATTATAAAGGAGGTCGTCAGTTTGGGGAACACGTTCATGATTGTGATTTTGATAGGGAAAATGATGGAAGTTTCGTGTGTAAATTTATTGTGGAAAACCTTGGTAATGAGTGTACATTTGCAAATCATTTTGGTTATGATTTAGGAAGACCATGTATTCTTTTAAAGATTAACCGGGTGAGATATTTTCAAAATATCATGAGTTGCTGTATTGTATAAAATATATGTAAAATAAGATTTACAGATATGTTTTATTATGGAAACTTTTTTCCCCACAAGTTGTTTCATAAAGTGTTTTTTGAATTAAACATTTATTTGTTCTTGATTTTATAATTATATACTAATTAAACTATTGCTTTATCAATTATTTTTACTAATATTTTGAAAGTTTAAAATTATTTAGTGTTGTAATTTGAACGGTTATATTATTAGCTAGAAACTCTCTTGGAATTCTAAATTATTGTCAAGAATAATTTGTAAATATTGAAGGAGTTGTCTTTTCTTCATTTTTAAATTTGAATTAATATTTAACTTTGTTTTTATTTTGTATCAGAATATACCATTGATTATTTATAAATCAGTCCAATAATTGTATTTATTTTTTTGAATGATTTCAATTTTATTCATTATGAGAAAAATAAAATTTGTATTTTTAAACCATTTTAATTTTTTTAACTTATCTCTATTCTGTGTGACTATTCTTAAAAAAAGGTTTAAGAATTCTTCAACCTTATTTCATTTGCCATCCCAATATATGCTTATAAATTTAAATGTTGTATTGGGTATAAAGGAAAGTTCTGTCATTTTTGAACATATGCATTCTTATGTGCTGCTGATCCTTAGTGAGAATTCGGATCCAAGTGTAACCAGTTTAAACAGTTAGATTAGTATGCTATTGATGATTCATACACATTTCTTTATATTTTAATAATTTGTTAAAAAAATTTTACAGCTGTCAAATGAGTGAAGAAAAATTGCACTTAAGACATTGTATGTTGTTTGAGTTCCAAAAAGGGAGTAACGCAATGGAGGCAAAAAGAAACTTTTGTAATGTGTTTGGATAGGAAGCAGTAAAAGCTGGAACATGTCAAAGACATCTTGTAAAATTTTGTTTGGGTGATTTTTCTTTGAAAGATGAACCCAGATCAGGAAGGCCATCAGATGTCAATGCGGAAGTATAATCAGGACAAAACCTCAGAAGGGGGCTTCAAGCTTGGAATTCATCAGACTGCTGCTTTGGATTACATTAAAAGGCTTAGTTTTTTTTGTGGCCCAAACTCTGTTTGAGTGCCACACGAATTAAGCAAAAAAAATTTAATGGACAAAATGTCTATATGTTCTTAAATCTTGTTCCTCATAAAAGCAAACTGTTTTTGGAAAGGGACATGCCCTTCCAAAGGAGAAGGGTGTCTACATCCAAAGCTGAATGCATATGGTGTCAGTAGAAGAGTGTTATGATGTGTTGTTGGTGAAAGAGCAAGAGTGCCGGGCACTATGAGTTGCTGAAAGAAAATGAAACAATCATTACTGTTCACAACTTGATGTTTTGGATAAAGAAATTCAACATATATGTCCATCTTTGGCCAACTTTGGAGTGTGAATATTCATCACGACAACGCTAGACTACATATGGCAGAAAACTACATAAAAAATTGCTTTACCTCAGCTAGCATGTAATCCTTATATTGCATTATCTAACTATCATCTTTTCAGGTTGCTGCAAAACTTTCTTTGTGGATATGAATATATAAATTATGAGTGTTCAAATGGCAGTAGAAGAATACTTTGCCTTCAAATCAGAGGATTTCTTTTCCAGGGGGGTACAAAAGACATTGTATTTTAGATTAAATTTTTTAAATAAAAAGTGAAAAAACTTTTCGTTTTTTCTTTAAAAGAATGACAGAACTTTCCCTTACACCTAACAATAATAGTTAAAAGCATTAACTTTTCCTTTACAACATTGTTAAAATATCCAAAAATTAATGGTTGATTATCTAACGTTCGCTTTTTAAATAATTAAATCTGCAAAGAGTTTCATATTTAAAAAAAAAAAATTTTAATTTGTTATGCTCTGTTAGATTTTAATATTGTTATAAGATTTTAATATTGTTATATATATATATAGCATCATTTCTTACTGGTTTTGCTGCAAAATATTAAAAAACAGCTTAATTTTTGAAACAAAAAAAAAACATTTTAGTCTTTTTTTTTAAATATTGTTTGAGCTTTTAAAATTTAAGTAAAATTGTGTAAGAATTATTTTTGAATTATAGAATTGATGTTTACATGTATTTTTGTACTGTGTTTTGTAATTTTATTTCTATTAAAAATAAACAATAATTGTATAAAATTAAATGAAAGGTTGTTTGACACATTATGTTACTATAAAGAAACATAAGTAAAGAAAAATGGAGGTAGGAATAAACTTTTGCAAAGAAATTGAAATTTTGATTCTATTATTTTCAGATATATGGTTGGAAACCTGTACCTTATACAAATGGTTCTTTCCCACCGACAATGCCTGACCATGTGAGAGATAATTATAATCCTAATTATGTATATATATCATGTGCTGGAGAGGTAAGTTTTTGTTTCTTTTTTATTCTGAGATGATTATATATTTAATGTACTTTTTTCAAAGACATTTTATTTAAGTAAAAAAATATAACAATAGTTCATTAGTTTATTGAAGTTATGAAATTATTGCTTTAAAGCTATGAAATAAAATCATGTAATCATGGCTCATGTGCAAAAATCAGTTAATCTGCTGATTAGCTAGGTAATTCTGCACATTAGAGTGATCTGTTAAAATGGGGAAAATTGTTTCATTTTTTAGATTACAAAAGTAATCTTCAAATTACCTAGGTAATCTGCACATTACTTACTAGTTTCTGCTTGAAGGGAAAATAAGACCTTGCTGGAACAACAGCAAAATTTCTGTACACTTAAATTAAATGTTATTTATTGTTTGTTATCTCAAAAAAATCCAATTGATTCATTCGAACAGTCAGCACATTAGTTGATAAAATCAATCTTCTTTCAATTGAAAACCTACAATACAAATAATCAAACAGTTTGAAATATTATTTAAGTCAGTGAAATGGTCATAATGTTATTTATTTATTTTTTATACCTAAAAATTAACGTTAATGCATTCAAGCAAGCAAGAAATTAATTGATAGTTAATCATCAATGAATTTGAAAACTATAATACAAAGAATCAATGGTTTAACATACTATTACAATTAAGGAAATAAATTTGCAAAATATGATAAAATTTTCCTGACTTATGGTTACTTATTAGTACAATTTGAAGACTTGTGGTACTTTGAATTGCATAGCTATTAGTTTTTGCAACAAGCATACCTATTTGTGAACCAATTAGATTTGCAGTAACATTTTTTGAAACCCTGCCCAGTACCAAGTAATTATTTTTATTGCTGTTTGGCGTAAAGGTATTTCTACAGCAGGAACATCTTTCGTTAAAAATCTCTTTGTAAATACTGAATTCAGATCTTGCATGCAATTGTTTTTTAAATACCTGTTTCAGTTCCAAATTTATGAAAACCCCATTCTCTGTTTTATTAAGAGTATTAAGAAGGTTTTTTTTTATCAAATACATTTACTGTCTCTTCCACTCTGTTTCTAAATGCATAGGATAAATTATTCTGGGATGAGTCAACATTCAATCAAAATTCCTAACAGAAGGGAAATGAGAGAAACAAACTTTTGAACATTAACAATATGAAAACCGCTAATGTGAAGATTACCTAATTAAACTGCAGAAATATTTTTAATTTTGCTTTTTAATGTAGAAAATCAGTTAATTTGCACATTAACGACTTTTGAGCTTTAACAGTAACATATATATATATATATATACATTCCTTTTCAAAAATTAAAAATTTTGGAATACTACTAGAATTTTTACTAAAAGTTCAAATAATCAATTTGAACTTTCAAAAAGCTTAAGTATATTGAGAATGTTTTTTTTTAAAAATTGAATATTGTGTTGAATTTTTTAATAAAAGAGGGAAATTTTTAATCATTAAGTTAGAAAAAACAATTGCCAATGAATTAATTTTGTGTAATGATTTCCAAAGTTAGTATTGAACACAAATTCATTAATGTGAAGTATTTTAAATCTAAAATTGTTTCCACTTTTTTTGTTATTATATGCATAATTTTCCAGCACTATTAAAAATCTAATATTTTAAACTTAATAAAAGGTATTTTCATGCAAACAATTATTATATTGTATACATAACTTTTATTTTTAACTAATTATTATATTATATAACTTTTTTTTTAAAATTGGAAATGTAATGGATTTTTGTAAATTGATTTTCGGAGTACCTTGATGATGTGTACCTTGATTGTTTTGTTTGGATATAATTTTTTTAGTTTTAAGATTTGGGTAAAAAATGCTGAGGTTTGTGTCAGTGTTGATATGTTAGTTTTTTTCTTTCCTATTTTGAATTTACTTTTATGCATAATATTTATAAAATCTCTTCCTATTTAAGAATATTCATGCACTTGAACTTTTTCATGACCAGGCAAGTTATGTATCACTTTTTTGATGGAGCATTTATTTAGTACTTTTTTCATGGCATTAGATGTGGTAGTGGAATGTTTTGAGATCAGAAAACACTGACCTTTATTTCATTGCAGTATTTTTTTTAAAAAATTTTTGGTATCGTTTTGGAACAGAAGTAAGAATTTTGGGGAAGGAGTAATGGAAATAAACAGAGCTTGTTTTTGAAGTGCATCTATTGATATAGAATACATATGTTCTTGATGCTTCTGAATACTTCTCTTATTTTTTTTTCTCTACCAATTAGATTTTTTTTAGTGTTATGTACACTTCCCTTCCCTTCAGATTTATTTTAATGAGAAAGTGTTTTTCATCAGAAATGAATATACTTGCAAGTTATAATCAAGTTTATGTAATAATCTAAAATGGTACAAAAAATTATGATGTTAGACTTTTTTTTTTGTGATTTTCTTTTCTAAAGTTAGACATAGCTGTATAAACCCCAGTCCTGTAGTACAGTTTCTTTTGCTTCTGCTCTGTCTTGAAGAAATATTGCTAACAAAGGTGACCCATCACAAAAGTGTTATCATGGATTCTCATATGCAAAGCTGGTATTGTAAATTCTACTGAAATGTGTCAAAATTTGAAGTTGCATCAAATATTCTTTTTTATTTGATATTCAAAAAGAAAAAAATATTCTTGAAGATATCTCATCATTTTGAAGCCAAAATATTCCTACATTAGTACATATATTCATGTACTTTTTATTCTCAAAATGCTGAGTCAGCATGTTGATGTATTAAAGTTTTAAAATTTTTTGTCATGGAATATAAATTTTGTTAATTAAAAGTAATGAATGTAGTAGTACACTCTTTTGCATTATGTAGATGAAAATAAGTAGGTCATTTAGATTTGTTTCTTATTGAAAGTTGAATGGATGATTGAATCCTTTCTTAAATATACTTAAATTAATATTTAAAGGTATCAGATATGTTGATCTATTAAAATATGTAAATATTATGATAATTCAAAATAATTCTCTGGTCAAATGAGCTTTTGAGTTTGAATATACATATTAAACATATACACAAACACAAAGCTGTTGTTTCAAAAGTTTTCTTGCTTAAAAATTTCAGTCAACCCTTTCTTAAATATATATGCATGTATTTACTTATTGATAAACTGAGAATAATTTCATAATATTTTATTGCTATGTATTAGGACATTTTAAATAATGTATTCAAACTACAATAATGAATTCTTTTTTCCCTCCATACAGAATCCAGCTGACAAAGAAAACATTGGTCCTATTCGCTACTTTCCTGAACATGGCGCCATTCCCAAATATTATTTCCCCTTCACCAATTTGGACGGCTATCTCTCTCCCTTTGTATTTGTCCGTCTAGAAAAGCCGGCCACTGGTGTTCTCATCAATATAGAATGCAAAGTCTGGGCGGCAAACATAAGGCATGACCGGACTGACCGCTTGGGCAGTGTCCACTTAGAAATGCTGATTGATTGATTCAGTTGGGTCTTTTTTTCCTGCTTCCACTCATCTCACACTCTAGGCGGAAAAACTTTATTTTAGACAACCCAGGATTAAAACTACTGAATTTTCACGATTTTAGAATGAAAAGGCTGCCTCTCTATATAAGAATATATTATATATACAAATATATATATATACACACACATGAATATAAAATATATTATAGATTTCATAGCTAAGTTATTAAATCTTGTGCCTAGCAGAAGTGACTCGGGTCACATATAATATGTATGTATTGCAGCTTAGGGATTTCCTGCCATAGGTGTTAAAAGAGGAGACAATCCTCATGAAAAATCTGTTTTTCTTCTCTTTATTCTATTGCCCTGTTAGATGCAGCCGTTGTAAATGTATTTTTGGGACTTTTACACTGGTTAGGTAGTTGCTTTCTACATAAAAAAAAAGGAGAGAAATCATTTTCCGTAGCAATTGAGATTGTAGATATTGTTACGGTCATTCTCTGTGTTTTAATCCAGCATTGCATTCTCTGCATACTTTTTCTTTTTCTCTGCCCTTCTTTTATTCTTAGGGTTTTTCCTATGTAGATGAATTTTAATTCGGTGTTTGCATATTCATACCTGCCCCATTCTGGATTCTTATTTTTTTTTAACTATTCAAAATTCCATTTTGTTTTGTTCCAGTAGTTTAGTTTATAAATTATATTACACTACTGATTCATTTCATCATTTATTTATTAGCAATAATCATATGCCATTTTGTTTATAGTTAAATAAAATTTTCACTTTCATTTTTAAATTGTATGACTAAATTTAATTAGTTCATTAAATTTTTATGGATATTTTATAAACCAGCCTAAATTGTAACCATTCTTTTAAAGCTAGATAAAATTAATATTGCATGATAAAATAAAAAGTATAAATTCATAATTTCCTCCATGTAAGAACTTTTGACAATTTTTATTCAGTTTTCAATTTTTTTTTTTTTTTTTGAGTCTCAATATTTATATTTGTTTTTTGTTCAAATATTTTAGATAAAGTTTTTTTTAGGATATTAGATGGCAGGTATTATAAATTTCTTGTATTTTTTAACTGTATGTTATCTGTACTTTTCTCTAATTCCCCCGACTCCACCTCTGTTTTCAGCACAAGAGTGACCTGTCCTTTGTTATAAATATTGTTACTACATTTTCATTTTAGTCTTATAGTTACTGGACATGTAGGAATTCTCTGAATTTAAAAAGAAAAAGACAAACTAGCAGCAATGTGTGTAATTTTTCTCAGTGGCTGCTGCGTCTTTCACCACACTGCCTATCAGCAGCACATTCATCTTTGCCGATTTTCGATTTACCAGAGTGTCTTTGCCTTGTTACTGGACGTTTAGTGTAATGTCATAGTTCAGCATTTCTCAAACCGTGCCCTATGTATTTAGTAATAGGTAACATTCATTTGTTAACTATGGAATAGAATTTCTACTCGGAATTCTCAAATCAAAATAAATAAATATTAGATCATTGAGATAGATCTGCAAGTTGCGAATCATGTAGAATCGGTTTTAGTGAATGGCTGGATAGCAATTTTTGAATAGTATTGCATATGTACTTAATCATTTATTGTTTTAAAATCTGCTCATAGATGTTGAAGTTAGTTGTTCAGTCAATAACAAAATGACATTTGAACTTCCAACTCAACTGCTTTCCGAATCTGAATCCATTTCTGAAATCAGTTGAACCAAAGTCATATTTCAGGGATAGTATTTAAAGCAGTCTCAAAGCTGTGTTTTGGATCTTAACTGATCTCTCCAAAGTTGCTTTTAAAAACAATTCCAACATTAATTGTTGGATAAGTTCCTTTGGATTCACTCATAATGAAATAACCCTTCACATTTCCACTCGCCTTAGAATCTCATTAAATATGGTTTCATTCCCATGTTGAATTATGTTTATATTTAGTAATATAATCTATTTTCAGGGAAAAAAGTTGTTAATTATTGAATTGTGCAACTTGAAGGAAAGTTTGTATTAAGCTCTAAATTTTCTGTAAAAGAAGCTTTATTGTATGTGCTGTACTGTGTTACAAGGAAATAAGACCAATCATCTTATGTGATAATGGTATTGTATAAATGGGTGTTATGGGGCAATATGTTGTATATAATAATGATTAGGAACAAAATTAGATTCATAGCTCACAAAGCAATATTATGTAAACTTAATTTTGAATTATGGTATATTATATAGATATTTATTATATACTATTTTCAGAAATGTGTGGAAAATTAAATAAGATATAAATATTTTTAACAATTGATAAAGCAGATTTTTCTGTAAATAGTTACTGATTCAAAAGAGCTACCCCAAATTGCTGTATAATTTTGCCCTAATTTATTTAATGTATTAATTTAATCCTGTTTATCTATTATTAATTTTTTATTAAAATTTCTTAAGAATTATAAATTTATGTCATTTTACTATAAATTCGATCTCATTACTCACATGTTATCATCCAATTAGATCTCTGATACTGTTTTGAATTAATCATCAATCATTTTCATCTCAAAAAGCAGAATCATAGAAGTTATTGCCTGTGCTGAATTATTGCTGTTATTAACTTTGAATATGGGCTGTATTAAACAAAAGTTTGAGAAATGCTGACACCGTAAAATTTAATCGAAAACCCACATTCCTATCCTTAGGTTTCTAGACTTCTCCAACAAGAATGATCCAATTCTTGAATCGGGTTGAATTTCCTCGTAAATGTGGAGGATAATCAAAGAAAACATTGAAGAAATGTTTATGTGTGCGTGCCTTTAAAAATATGGCTAGTATTTATGGAGATACTGTTATTTTTGTTATAGATAATTGTTGAAATATATAAGTGTTATATATTGGGTTGCAGTTGGAAATGGTATTTTTTTTATTTTTAATGTCAGAATTTATGACATATCTTCATTTTTATTGTATCATTTACAGGGAAGAAATTTTAATTTTTATATATAATAGTTTTTAGGATTCATTTTGTATCATTTTTTCAGTGCATCTTTTATGTATTGGGTGTTGTTGCTTTTAAGTATTAATTGTTAGTATTGGGCATATTTTGAACCATTTTACATCTATTTTTTTCTTTATATTGATGTTTTATTACATAATGTACCATTGAAATGTATTATTGAATTAATCAAAATATTTTAAAAGTCGCTTAAAGATGTGATAAGTTTTTCCATTGTAAAAGTGAATGACTGTTTTACAGAAATATCTAGAATGATAGAATTTTTTTTGAAAAATTTTATTCGGAATCTCAAAGCATATTTGTACGTACCGGTGAACAAGATTAAGTAATTTTTTTCATTTGTGTTTATGTAATATACTTCTTGGTGCTAGTCGGTTTTCTTAGATCTGAACATTATTGTACATTTTTATTATTTGGAGCATTTAAAACAGTACTTATTTCCTTTAAAAATGTCATTTGATTAGATGTAAAAAAATAAGTTTAATTATGAGAACATCTGAAACCTAGTGAAATTTTTTAAAAATTGTTTTATTACTTTTGAATACTAATAATTTTCATGAAGAAAACTGAATAAATTTTGTAGATGTTTTATTAGTTAATATCTTTGGCCTTTTTTAGCATGAGAAGTATTTGAGCTTTTTTCAAAATCAAAGTTTATGCTTCGAATTTTTTGAAATAATTTTATTTTAGTGTTCAAAAAGTATGAAATTCTTTTATTTTTTATGAATTATCAAATTGTTTTATTTTTAATTGCTTTAAAAAAATTTCAAGAACTGAATCAGTATTCTTGATTTAATCTTTTTTTGTAGAAATTTTGCTGAAAATAATGTCTATACTTAAGTATTTTGAAAAAATTCAATCATTATACTATTTTCTGATATGAACTATTTGTGTTTTTACTTCCATTTTCAAATATATATTTATGTCAAAAAAATTTCATTGCTTTTGTGATTTCTTTTTTGAAATTGGATGGATAGAGTTTATTGAATATTTTTAATTATTTTAGATTCATGTTATATACTCTTATAAACCTTGGACCATTTTTAACTGGAAGAAATTTTTCTGTGTGATTTCTTTCATGATGTGAATTGTTGTGTATATGATTTATAAAAAATTGTGGTATTTTTGAATTCTTTAACTATGTTTCATTTTACTTGAACATTCAGTATTTTTTTTGTATGAATATTTTTAAATACTGATAGTGATGTACACAGACTTCTGTTGTAGGGGAGGGGTGTATATTTTAAAGAACACACCAGAGCATAATCTTATGCTAAAAATTAATTGAAGCCCCCAAACCCTATCCTTGTGTATGCCAGTTATATCTGTATTGTACTTACATTTTTATTCTTTGAAGAGCTAAATGTTCAAAGGGCTTATATATTTCTTATGTTGCTAAATTGAGTTTAAATGTTTTTTTGACCAATTTGTTGAATCTCATTTTATCTGTGGTTAACATTTAGGATTAAAGTACTTTGTGTGTGGGGTGCATGTGTTGTTTTTTAAATCTATTCTCAATGATTATATGATTCCATCAAATATTGTGTATGTTAATTTGTTTGATATTTAGTAATGTTAATGATTATTGTAGCTATTTATAATAAAAATTATTCGGCATTTTATTTTTGTTAAATGATTTATTTTTTTTTAATGAAAAATTTTATTGGAGCATTTGATTTTTTGAAATTTAAAAAAAAAAAATCCATTTCAAAGTGTAATAATAAATTTTGTAATGCTGCTTTTTTAAACACTTTTATTGTAGTCACTATATATACACATTGTTTTGAGTATTTTGTTTTCCATTTTGAAATGCTGTTTAATTAATATTCTTCTCTTCAATTCTCAAATTATTGTACTTTCAGCATCTTTATGATTAAGCATTTGTAAAAACAAGGAAAACTAGCATAATAAAATTGTTATTTTATACTCTAATGCCATTTCCATAACTTACATTTGTTTTTAATTTAGAATAGTTTTGTAGCTAGGTATTTTTAATTTCAATTTATTGAATAATTAGCTTTCAAAATGCTCAATTTTTTTTCTCACTATTGTGTACAAGATTTGTTTTACATTCATTTATAAATAGCTGTATAGAGACAGATTATATTTCAATAATATTTTCTGTATTATATTTAGTGTTATTCTTTTATTTGATACTTTTGTTTCCAATTGTATAATTCTTATCTTTAATTATTTTTTTTTAAAAAAAATTCAGTTTTTAAAAAAAAGTTAATAATGGATTTTATTTTGCTGTAGTATTGATAGATGAAGTAAGATTAGGTACTGTGTTATCGATCACTTTGTAAAGGATTCTTAGGCTTCGGATAGTGAATAAAAAATGTTTTAAAATATATTTAATATATTGAATCTTAGCCATTGTTAAGGATTCATAGTTTTTATTTATTGTTAGTGTATTAAGCTAGAGAAAAAAAGGGCCTTGTAGCTTGAATAGCATAAATTTTTGTACTGGTTAATTTTCTTGGTAGAGGTTCTCTATAAATCCTCAATTTTTTTGCTCTTTAACTTGTGATGAATATTACGTGGATACAACAATGTGCTATTCAAACAAAACACTTATACCTTCACTGAGTGTTAATAATTTATTGACCATAAACAAATTTGTGTTGTATATGTTATTTTAGAAAATAATATTTCATTAATTATAATCTTATAAAAATTTTATATTAAAAAGATGATATATTCCTGAATTTTTATTTTAAGGTCCAGGAGACCATTATAATGCTTGAGTAGCTCGAACTTGAGTTTTAAATTATCTGTGTTTCATTAAATCTAGATTTCATGTTTGGTTATTAAAATTTCATGAATGTAAATGTTGATACAAATACAAACTGCCTGGGTATTTGTGGGGGAAATGAGAAATACTTAAAATATTCTTTTACAAAAAATTTGCAGCATGCATGAATGGGAATTTTTATAGCAAACTGTCAATAGATTAAAACATTGTTTTAAAAATTTTGAGGGCCTTTAGCAAGAAAATCACTCTGTACTTTCTGTTCCAGTATCCTAGTCCCACTTTTGCTTGTATTTAAATTTTCTCTTTTGGGATTTAAAAAAGTGAGAAATGTAGAAAAATCATTTCATAATCTGATTTTGCTTTTTCTGTATAAACATTTGTTATACTATATAGATTATATACTGCAGTTATGTTCTATAGATCATTCTAAAGTCATATATGAATCTCAACTTAAGAATGAAGAGTTTAAATGAAAACAAAATATATTATATATATATATAAGCTTAAGTGTATACTTTTATGTAGAAAAGAAAAATATTTCCATTATAAAATGATAACTGCCATGATGTTACAGTGTATTTAAAGAACTTGTAGTTATAATCCTTTTTTGTTTGATTTTTCTGGTGGAAAGGTGTTTTTGAATTTTGTTCTTTTTTTCTCCCTTCGTGTTTACTCATTCCATTTGTAAAACACAAAATACATTTTGTGATAATTTTTTTAATTGTTTCTTGACACTTTTGTACGATTTTATGTGTGAACTTTAAAGCAGGTTTCATATCACCTGTAATTATAGGTGATAAGAGGGTAGCTTTAGCCTTTTATCATAGAGCAACTGCTGAATTGTTTATTTATGTGTTTCATTGTAAAAAAAAAAGAATTTAGTTAATAAATGCTGTAATGTGGCACTAATCTGCATTTATTTGTTTTTGCTATTGGAAACATTGGGATTAATTATTTTATTTCCACTTAAGGGGATACATTGTCCTAAAAATGATCAACATATCTATTCTTTTACTTGGACATTTTTGAGTGTACAAAAATGCATTGTTTTAGTTCGAAATATCAAGAGTTTTTCTAAGGGCTGAGCATATACTTCGAATTAGCGAAAGGTTCGCATTATCGAAAGTTTGAATTGACAAGAGTCGACCCATGCACAGAATTCTGAGGAACACTTCTAAGAAAATTAGGGGGGGGGGGATGAAAATGTTAAATTAACAGTAGTAGAAAATTTGAAATATTTAATTATTTTTTTTTAATTTAAAATAATTGTTTGTTTCAAAATGTATATTTCATGTGTATTCAAATAGGGTACATGTTAACATTTTCATTTAAATATGTTTACAAAAAACTGTGCTCTCTAAAACATTAAAGAAGTTGTGAGGCTCTCTCACACACACTTAAATTTAAAAAATTTCGTTTCGGCATTCTATATTACTTGTGGCCATCGTAGCCAAGTGGTCTAGGTATCGGATCATGGTTAGCGTGTCATGAGTTCGATCCCAGTACCACTAAAGACCCGTCGTGTAGAGGAGCGGTGCACGTTAAATCTGTTGAGAACTCAAACGTCCTCCCGTTGGTGTGGTGTGGTAGTTAGGAGAGAGGGGTGCCAGCTCAGGTGTCGTCCGCGTCATTTGACCATAGTTCAAAATTACGTGGACCGTCGTCAAAAGCCCTCGTGTTGCTAAGACAGTGCGACGTTAATATTCACTCACTCATTCTATATTACTTGTAAAGGCTGAAAATTAGTTTCTGAAAACATTATAATTTTGTTCTTTGCCGAACTGAGATCTCAGGGTGTCGGCCACCCCTCTATAGAATGTTTCATATTTTGTCTTATATTTAACGCTAACATTATAAACGCATTTACCTGTATAAGAGTGAAGAGTAAAACACCAATAAAAATGCAAATAGACACAAAAATCACTTCCTTCCTTTATTTTTTTTAAATTGTAAGGTTATTATTATTATTTGAAAACTTATTATTTCCCCAAATGCATATTGAATTTAAACACTCCTATGACTAAGGTAATATTAACCGTTTTAGATATTTTCGTGAGGACACTTTCGCAAAAGTCATTTGTGAGTCACCTTTGTTAAGCATCGATCCACACTGAGCGCCGTCGGTGTCTCTGGTAAACAAAGAAATCCCTTTCGGTATTACCGGTTCTGCTACCAATTTTCCTGTCAAATGAAGGATGTGTGTAAAAAGTGGACACTGTGGACCAACACACTGTGCAATATCATTCTATTTTTCTTAAACTATGCTATGCTATTTGGAAATCGGGACTCTTATTTTGATTCTTCAATAACTTTTTAAAACTCAGCATGTTTGTTCGACTTGTTATAAGTTTTATTTTGAGAAATTCTTAAAAAATTTGCTTGGTTGATAGAACAATAGCAACGTGCTGTGCTCGCGCTGCACAGCTGCTAGGATCGGCCCTGGTTCTCTCTTTGGTACATTAAAATTATTTTTTAGCATACATCACCAAACTGATAGCCATTGTCAATGGCCAAAACCCTATGGATAACACCCGTTCTCATCCATCATCGGGTACGGTCAGTACTTGATACAGCTGTGCCAAGTAGTGTCCACCTAAGAACCGTTGGTTTTATTTCCTTAGGTTCAGGTATTGCGGGTTCGAACCCGGCCCAAGTCGGTGGATTTTCGTGATGCAGAAAATCGACAACGGCCATGTCGTATGATTATACGACATGTAAAAGATTCCTAGCGTGTGTGTTTGGCTTGGGCGCTCTCGGCAAAATTAAATTCTGGAACAAGTTCGCATCGTCAGAGCTCAGGTGCCTCCCTCTGTGGAGGAAACTGGGCGTCAAAATTACCTGCGGCAATTGGTATCCGCCTATACGGCACCGCACTAAAGAGCGATACCAGCTCTTGGGGATGTACTAGGTCTGCTATTGTAAAAATACCTTTCCGCAGCCCCATTGGATAAAAAAAAATATTCCTTAAGTATTTCCATGGAATTGAAACTCGTTGTGTTAATGGCAAAGAAAAAGTTTTAAGGAGAAAATCTGTTTAAGAAGGGTGTATGGATAAATATTGTCCGGCTAAGAGTTCCAGTAAGGCATTCAGGAGAACTTTGTAGAGATGCTTTGTACTTAGAGCATGGGATAGATCCTGTTGTTAGTATACTGAACATAGAGCAAGGACACTCCACCATGGACAATTCATGTCCTTTATTGAGGATGTTAAGTCATTAGGTTTCGGAAGTTCTCACGTAGGGTGATGTAGCAGTTTGGAAAATGAGCTCCCTATTAAATATCTTTGGATGGTTTTTTTTTTTATTTGGAGGCAAATAAATTTAAAAAAAAAAATTTCTGTTTATAGCTTATTGTGTAATTTTTATCTGATAATAATTTGAAAAAATCAAGATCCAAATTTTTTTTTGAACAATATTTATTGAAATACGTTTTCCAGCAGTGCTCCGGGCACTGTAGTTTACAAACTTAAAAACAACACAATAATACATAACTTGTAACATAAAAACAATCACATTCAGCTTCAAATGTTATAATACCGAAATATAGTTTTTTGTTTTGTTATACATATTTAAATAAGTAACATTTTGAGTACAAGAGTTGATTTTTAGAAAGTTTTGATGTCCCCATTTACGATTTTTATTAAATCACTTAAGAATTTAGAGCAGGATTTGAAAGAGCATGGGGTAAAAACATCAAAATGTTTTTGAATGAATAGTATTTAAGTGTAAACACGAGGTAATTCCATTTAAGGAAATGGATTTATTTGCTAAAAAAGATTGCACACAATTGTTCGAAAGGTAAAATTGACTCAGAAATTTATCACGGTTGCATAAATTTCTGAAGATATAAAATGTCACAATGTTGTGATTTCCTTGTGCAAATGTTAGTGTTTTGGTAACAATTTTTGAAACAAGAAAATTCTTTTGATTGAAATATTTTTGCACGATTAAATATTTTATAAAAGACATAATTTTGAACCGAATTATTTATTATATAGATAAATTCGAGAATTTTTCGGCACAAAATTTCAGTACCTTCAAAAAGATAACTTTCTCTAAAGAAGGCAATTAGAATATCATTTGATAATAGTCGTCTATTTGGCTATAAAACGCCAATATTATCTCGTCTGATTATGTTATCGAATTCTGACGAATTTATCTATGGATGTGACAGTTACACGTGCATGGAGCATCTCTTAAAATACCAAAATAGGGATATAGTACAAAAGTATACTAAAAATTTATTAGTATTAGAATCTGATAAAACAGTGCGACAGTTTTACCAGAAAAAATCTTAATTAATCGAATTTTATTCCATTAAAAATAAGATATTGGTTTGTTAGAATTCCATAATATTTATGTCCACTAATTCACCGAAGTAAATGTATTTTTTTGTTTTAATTTTCTTTCTTGTTTAAAGAAGAACAAGAACATAATTTTTATTTTTGAATTGTTTGGAAGAACACAATTTACAATATTATTGCCAAACGACTTTTATGTTAATAGTTTTCGACAGAAACGAATTCGTAACAAATATAACAGTTTTTAGCTCCAATTCTATCTTTTGTTCCTTTCTGAATCTCTCTAATTTGTCTTTTATTCTATCCTCGGTCAGATTTATTAGATATTCCTTAAAAAACAATAAATCAGGAAAAGTATTTACAAAAATAAAGGAATAGAATAAATAAGTTACTAAAACAACTTTCTTGGTTCTGATATTTAAATTGGACTAGAATAACTTCGCAAAAAATGTCTTTATTGAGACGAAATCTTTAGAATTTTTTGGAAATATATTAATATGCTTCAAATTTTTCGTGGAACGTACTGAAAATTAGTAGTATTTAAAGGAATGAATTATTTTTAATGGTTTTTTCCCATTGTTATAACAACTGTTATAAATATTCTGTCGTATCTATATTTGTTGCATAACACTACTTGCAATTAATTGCTTTGCTTTTTGTTTGTACAACCATTTTGATATATAGGTTACTAAATGTTTATGTCAATGAAAAACATCAATACGCGATATCTTTGTATGAATGACAAGCATACTAAGAGGTAAAATTCATTGTTTAGTACATGTGTGGCATTGCAATTGCTTTAATTGCCTGGAAGAGATAATTAACAGAAAATTTAATAATATTCTTTCTATTGTTCGTCGTTAAGAGGTAATTGCCTATCAAGTTGCAAGATCTGATGTAGTTTTGGACACTCTTTATGATGTTCTTATTTGCACGAAAATGTATTATTGGAAATTCAAACAAGCATAAGAGAATTTAAAGTTATTTAACTACAAATTATTGAGTTATGAAATCCACTAAAAATAAATATAATTTGCAAAAAAAAATTGAGTTTTTTGGAGTGAATAAAAAAATAAACATGAAATATTTTTTTGAAGCTGAAATCAGAATATTCTTCTGTAACGACTTAGGAAGGTCACATATACTTAATCAACATGACACACACAAGCAGATGGAAACCTGTAAAGTTTCATGAAGGGACAGTCGTGCTTCTGAGATGGATTCAGACTCATAAGAAGATGGTAGTTGTATTTTTGGAGACATTGGCTTTTTAGCCCACAGTTGAGCATCTTTTTGCACGATGTGTTGGTTTTCCTGCATAAAAGAAAACGATTATGTCTCAGTTATGATTCTGAATTATAAATAATTAAATTTGTTATAATATATATATATAATAAATCTGCTGAAACACAAACCTAAATTTATAAAAAATATATTCACTGAAACTACACTGCTCACGATAAAGTGATTTTTAATTATTCTATTTTTTAGTTGTTTTTTCGAAAATAAACTTGCATTCTTTTACAAATTTATTTCGACATAAGAGTTATTAAAGTAAAACAAGCAGTTATCTTAGAAAATACCCAACAAATAAAATGAACATTTCAAAATTTTAAAAGGGATTCATTTGTTCTAATAATCTATTTTGTGTTCCCTAAATGGATTGCAGCTTACAAGGTATATTCTATTCATTGATAAAATTAATCACTATTTTTATTTACACAAATATTACGAAATTATTTCCCCTAATAATATATTAACAGTTCTAGTATATTTATTGAGATGTATGTTAATTGTTATATTAATTTGTTCATTGATTAGATTAAGTTTTGCAATAGGGTTTTATGTATATATAAAAATGATGCATTGGAATCTTATATATTCCATGAAAATGAGATAAGATTATAAATTATTAAGATATAAATTATAAGATTATAAAATTATAAATACCGGAAAATTTTTTTGTCCTAATCTTTATTTTATTGTTGTTGTTGTCGTGTCCTCCCCGCAGGGAAGGAATGAAAGTTGCCATTGCCTGTGAGACAGGTTGGACTTCTTAACGATAGATGGCAACACCACCTATGTCCACCTCCACAATTTTGGCATAGAACTGAAGGGGAGGGAAATATTCTCCAACCCCCTGCACTCGTGGTTTCTGCTGCGACCGCCCACAAGACTTTCGTACCCACTGATTTAACGAGCACGTACTCCGTCTATACTCGGTGGTATTTAGTGGCATCGGGCATTGAACCCAGGCCCTCCGGTCTGGAGTCCGATGCTCTAACCACTAGGCTTATTTTATTTTCCAGATCATAAGATAATCTGGAAATGAAAATTCGTACATTTGTTAAAGACGCAGTAACGAGTATCGCTATAATGAATATTCTTTAGAGAGTTAGTTATAATGTTAATATTAGAAATAGACTCTTGTCTTCCCTTCTTAAAAAATTTCAAGAAATACGGATCTTTTCTTAGAAATTTAATTCTGTTAAGTTTCATTAAATTCATTCTAAATCTTTAGGAAAATGGGAGTGGCAACGAGCTGTAATGTTGGCAATGATTTGGCGGTGAACAACATGGTGCTGATTACGAAATTGCGATGTCATCTGTTTTTGGTCATATTCATGTTTTAATGTTTCATACAAATCTTATCTTACTGAAGAACATTTTTTTTTTTTGTTCAGTAAATGGCTCTTTGTTTTAAAATGGCTCGCATACTTAACACATTACAATAATTTCTTTTTATAAAATGGCAAAAAAAAAAATTTTTTTAATGGCAGACATGACTTAAAAATGTTTTCTGTTGCCATATTTCCAGAAATTCACTGAAACTTTTATACCAAAATATTGCTTTCGCTGAAAAAAAAGTACTATTTTGTAAATCGCTATGCTAAATTTTTTGCTAAATAATAATACAACTCAACCATACCTGCACATTTCAATGGGCACCCTCTGCCTGATTGTTTCTGTTTGAACAATAATGTTCCATTTTCCGGCTGAATCCTTGGCCGTCTCTGGTCTCAAGAATCCAGTTTCTGCATCGCACAGTGATCCTTCATGGAAATACGAGGCCCAAGACCAAGCATCGTGACTGCCTCTTTCTCTGGCTTCCCGTTGGGTGCTGCGAATATGGTGAAATCGTAATTAATTTATCAAAATAATTCTATGGCGCAAACTATTAGAGAATTATGTTCATCTATGCAGGACTTACGAGTTCAATTCAGCTTTGAAATCTGACGTATCTGATAGTTTCTCGAAGCTATGGGGTACTTCTACATGCATTCTTTGTATGACGTCTTGGCAAGCAGCCACCACTTGATCCACATATTTCCTGTCAAAATAAATAAATCTATAGGAATCGTTGAATATGCAACTGTTCCATACTTGGAAATCGTAAAATACGCAGTTTTGGGTTAAATAGTATTGAGGGCAATATCAATTAGAAAATATCAATTTCGCTTGGCGACCAAAATCGGTCTCTCGCCAGGCTACTTCATTTAGCGATAAGTGTCCGGAAGCCAGATTGAATTCGTTATCCCACCATGGTTCCTGGATAAAAATCGCCAAATCCAAAGTCATCCCCTCCCTATACTACACATGAGCCGTAGTTTTGAATGATGCATTCAATGTCATATGTATAGCGTTGCATTACATTTTGTTAAAATTTGTTAGCTTCAATTCGTTCTATGGTTAGCGAGAGATAAGGCTGCATTTTTAAGCAGTCAAAGCATGTTTCTAACGAGGATTTCAACAGAAAAAAAAATCATGAAATTTTCCTTCAGATAAAAAAAAGAAAGAAATCTTCTGGGTCACTCCTTTCGGGGATAGTTTCTCTTTTATAACTGGAAGTTTAAATGGAATTTTATCACTGTATTGAAATCGAGGTGTAAAATGTTACCACTGAAAAATCGTAATGCTACATATGTCGTGAAACAGAAATTTAGAGAAAGACAATCGTAGATTTGAGCTCGATTTCATTCGTGCATTGTGTTAAAAAATATGAAGTTATCATTATCACAATACACTCGTAACGTGATTGATTTAAGCTTAAAAAGTAAAAAAATTTAAAATGCTCTATAATTCCACCGAATTTGAGCCTTTTTGGCTAAAATTTGAATTCTTTACATAAAGGTATAAAGAATATTATATTTTATAAATTCTATCACATAAATACTCTTTCGTTAATGTTGTATTACGTAATGAATGGTCTGTGGAATTATAAGAATTGATTAACAGTAAAATATTTTTGGCCTCTAGAAATTTTTAATTTTATTTCAAATGAGGGTGCAGATTGGTATTTTACCATTGGAGACTGAGTACATTCCTCGGGAACTGGTATTTCTTTTTTAGTGCGGCACCATATAAATGGTATACAATCAACGAAATTAATTTTGACTCCCAGTTTCCTTCCCAGAAGGAGGCGCCTGAACTCTGACGGCATGGATGCTGCATAATGAAAATCCACCGATTTGGACAGGAGTTGAAACCGCAAACTTGAGCGTACAAGGCCAGCGTCAAACCAACTATGCCACCCAGCCGGCTGGCCTCAAGAAATAACATTTAAAATTTTGTTTTTGACTGTGGTTTAATATTATGGTTTGGAAACTACTGAAAATACAAAGAGAGAGACATTTTTTAAAGGATGCGTAGATAAATTTTACATCTTTATCTTGGAAATGTGAAAGATCTTAATTTTAATCAGCCAATTGCTGTGACGACAAAAGTTGAAAACCACTCATTTAATACATTATTTTTTTTAAAAAACTTTAACAGCAATTAAAATTTTTTTTATTTCTCTCGAAAATAAATTTCATCCATGTTCAATAGTCAAAAATACTGGTAAAATCCTATTTTGGTGCACCCCTTGATGGTGATTTTAAAATCTCGCCAATATGGCACCAAAGCGGGACTTTCAGATTTGAAGTCCTTGCAACAATGAAACAAGATGGCGTCACGTCTGAGAATCAGTAACGTCATTGTGGCTAATATAGAGAAATACTTGAAATATAAAGGTCAAGTTACTCAAAAAAAGGACAAAAAATTGAAATGAAAAAAAAGCACTGGCATAAACATTATGCAGATTTTCTACTTTCTAACAACAATTTCCGTTTAACTTTTAAAAGAATGAAATAGAATTTTCCTTCATCGTTTTATTTTTGTTATAGTTATTCCACATATTACAGAGTTATCTTTTTCTTTCTGGTGATAGTTCTTGGTCAGAATTTGAAAAAGAGAACGAAATCATTATATACTGAACAGTAGGCAAATTTTCTTCATTTTGATGAAAACTTCAGTTTAATGAAAAAAAGAACGAAATGGACGACGTTAGACATTATCTCCCAGAGAGAAAAAAAAAAACAGGTTAAATTTCCCGCTGTTATATTAGATTAGGTTTCCAGAAATTATGGTTGCCATTTTGGCGAATTTACCATTCAATTTGGTGTCAAATAATTTTTGTCGCCAAGATATACACCAAGATAGGATCCAACCGAAAAACACTCGTTTTAATAATTATTCCTGTCGTGATAAAAAAAAATTGGGACAATTTTTTTTATCAAATAGTTTATGAAATTATAGGATTCTTTAATAACTGACTCATATTCAATAAATTATTAGCAAAAAAAAAAAACCTATATAAACCAAGTAAATAATACATATGAATTCTAATCTTTCACACCTAAAGAATGTGTCACGTCGTGTACATTAAACTAAAGACACCGAAACTTACCTGGGATATTTATCGCCAAGTTCGCACCAACCTAAATCCCTGCTTCCTTCACAGTTGATATCCAATGTCTTTTTGGCGGCAGTTTTCACATCGTCTTGGATACTGGGAGCTGCGCGTAAGATGTCTTTGTCTTGTGACTTTGGGATGGCTGCGGGCTTGGCGGCAACTCGGGAAACCACACTGAAAAAGAGAAGCGATGTCGTTGGAAATAAGGATTGTCATTTCAGAATTAACATGGACAGTAGTGTACAGAGCGTAGAAGAGAAATCTAAATGAGATTTGAAAATCAAACAAGGTACTGAATGGTTACTGGTTGAATGTAATTTTATGTTTACGAATGCTGCAAAAAAGTGGTAGAATGTGAATCCCCGGTGCTTGGTGGATGTGTTAATCCACTAGTACTGAAGTCGGTCGGATTGCACCAACACCCCTCAAGTTTACCAAACTTCCTTGTTTCAACCATCGTTAGCACATCCAGTGCTCCATAGACGTAGGGACGTTTTAAGACTTTTTGAGGTCCTGGGCTATGCAAAAGCAGGCCCTACCTGATATTTTTAAAAATAGGCAACATGCATTGTCAAATACTCGTATAAACAGTAATTTGAAACAAATAAACGTACATCCCCTTCGAGGGATCGGTTGTAGCTCTAAACTCTCTTCGGGTAAGCTCGGTTCCTCTGGGCATTCATCACAAATCTTACAAACCTAGTCACAAACTGCCTCGATCGATGACCGCATTTTGACTAAATGAGTTGAATGATCATTTATGGTATTAGGCCTAGTCTGTGCCGATTTAAGTTCTTTTCGAGCCCTGGGCACAGAATATCTACAGGCCTCACTGGCAATGGAGGATCGAAATTTATAGTCAGAAAATCTGGTTAAGCCCAGCTTATTCAGACCCCTGGACACCTGCCCCAAGAGCCCAATAGATAAACTGGTACTGGATCTAGGCCTAGTCGTGGACAACGGTCATCACATAATAATACGGCCTTACCACTTTTACTAGTTGTCAGGCAGTATGGCATTCCCTATTTTTTGGAGAATATGTACAGGAATAATATTTGACCATTAAAATGATCAGATTTGAGAAGAAAGCGAGGTCCCTATCAAGGACGAGGCCCTGGGCCCAGGCCTATGCCTTAAGACGTCCCTGCATAGATGCTTCTAAGTGGATGAAAGTTGAATTCTAATATATTGACCAACCGGGCTCTTCTCAGTCCAATCACCATGCTCCACCTACAATTCTCTTTCTGCTGGAAAAATCTCCGCTATGGCAGTGGTCTGGAATTCTTTACTATTACACATGTCATCTGACACAAGACAAAAAAATCACAATTTTCTGCTAGAAATTAAGCATGGATATTGCTCATTCTGTAATTTCTTTTTAATACATCCAAATCAACGCGTGTGTTACTCCCGAAGTCCGCATACCTTGAAATTTGCATAATTTTCGAGACCTTTCTTCTTTGTGTTGCCTTTTTAGTATTACGTAATGTATGTAAATTACATAATGCAGCGTTTGTCACTTTCAAAAAATAAATAAGTTCTATATATTTGAATATTTTTTCATAGTTGTTTACTGCTTGATTTTAATTGTGTTTTGCCTATTTATAGTGTGATAATCTAAAATGACTCAAATACTTAAATGAGAGATATAATTTGTTTTGAGAGATAAAATAAATTAAAGGTATGAATGAAAAAAATTCTACAATGTGGGTGTAAGGCATTCTAATCAGAAAGAGGATCCTCTATAATCAACAATTACGAGAAATTAATCTGAGGAGCTTGTTTGGAGTTCTGTGTAGGCTGTTTTGGGAATGTCAAATTAAATACGCATCTAAGACATGTTATTTTGTTTTTAAAAAAGTTATTTTGATTCCAAAAAATCTAATAAATTTACTAAAATGCATATAAAATCCAGAATTACTATATAAATTTCTTTACCATGACTTGTTTATTGGACGTTTTATTTCTGCCCAATGAAAGATCCGCTAATCACAACCAATGCCCTTATACTTTTAAATTCGACTCAGATGACGAAGTCGAGGCGAAAACTGACACCCCATTTCCTACATTTACATTACGTCAAGGTGAGAACTTTAAGTGCAGATAGATTTAACATGTATCAGTCCAGGTGCATGATTTCTCTTTTGTTGACTCGAACAAGTGGCTTGATTGAAGCATTGCTTGCTACGAATTCACCAACATGACCACTTGGATACTGTGGTGGCTTGGTGCAAGTCAAGATAGTATTTGGATATTTAAATAAAAAGTGTGTTACAGCCATAATTAAAAATGATGTGAACCAGCAATGCGAATGATATTTAGAAATGTTTCGTTCTATAAAAATTACCTTTCACTAGAAGTAGGGGTGATGGCTTGGGGCCTGGTGTTGTTTCTCAAATATCGTGAAAAGCTGGCTTGTCTCCCCCTAACACTGTCTTCCTGTACACTGTCTGAAGTTATGTTTTGAGCAGGTTTGATGCTGAAGGGAACTTTGGAAAAAGATTGTACGCTGGCGGACACTTTGAAAGTGTTGGATCTTGTTGAATCAGAAGTCAATATAGGAGGAGCCACGTCTTTGATAACACTACTAGAGACGCCTTGAGTTCTAAATGAAATAGAAGGGGAAAAAAGAGAGAAAAGTCAATCACATTGGTTTTTGAATTATAACTATTGTATATGTACCAATAAATTAAAGTACACATATTTTCTATTTTTATGCGTTATAGAAATATTTTCTGATAATTTTTGACCGCATGATTTTAAAATAAATAGCAATGGATTGATATTATACTTTTAACTTTACGAAGTTTCCCTTCCCTTATCGATAGTTAATTTTTGTCATCTAATGGGGCTTCTTATTGGTATTTTTACCTTTACAGACCTAATATGATCCCCAGAAGCTGGTATCACTTTTTAGTGCGGCACTATATAGGCGATACCAATTGCCGCAAGTAATTTTGACTCCCAGTTTCCTCTCCAGAGGCAGGCACCTGAGATCTGACGATGTGAAATTGTTCTTAGGAATTTAATTTTGCCGAGAGCACCCAAGCCAAACGGACACTCGATTTTTTACGTGCTACATAATCATCCGCCATGGATGCTGTCGATATTTTCGACATTAGGAAAATAAACCGCCTTGGGACGGGGTCGAACCCGCAACCTCAGATGCAGAAGGGAGCGACAAATCAACTACGCCAACCGGTCGGCTTATCAAAAATTAATGAAACAGGTTTTATTAAAGTTGTGGCCTATATTATAAGAAAACTAACATAGGAAATATTAAAGTAACTTATTGACAAATAAGTAATGATTTAAAATTACCAATTAGTTTTTTTTAGAAATAAATAGATATTTAATCTAAGCATATAAATGATTAATCCCTTGTCCCTAAAATTGTTTGGTTATTAACTTTAAAAAACACGGGGGCTGCAGCGACCTCTTCTCCCGCAAGTCGAAACCAATAAAGACAGGAGTAAAAGCGCTTAACGACTGGTACGAGTAGGTATTCCTTTTCGTCTCAGTCATTTAATGCGTGCACAGTGTGGTCTCCAGACCTATAGGTGAGCAACTCAAAACATTCTGTGCCTCTAAAGGTCATCATGGATGACCCATCGCCAACAGCTAAACGCCGATGGCTATCGACAGTGGACTTTGCAATTTGGAACCATGATCAAGTGCGAGGACGACACCCGAGTTGGCATACCACCCCCCTAAATTCCACATCATTTCTACATGAGGACTTTGAGCTTGGATAAATTTAACGGGCATGAGGTTTTTTTTCACGTAGTGTTTTTAGTAGCATCAAGATTCGAAACTGTGACTCGAAAAACAGTCGACCATGCGTTCGTGACCATTACTCGGTTACTGCGGTCACTCTTGTCGCTGAGGTATTTCTAACAGAGCTTCAACAGAATTTTTTCGGTTTTAATTTCCCCAGATATTCTTTCTTTCTTTAATATTTAACAGTTTTCTGAATAGATTTTATATATATAAAAATTCATTTTGGTTTCTTGTTATATGAAGTTAAAATTTCTATTTATATGTGTGTGTAATAAGTAATAATGCTCTTTCAGAAACTTTGAATATTAAATGCGTTTATTTTTAAATAAGTTAATATGATTTTTAAATATCCTAAGCAAGCCACATGCTTTTTAATTCTCCTAATTTAGAATTTTCCATAACACGTACAATTTTTTTATTTTTAATTTTCTGATAATTTTCTGTGAATTGCGAAAATAGTTTATTTTTCTTCCATTATGGAAATTGAATCTAAAAAATATATATAACACTTCCCATTCCTTACACTAATTTAGAAAATATAATACGTTTTAATTCAAACTGTCCTGGTATATAACAGGGAAAGAATCAGTTTTATTCCAGAATTTTGCAAAAAGCAAAAATCCTGGAAACATTATTTAAGGCAGGCATAAAATAGTGAGCTCATTTTTCTAAATTACAATTAACAGAATGGTTAGGGATTTTTGGAAATTTCATTTTGCGTGTGAAATATCTGTTCATTTTTTACTCACGCGAACTATTCATAAAGTAAACTTATTCTAACTATGTTTAGCTAGATTATGAATTATGCAAACTCTTGTATTTAATTAATCAATTATGCCTCAGAGTGTTCGTTTTTCCCTTCGTGTTTTGTAAACTAATTTTTGCTTTATAGATAAATGTTAGAGTAAGTTTTAAATTTTGTGTTTACAAACTCTTTTTTTTTTTTTTTTGAAATTTCCAAGTATGTTTAAAAAAAAAGCTAAAAGTTATTAAAAACTCTATTTTTAGTATTTTATCAAATGTTTTAATGTGACTGACTTGCTTCTTTCGGAACCGTGATTTCTTTTTATTTTCAGTGTCAATTGAATTCGAATATAAATATAAAATTGTCTTAAAAATATTATTACAAGAAAATAATTATTTAAATGCAACTTTTTGGCAAAAAATGAAGACAGAATAACATATCCTCTCAACCTATTTTTTTTCTTTTAGGAAAAAAGCTTTTATAACAATAATATTTTGCCTATGTATAGCTAAGACGTCTATACTTTGGCCGAAATAAAATTTCTGAAATATGTCATTTAGAAGTGGATTTATTCATATTTTATTACATCACAGTAAAGAAATTTTTATAAAAAACATCCGTTATTATTTCAAATGATCGTAACTTCGAAAATAATGCCAATTTCTTAAAGTTCTTAGTTCAACCACAGAATAGAAGTCTCAGCTATATACAGGTATAAAAGATTTTTTTTCATAATATACACACAGGAGAATGTTTTGAAAGTAAGCAATTCTTTCTTCATCCCCCCCCCCGAAAAAAAAATTACATTTAAATAATATATTTTCTCGTTATAATTTTGTATGTATGAAGTGTTGAATGTATGAATGAAGTTTTGTATGTATGAATAATTGAAGTGACACTAAATATCAAAAAAATTATTTATACGCTTTTTCAAAATTGCGGTTGTTCCGAATATAGTCACAAACAGCCACCATAAGCTGTATAATTACGTATTTCTGTAGGGAATGTCTTACAATATACATTTCAACAATTTTTCTCTCCTTATATTGCAGTTTTAAATAATGTCGTTCTTATTTTTCTTTATTTTGTTCCATATATATGTCTTTTTCAACAGTTATATACTCTTTTTAAAATATATAAATTATCAAAACTACTGCAGAAAATTCGTATCATTTAGCATGTGTAATTTGATTCAGATTTCCGTTTTTGCATGCAACGGACCGGTCCAGTTTGTACAAAGGTAAGAAGGCAGAGAAAGATGGACAATAAAGAAGTCATAAAAGTATATTTTTGTTTGTCGGGAATTATTCAACAGAAATAGAGCAAAACCGTTTATAATTTACAGGAATTAATATTTTAAATATTAATAATGTTGAAAATGTGTGGAGTTTTATCCTTCCGAATGATTCTGGAATATTAATAATTATAATTTTTTTCTTTGTTTAAGAACATCATAATGAATATTTTTTAATTACTGGATAAATCATCCAATTATACACACCAATCTCTAATACAAAAAATTATAAAACCATTTTCGATTTTTGATGGCTCGAATTTTTTTAATGGAACTATAATGCCCTTTTATATTTCCCTTCAAACTGATAGTAGTATACTCTTTACTCTTATATTTATTTTTTTTATAAAAATTCTTTTTAAGTATTATAACGGTTTAATTGATATAAGATCGGTTAAAATGCTGCTAAATTATAAATATTTTTCATCCTTTTTTTTCCCTCGAACGAAGGATTCAGTTATATTCCTTGTATGATTGTATGTTTATTTTCCCCTTGTATGTTACTCATTACAGCAGATAACTTTATCGCTTATTTTTATCGTCGTACCTCAAAAGTTGGCCATTGTTATCTTGTATACTGTCATTTATTAGCTCTCCGAGTAACTAAATCTTCGAATATTCTTTCCTTTAAAAAAAGAAGTGTCTGGTAAAATGTATGAGAAGTATTAAGCGTTCAGTTTCTAAATACACAGGGAAGAAATAATGGCTATTTATGTAATTATTTGGGTCCTATAATAAGGACATGAAATGCATTGAAAAATTACGCATAAGGTGGTAAAAGTAATTCTAAAATTATTTGAAATAATACTTAAAACTAATAAACTCAGTGGCGCAACAGTCCATGTCGGGCCAAGGCGTACTGTGCCCATTTCAGTCTTCGTGACTGTGAGCGCTGAAGTGCATGAGCATATGTTCCCGTCAGGTGGTCAGTCTGACGCGAAAACCCCCAGTGTTTAGTTCCTAAATAAGCTTGGTACTCACTTATCGACCCACTGATGGGATGAAAGGGTGAGTCGACCTTGCCCAACCTGGGAATGAGTGAGTGAATATTGGCATCGCATGGTTCAGATACTTGATGGCTTTTGGCGACGGACCTCGTAATTTTGAATCATGGTCAAGTAACGAGGACGACGCCTGAGCTGGAACCCTCTTCTCCTAGCTACCACATCACACCAACGGGAGGACGTTTTAGCTCTCAACAGATTTAACGTGCTTCGCTTCCCTACACAGCGGGTCTTCAGCGGTACTAGGCTCGAGCTGATGACATATCAACCACAATCCGATACCTTGACCACTAGGCTACCATTGCCACTGCCCATTCCGGGATTTGAACCCTGGATTTAAGGCGTGGAAGCGCGATACGTTATCTCTCGGCCACTGAGCTTCGAAATGATTCGTATCAAAGTAAAATCTCTTTAAATTGGCAGTCTTGAAATGAAATCGACTTTATTTTCCCATATGCCAAGAAACATGTATCTTTTCATCATAAGTATTAAAATAAATAAACTATATTAAAGTTATATAAAATGAAACTAAAATTAATGTGTCACAATGTTAGTTTGAGACACCTTAAGAGGAATTTTCCTCGACTCGTGGCCGGCGTGTCACGAGCTCCAGCCTTGTGCAACTAAGGACCTACCGTGTAGAAGGATTGATACACATAAAATCTGTTGTAGCTCAAATCCTATCGTTGACGTAGTGTGGTAGAGGAAGTGCCCGCTCAGGTGTCTTCCTCGCCACTTAACCCAGATTCAAAATTAAAAGGTCTGTCGCCATTAGTCCTCGTGTTGGTTTATAGTTCGACCTTAATAAACACTCATTCACTCGCAACAGAATAAAATACATTAATACCTCGACTTTCATTACCCCCAACTTTCGGGAATTCAGAGTTGAGCGGTTTTCATATCTCGTCTACTCGTCTTTTTTTCCTTCCATTGCTGAAACTGAGGCGGAATCAGTACCATAGCCTGATGAAATTGGTTATTTGATTGAAGAGTTGTCGATCTTGCCAAATGAATAAATTTAGAAGTTGATAGTGTTGAAATCCAAGAACTGCTGGATTCCCACAGTCAGAAGCTGATAATTCATGAGCTCATAGAAATGCAAGAGCAAGACATTGAAGAACTTGAGTCTGTAGACTCAGTTCAATCTGAAGATCGAATGAATTTTGGTAATTTGACAGCCTCAGTTTAATTGTAAAAGGGGTAACAAAATGTAGAAAATACAGACTACAACGAAGAGTGTATTTTTTCAACAGTGAGTGAGTGAATAGTAACGTCGCACTGTTCAGTTACAAGACCATCGCCAAAAGCCCTCGTGTTGCTAAACAGTACGACGTTAATATTCACTCACTGTTCAGCTACAAGAGGGCTTTTGGCGACAGACCTCGTCATTTTGAACCATGGTCAAGTGACGAGAACCAACATCTGAGCTGACACTCTTCTCCTAACTACTACACCACAGCAAAGGAAGGACATTTGAGCTCTCGACTGATTTAACGTGCATCGCTCCCTTACACCGCGGGGTCTTTAGTGGTACTGGACTCGAACTCATGACATGCCAACCATGATCCAATACCTTGACCACTAGGCTACCGCGACCCCGTATTTTTCCAACGCGAAACAAGCAATAAAAATATTAGCATGCTAGGAGAAAATTTTGCAGGAGAATAAAAGTCTTCGGGCAGACTACTGGTTGGATTTTATGAAACCTTCAACATCCAAACAGCTTGGGTTTGCAATTTTATATTTTTGTTATCTAAGATTTTACAAAACATTTTTTTCAAAGTTATTTTCTTTCGTCTCCAGCCCCAACTAAAAATAATTTATATATATTTATATAGGAAATCATACCCCGACTTACGCGAATTCGACTTACGCGGTGATCACTCAGTCCCACCTATTGCGTAAGTTCGGGGTTGTTGCTTATGCCACCTGTCTGACGTAGTCAGATCAAAGCCCACAAAATTCATCATGGCAACGGCCTAGAGATACGCCTGTCGTTAGCCTAAGCTTTGAGCCCATCCAGGTGACAGTACGATTTTGCTCACGATAGATGGCGACACCATTAGGACCTCTCAGATTTAACGAGCACGTACTCCGTGTGTACTCGGTGACTATTTGGTGGCATCGGGCATCGAACCCAGGCCTTCCGCTCTGGCGTCTGATGCTCTAACCACTAGGCTACCTACCCACGGCCCTAAGTTCGGGGTATTACTATACTGTCTTTTAAGCACCAAATGTCAGAAAATATCTCACCTTTTTCCGTTGATAATGGGGACGAATCCAGTTTGGATCTGAGGCTGGGCTGATAGAACCCCAGATCCGGAAGAATAAGTGCCGTCGTTATTTTTCTGGTACTTTCCAGCTGGCAATTTTCGCTCATCGACGTTAGAAGCCGCCAAGAAAGGCTCGGACTGGAACCTAGGTCCTCTGCCTTGGTAAGAGCTGGAGGCAGAGCCATGGAAGGGCTGACGAGGCTGTTGGAATGTGGGAGTCAGGCTGGCCACTTTATGAAGCTGTGCATTATAGTTCCTCTCTAGTTTGGATAAGGTCGCTTGAGGTTCAGTGGCTTTTCCATCCCTGTACAAAGGGAGGTCAGAAGTTTCAGAGGCAAAGGGACCTGTAAAATAAGTCAATTAATTCAATGGGGGTGTTGTCGATTTTTTTGTTGCCAGTTAAACAAATTTGTACAAAATTCGAAGCATTAAAAGCACACACACACAGTTTTGCTCTCTTTATTCGAAGTAATTTTGATGTTAAGTCGTTTTTGTGCCGAGGCAAAAATATTGCGTGTTTCAAATTAAGTTTATTCTAGAGGTATATGAGACTATTAGTGACAAACCTCGTAATTTAGAACCAAAACTAGACATATGAATTAGGTTTCACATTCTATTGAAGCCAATCCACACCACCATTGAAGAGAAAATGGCTTGAAGAATACGGAACTTGTAAGATAAGTTCGTAGAACTTTGCAAATGAAATCTCTCATGTTTCTAAGCGTTTACGTCGGAATGGTGTAGATGTTTATGGAGTGGAGTGCCATCCTCGTCATTTTAAGTTAGAAGTTTATCTTATTTAAATTTTTACTATATACTTGTTGAAATACAAAGCATTGTAAGCTCCATGATTTTAAGAAAAATTTTGGTCAGTGAAAAGTAAAATTAATGTCCCTAATGTTAGAAACTTTTTTTCAAATTTCTAACCATTTTTCTCCTATTGCCAAATATAAATTAATTAAAATATTTAATAAAATGTGAATTGGACTTATTAAGATATATTCAGTTAACCTTATCAAATAAAAAAATGCTAAACTTTGACTAAAAGGTAAAAAAAAAAAAAAAAAAACATAGAACAAGATCAAATTTCTCCATGCATCGAATTAAAATGAAGTAGAAAAAATAATTGTAGAAATAAAATGAAAATAAAATAATCCAATAAATATAATATCCGAACTACTTAGACCCAAAAACATGCAAAAGAAGAAAGCAGAATGGAGAAACAATAATTTCAAAGTCTCGTGACAAAAAATGGCGACTTCACAATTTTCTTAAAAAATTCTGAATAACTTAAATCTTTTTTCTTGGATTCCTAATTGCACATAAATTAAAATACGAATAATACATCAATTGATATGTAAAAGAAATACTTACAATTTGTCTAAGTTTTATTTTTATCTGATAAGAACTTTAAGGTAAATGTTTAGTTCTTATAATTTATTTTTTTAAATAGAATTCAATACTGGTGCAAACAAGTAGGAATATTCGAATTCCCATTTTATTTACATAAGATAATGGGAAAAGCATATAATTTGTGATCAATGAATGAGAAATGGAAATCATCTGCATATAAACTGACATTTGTTTTGAAAATAATCAACGATATTTTTTTCCTCCCCTTACAGAAAGATATACCTCAACAAAAGCGTAACTCTGCACTTTTTACAATGCTTATTTCTTTATCTGTTTTTCTTTTATATTAAAATTCATCGGTTATTTGATTGATTAGAATAAACTATAAACTTTTCATATTTATTTAAAGTGAATGGAGATTAAAAAAAGAATAATATTCAACGAAAAAACTACTTTTGGAAAGGTGAGGTCCATCCTTGGGGTAGAAAGGAAGTTCGGGGAAAGCTCCGAAGTGGGTTTCTTCGGGTGGGAGGAAAAAACTGGTGCCAGGATCGAAAAACGGGTCAAATGGTTCACAGCTCACCATTGTCACCAAACAGAGAACTGATATCAGCCACATGATTGCTCTTTTCTGTAAAATAAATAACAGGAATTATTAAAAGGGAAAAACAGATAAAAATACGATACTTTTTTTTAAAGAAATATGATTGTAATCAATCACTTGATTTGTGATGTTGTGAAATGTTGTGTTGTGTGCGTGAAATGCTGTTGATTTTTAGTCCTAACTTTTTTAATTTAGTCCATAGCAAAATGACCTGCTGTAACCAATGTTACTAAATTTTGATCTTTATAGCTTTGAGCACCACACAGGGGAAAGTACATTTTGGATGTGCTCCAAGCCAATTTTGAGGGAGGATACCCTCTGGATGTAATCAGCGGACCTCTCCCCTCTCTTCCTTTAGAGGATTTTCAGCTCGATGAGTATTTAGAGTACTCCCGGGCCACAAAGTATACGTTTACAAATATCCATGCCTTCTCCTGGATTTGCAACCAAGCCTTACGGAACATAAGTCAGCGACACTAAACGTTATACCATCTGGGTAGCTTAACATTTTCTTAAAATGTACGAGAACGTTCATTTAAAATATTCACGTATCAGTGTGAGGCCCCGTAACTGATTAACAGAAACAAGCTTCTATAAATCTGGCTGTATTAAAACATATCTGAAGCTCACCTTTGTTCATTAAGCTATTTTGAGGAAATAATTACCACGACTCAATCCTATTTCTAACTGTAAGCAGAAAATATTTTTTAGATCATATCTGTTTGCCTATTTCTCTTGAAGTTAATTTTACTGTTTTTTTTACATCTGTGTGGACTTGATCTTCGTACCCTTGAAATTTCTCCTTGTATCTTATGTGACCCTAGTAAAATCATATGCCTTACAGTCTATCCGCATTTCCAATAATCCTTTTGGATGAAATGATCTTTTTAACTGTAATTTCAGTTGAAAACCGCTTTCTGTAAAGAAGACTTGATTTAAGTAAATTAGAACTTCTATTTAAGTGTTAGTCGTGGAGTAGGTTGGAAGTCATGATTGATGAAAACATAGCGTTAGTGACCGGAGGTCGTATAGTTAAGTCAAGTAGAAGATTATTCAATGAATTGAAGAGAAGAGAGTTCAGGGAGATAAGATCAGTGATCTTATTTCTATTATATGTAATTTATTAAGGTTGATTGCTTGTTGGGTTTAGTGATTTAAGTGCATTCTCCCGTAAGTTGTTTAAAGCTATTAAATAGTCAATAAAAGTGTGTCAGTTGTTAAAATGACTTATCTTTATTCGAACCCACTAACACCCGCGTTCACAGGGACCCGAGAGAAGGCACTATAGCTCTAGGTCGAGGACCTCCACTTTAATCCGCAAAGACATTCCAGGACTTTGAGCATAGTACCACAGATACTGCTGTTGAGTGAACCATACTATATAAGTTTTAGATGCTCATGAAAAGTGAGTCTTGGCGACAGTAATTTTATGTGGTTACCCTTTTTCAACCCTCCATTTTACCTGAAAATCTAATATTTAATTATTGCACACTCTAAATGTTCATGATTGAAATAATTTAACCATTGGAGATAAGAAGTAAAATTGTAACAAAAGAATGTCCTCTCGTATCGGAAAAAACAATTTGGTGAAAAAAATTCATATTTAATTTTTTTTTTTTTTTTGTAACCGCAAACATTTCCAACTTTTGCGATAGGTGTCAGTTTTAAACTTTCATATTAAAATCAGTCGCGTTGCCGCAAGCGTGACTGATTCCTTTCAAAGTTGTTTTATAGTGACTGTCAACGTTCGAAACCGTGATTTTGAAAAAGCGTATGAATGGATAATATTTTGATATTTAGTGTCACTTGAATAAGAATATATATAGGGTGATTCACGCGGGCTACCAGACCACAATCTTGCAGTGTGTGTAGGAGGTACAGAGACGACATTGGAATCATATAGGGAAAGCAGGGTCGCAAATGCCATAGTTTCAAGCCTGGTGCAAAGAAGTAGAGAAAAAGAACAGAAACCGCAACATATTAATGGGACAGAAAACATTTTGTTGAAAGGTTGTACTACAACAGTCGCTCAAAATTGCGAGCAGAAGTCATCTCGTAGGCCTGACAGCGGCGCTGCATAGAATTCCTTACGTTCTGGAAGATATTTGATATGTCACATATCCTCTCAGCAGCTACAGAAAGTTGAGTGATAAGATCTTCAACTGATGGAACGGGTGTCTCGTACACCAAACTCTTAATAGGACACCAGAGTGAGTGAGTGAATATTAACGTCGCACTGTTCAGCTACACGAGGGCTTTTGGTGACGGACCTCGTAATTTTCTGCCATGGTCAAGTGACGAGGACGACACCTAAGATGACATCCGCCTGTCCTAACTACCACACCACACCAACGAGGGGGAGGGGTGTTTGAGCTCTCGACAGATTTAACGTGCATATATATGAACCCAGAAGAAGAAGTCCATGAGCTTTCGAACACCTGTCGCAGTATAACCTTTCAATAGAAGGTTTTCTACCCGATTAAAGTATTGCTGTTCTCTACTTTACTTTAATTTTTTCTCTGCTTCTTTGCACCATAGCTCGTATCTGCGGCATTTGCGACCCCGCATTCCTATGTGAACCCGAGTGGTCTCTGTAGCCACTACACACTCTGCTAGTTTTTCAATCGGGTGGGAAACATCCTGTGTGTAAAATTGTTGTACGAAGTACTATTACAAGAGAAAACTGTCTAAATGCAAGTGTTTGGTAAAAAATCAAGAAAGAATGGCATATTTTCAATACACATTCTCTTTTTACAAAAAAAAACAAATGGTTCTATAAAAATAATATTTTCCCAATATATACAGCTAGAATCTCTACACCGGTGTTGAACTACAATTTTTCAAATACAGTCGACTCTCGCTAATTAAAACCTTCCATAATACGAATTTCTCGCTAGTCAGTATAATAGCAGCCCTAGAAAACTCTTGATATTTCGAACTAAACGCGGCTGCAGTACACACTCAGTATTTCAGAAATCATGTGGCTGATCAGAATACAACACGTGATAATTCAAATTGATTTAATAAAACTCTGGACAATTCAAACCCTCGTTGTCATGTAGAGCTCAGTAGCAAACAGAGGTTGGAGCTTACATGTTTTGTGTTGTATTGACTATGCTTAACAACCCCTTTAATGACCACACTCGGGAATCGACCCGATAACAATGGCAACACCAAGCGTGGGACATAAACAAACTACGCAACTTTTCGCTTCAAAATCATGTTGAGGCGAACATTTTTCAAGCATAATTTATTCTAGAAACTCCTGTTGACAGAGTTAAATTGAATAACATAAAACAAAAAAAGATAATAGATGTTTTCGTCGAAATAAATTAATTATGTACAGTATGCATTGTTTTAATAGCTGTTTTTACTACATAAATGTATTTTTTTAATACAGGTTTTTTAACTTATGCCTGATATTTATACTGTATAATATGTACTTTTTAAAAATACTTTTAAAATAATTTTTTATGTACAATGTTGTTTCATCATCTATTTCTAAATTTAAATGTGTTAGAAAAAAATTTATCTTCGTGTATTTTGGGAGTTTTTTCCTACCTTCTTGATAATTCGAAACTTTTCATTGATCCCTTCAACTTCGAATTATTGAGAGTCGACTGAAAATAATTTAGAAGGGGATTTATTCATATTTTATAAAATCAGAGTCAAGAAATTTTAGCAAAATCATCCGCTATTATTTCAATTGATCCTAACTCAGAAAATAATAAGTATTTTTCAAATACCCTAGTTCAACCTCGGTATGAAAGCTCTAGCCATATATATATGAGAAAAAATATAATTATTACAGAAGCATTTTTCATAAAAGAAGAATGTTATGAAAATGCGTCATTCTTTCTTAATTTTTTTGCAAACATTTTGCATTTAAATAGTTTTTTCATTGTTATAATATTCTTAAGACAGTGTTATATGTATATTCTAATTCAAACTGACACTAAATATAAAAAAAATATTCATTTATAGAGTTTTTTTTAAAAAAAATCACGTTTCTGAACGTAATTAGTCACCTTAAATTGAAACATTTTTTCCCTAAGGTATCCTTTTAAGGTATCCGACTACTCTAAAATTGTATGAATTTCGTCCAAAATATGCAAATTTTTTATGGTTTTATTTTATAGACCATCTTATTAGCCTTATAAAAATACCAAGTTCATTATTTTCCGCTCACTAGAACAAAAACCACAAGTGTTTTAGTAAAAGCAGATGCCATTACTTTAAGCAAGATGTCATACTTTAAAACGCGTTTTATTCGAAATGTATGTGTGTTTTAGATGCTCAAACGGAGACAGCGATGGTTGAAAAAGTTTTGAAAATAATGAGCTATAAAATTTTTTGTGTATATATGTTATATATAGTAGTAAAAGTGTTTTCACTTTCAGATTTATCAATCACTGCTTTATTGCAAAATTTACAGTCTCTTATTTAATGTAATCAATAATTTTTAAAAAAATTTCATATAACTAAGATAAAGTGCTCTAGTTCTTTTGTAGAAATTAAAATTCTCTTACCCTGAAGGTCATTCCAAAAATAAATAACGTAGCAACACATCAGAATAGAAAAATTGAAAATTTGTTTAGAAATTTTTGGTCTTGTTCATGCTATTTTTTGTAAGTTTTTACCCATTTCCCCCCATTTTAGAAAAATAATTTCTTTTTTACTTCTTAATTTTATTTTTCTTACACTGTACTCAACAAATCTAATAACCACAAAAAAAAATTGCCATATCTCCATTTTTTTTTTAAAAGTTGTCGCCAGTAGTCAACCGAGTTTCTATAAGACTATTTAAATTTTAACAATGAAGTAAATATTGTTACTCAGAAAGAAAAAATAAATAAGAATCCAAATGTCTACAGAAATAATACTAAAAATGAATACATTTTTTTTAGATTTAAATAAAAGCTTCTTTTTCCTTATTTGTAATTCACATTTCAAACTATATTTTATATCTATTTATATCAAGTTTTGTGCCTTAAAAATCATTTCATAGCAGTATAATTCCTTTAATTAGGCTTAAAAACTTATTTTCCGATTTTCCTTTTAAATCAAATAATTACGGTTTCTGAATACCCTAAAAATTATTCCTAATTCTTACACGATAAAACGTAAAGCGAGAATTAATTTTTCTCAGCAGAACAAGGCAACAAAGCTCCAGAACAAAGCGGATATGAGATCAACAAAACACTGAAGTAAACTCTTATCAGTGTTATTCATGACTACAATCTCTCCAAAAAGCGGAATGCAATTGCACTATATCAACCACAGGTAAAAGGAGATGCAACGGTTTTGTGATTACGTCTCCGGCGAAATTTTTTCCCCTCTTATCAGCCCAAGTGCTCTGATAAGAGCTCTACCTGGATCTCAAAGTTCGAATCATTAGATGGAAACACACTAAGAAGTGTCGACGCCTTTTTTGTCCTGATGCGCCCTTCATTCAAAATGGCGCATCTGCTGTGGTTGTTGCTTTTTGCATGTTTTATTCATCATGGACAATCTCAGAGTGTTCCAAAAGCGAGGGATGCACCCCCTATTAGAGCACCTACTTACATCGACATGAAGCGTTTTCGCTCAGAACTTTTGTATCCTCACGAGAGAAGATATTTGATCGACACCATAAACAGAGGTCAAGCGATTAGAGACACTCCGTTGCCTTTTCGATTGCCTTTCTTCGGATTTGACTTCAGATACATCTGGATACATCGTGACGGATACCTTCTTTTCAACAAAGGTCTCCTGGAGTACACCAGTCCTGTGAAATTTCCAACACCTTACATAAGAGATCCCTCTCGAGAAGAAGACCCTTCCTTAATTGCGCCGTGGTTCAGTTACCAGGACATTCCAAATACCATCGACGGAGCTGGAGTGTACTCTCAACTGGTCAACTTGGCCAGTGAAAAGAATGATTCTCTTAAAGAAAGAATAAGAATCGATTTTAAAGATGCTATGATAGGATCTGCTGATTTTGAGCCCACTTATGCAATCATAGTCACCTGGAAAAATATTACTCACGCTAATCGAATGCCAGGAAGTACACTGAAGACAAACACTTACCAAGCTGTGATTGCAACGGATGAGAAAAGAACTTATGTGATGTTTAACTACGATGCGATCAACTGGATATCCGACAAGGACAATTACGATGGCCAAAAAGGTACTCCACCTTTCATTGGTTTCAATGCTGGTAACAGGACTAGAGCTTACGAATTTGAGCCTTACTCTCAGCAACCTAGGGTAAGTCGATTACCTTCTTTGGGTTTTGGTAATGGATTAAATGGAAGATTCTACTTTCAAGTCGATGAAGAAATTTGGCCAGGTTGCTGCATTGAACGATATCTAGATATTAACTGGCCTACAAGACCCAAATTAACGTTTTTCCCTCGATATGGTAGCATGCTGGGGGGAACAATGGTCAATATAACCGGACCTTGCTTTTTCGATCCTCGAAGCATCATCCGATGCAAATTTGACACTCTCGAAGTTGACGGTATCTATAGAAATCCAAATGCTGTTTCCTGTATATCACCCCCAGTTATGTACCATGGATACGTCGATTTATCTGTTTCCATTGATCAAGGCCCTTTCCTGTTTTATGGAAAATACTACATTCAACCCCCAGACATGGTAGAAGCTGATGTCAATGTGCTGGATGGTGCTGATAAGTTGGAAGCTCCTGAAAGGTTCACCATACAATGGAAACACGAGAAGCTAACATGGGATACTAGAGCTCCTATAACTGTAGCTCTATGGGGTTACAGGGAAACAAGTGAAAATTACCCCAAGCTGACATACATTGACGTTTTGACTGATGAAACTATTTTAGTGGGAGATCGACAACATCCTTTAGACCTAGAAGTCTACAAAAATCGATGGAACTGGGATAAATTAGACATTCACTTTGGATTCATCGCTATTAATTTAACTGAGCCCGAAATATTACGAGACGGGAGCAGACAGTCTTCTGTTCTCTGGTCTGGACCATTACCACTTGGATGGTATTTTCGACATCAATGGCAACGAAAGTTTGGTAAGAAGTGGAAAAAAAATATTTGTGAAGATTGGTACTTGAGAGAAAAATACAGCGATCGTTTTGCCATCACTCTGTTTAGATGCCCTTGTACTCTGGAACAAGCCAAGCTAGATGCTGGAAGATTTGCTCCTGATCTTCAATGTAATGAAATCGACAGAAAGTGTGAGACCTTTCATAAAGCTGCTTACCATTGTGTCAGATCAGGAAGACCCGCCGTAGGTGGGGCGGGTCAGTTATGTTGCTATGATGATCATGGTGAACTGATAAGAACTGGTGACACTATGTACGGTGGTAGACCAGCAAGAGCTTTTCAATTTGGAAAGCATCCTTTCAAACAAAGGATGATGATTCCTTCTCTGTCTTACTGGCTGCATGACGTTTCACCCTATTTCTTCTGCTGCAAGTGGGCTGAAGGTGAAGATGATGCGGAATCCTGTGATATGTTTAAGTACTGGAGAACTTCCCAAGATTGCTCCTTATATCAACCTCCTGGAGTAGCCTCAGTTTTTGGAGACCCCCATTTCCTTACTTTTGATAGAGTGAATTACACTTTCAACGGAAAAGGCGAATTTGTTTTGACTAGAGTGAATCACAGAATGCATAAATTAGATGTGCAGGGAAGATTTGAACAACCTGAGCCAAAATACCATTGGATGCCTCAAATCAATGGAACTCGTTTAATGGCAGTCTCTGCAAGGGACAATGTATCATCTATAGTTGAATTCCGAGTTCGACCTGCTCCAGCACGATGGCAGTACCACATGTACATCATTGTAGACAATGAGTATGTATACTTCTGGGACAACAGTCTTCGAGTGCAATTCTTTAAAGGTGTAACCCTTTTCCAGCCAGCAAATGTTTACAATATGTCCCATATTGTGGCTATGTTCGATTCTGGAGCAGGTGTAGAGGTCATGGTTGAAAATGGACATATGGCAGCTCATGTTTACCTACCACTGACATTCATAAATAAAACTAGAGGTCTATTAGGAAATTGGTCCAGAATAAGAGAAGACGACTTCACAGCTCCAGATGGAGAGATATACATAACACCAGAGGCCAGAACTTATGATATACATCATCGATTTGGAATGGAATACCGTGTCTCTGAAATTGGAAACGACAAAGTTGGACGGTCACTCTTCTTCCACAATGCCATATCATTCTCACAGTACGATAACATGTCTTTCGTACCTGAATACGAAACGCCTCCACCAATACCAAGGAATTTTAGCTACAAACCGGAGGATATTGACAGTATTTGTACTACTTCCACGGCTTGTCGATTTGATTTCATTGTCACGGGAGATCGAGAATTCGCCTCAGCCACCAGAAACCACGAAAATTATGCAGATAAATTATCAAGGGACGTGAGGAAAGAAATTATCCGGTGTCCAGAGCTCGTTAAGCCAAGGCATGGAAGAAAAAGTGAAATTCGTTACTTTGTTGGAACAACTGTCAGGTTTTCGTGTGATGATGGCTTCCGACTAGTTGGTTATGAAAACAGAAGATGCAGACAAACAGGGCTGTGGAGTTGGGGTGTAGATCCCCAATGTATCAGTGAAGGTGATTATACCAGGAAAGTCATTGGTATCTCCTTGGGTATCGTTCTCCCAGTCATCATTCTGGCTATTTTGCTTTGTGTGTGTCTCATACAGAGGATGAGGCATCGAAAACAGCACTGGACGGGAGAAAAAGGAGTTGCAACCCATTCAATATTCGAATTGAAGCCCAACATGAATCGAAATGGGGGGAACGGACCCAGCAAAGTTTCTGACTTTTAAAAATTTAAACAATTTTCAGTTTTAAGTTATGAATCATGAACATTTTTTTTTCAATTCAAAATAGTGGTTCAAGGAAATGAACTTAAAAAAAAAACTTAACACCTCTTTGTTATAAGCAAACCATAGTTTCTTCACATGAAAAGCATTTTATGTAAGTACTTTTTATTGATTGTGTAGAATTTCAAAATCCTATACATGATGAATTTTGTTGCATTTTATTGCTTGATTGCTATTTTATAAATATTGAAATTAATTTTAGTGGAGACTATCTTTAATTATATCTTTAATTTGATTTTTTTTTGTTTAAATATATCTAAAAAAAATTTTAATATGTTTTAAAAGTAATTAGGTATTATAAAATTTATTTTTTGTGTATTAAAAGAATTTTTATTTAAAATTATGTATAAATGTTTTATTAAATGATTTCAAAGATTATTAATTGGAGAAAAATAGTTTTTATGTAAGCCAAATGTGTAAATAGACAACCACTATTTGTTAAATGTGTTTAAAGAATCATCTTAAAACTTTTATTCATATAAATTTGAAATAGAATTGAAATTTTGAAATTTTTTATTATGTTCTCATACATTCTTGTTTGATTAAATACTCTTCTACTTATAAATTAATTTTATGCAATTAATAAAAAATACTTACTCATTAGAAGTATTTAAAGAAATGTATTCATTATACAAGTAATATAAAACTCCCCCCCCCCCCTTGAACTTAAAGCATTACAATTAAGTTGAAGTAAATAGTGAAATATCTAAATCAATTCATTGGCTTATAGTTTCATTTTTATAAAACATAATTTAACATATTTTTTTTAAAGTAAATAATTAAAATGATTTGAAAAATTTTACGAAGATATTTTTTTATATGAATAGTATCTAGTCACACATTACAGATCAATTGTGAATAACAGCACATATTCTATGTAAACCTTTAAGTAAATTTAGAATACTGTGCCGCGTTTACTAAACGCGTAACCAACTTTCTCTCCACTAATGAAGGATTTGTGCTTGTGCTCTTCAAGGACTTGGAAAAAATACGAGAAATGTGTAAGAATGATCACTGACTCAAGTACTTTGAAAGAATTATCACTAAGTTTTTATGTCATTAGTATAGTTAGTATCATAAAAGATATTCTTACGTATGTTTTAAAACATTGTGTTGATTGTTATTGCAGTGTTTATTTTGATAAATAATTGCATTTGATTTAATTAATGTTTTGTGTTGTTCTGTTTCATTTTCATGATTAAGACTCAGCTTATCTACAACTTATGGAAGCTATGTTTCATCTGCAAAGAAAATGTATACTTTGTCATTTATCTTTTTTAAATAAAGTTTCAAGACGTTTTATTTTTTGGGCTATAGCTATTTCTTTCTCTGTTTTTGTTTCTATGTTTTATTTTTTTTCCAAATAGTGAATTTTTTTAAAATTTCATTTAAATTAAATCTCTTAAATTAGGGATTTACCCCTTATGTTTCCTATGTTTATATGAATATGATAATATCTTTTTATTTGTACAACTGGAGGTTTTACGATTTTACTATTTTGTTATTTTGTATTTAGTTTTTAAATTAAATGTTGTATATGGTACCTAATTTAAGTTATAAATCACATTCCAACTTAAAAATTATCTGATTTCCCTCAGCTATCAGCCATTTCGAATTTGTGAGTGTAATGTTTTAATCCTATGGAATTTCTAATTATTTTGTTTTAGAATTGAGAGCAACTTATTTATTTGAAGTTCATAAAATTTATTCTAAAAAATAAAAATAAAAAATAAATCATCTACCCTGACAGAAATATTTTAGGATCAATTAAAATAATTCTATTCTTTTTCAAACGTATAAACATATTGAAGTTATTTAAAAATACTTATTAAATCCGGGAGAAAATGCAATAAATTAAAAATTTTCCTTATTTCTTCGTTCTCTTTCGAATGCACTTCATATCATTCAAATTAATACAACTAGATTCAAAATAATAATTAATCTTTATAATAATCCTTAATCATAATAATAATAATTATAATAATCATTATGTAATTATTAATCATCGAAATAATAATATATCATTATTTCACAAAATTACGTTCACGAATTAAAAAGGGCTCCTAGACAAGAATATCTTAAGAGTTTTATTTATTATTATTTTAAATGTATTAATAATCAGATATAATAATTTGATTTAATTACTTTCATGTAAGCTTAGAAAAGGGATTTCCGCCAATATTTCAATAGAGTTCTTTTCTATCATCTATTACCGACATTATACAATTATTTTTAAGAACAAAAATAATCTATTAATGTTTTGGGTGGGTCGTTTTACCAATGGAAATGAGGATAACGCAGGACGAAAAAAAGCCTCAATAGCACAGCTGATGTTTTAAGATTTCTAATATTAGATTAAATAAATATTATTTCATTTCTTTTCAATCTGATCAAAAGAGTAATTGTTAGAATTTGTCTACTTTTATTTTTTATCTCATTAAAAAAATATGCTTTATTTACAAAAGTAAAAATTCATTTATAAAACTAAATAAAAAGCCATTAATAAAATTTAAAAAAAAAACAATCTATGAAAAATTAAATCTTTTGTGTTAGAAGGATAAATATTGTCTAATATTGTGTTCTTTATCGTCTGATAAAAATAGTGTTTCAAAATGGCTTTCTACAAGTAGATGTATTAAAATTTATTTATATTATAAGAACTCAGTCCTGTGGAAATATGTGAGTAATTTTTGCTCTTAAAAAGCTTTTGGAATTCATTAACTTTAAATCTAATTCAAAGGTAAAAATTAAGTGTATTCTGATTTAAATACAGTGGACCCCAAAAGTGTTCGTACACTTGCAATTTCCTATAAAATTTAATGTTTTCGATTAATAAAAATTAATACATTGTAATTGTAATTTTTTTATGATATCTGCAACTTGTTCTTAATAAAATGACATAATTATTTTTCTTAAAAATGATATAACTATTATTTTTAAAATTTAATAATCAAAAAGCTATTGAAAAATTACGCCACAAAAGTCTTCGTACACCTAACAAGAATCTCAACTTAGCTTTACATATTGTATTTCTTTCTAAACTTTAGTATTTTTAATACGATATCTTTTAGTGTCCACAAGAACTTTTAAATGTTTTGGTATAGATTTAATCAGTTTTTTGTAATTTCTGCATCGGTTTTCCTCCATGCTTCTGTTATTATTGTTTTTACTTCTCATTATGTGTTTATATGTCATGTTTTAATTTTTTTAAATAAAATTCTCTCCAAATATGTTCTACTGGGCTAAATAAACTGATTGAGGAAGTTTCTTCAGAATTTTGGACAGTTATAGAGACACCAGCGGCGTACATTGAGAGCAGAGCGCTTGGAGTCATTATCTTGTTAAAAAATGAAGTCGTCTTTAATATCCAAATTTTGGGCGGATAATTTAAAATTTCACTTTAAAATATTCAAATAGAGCTGATGATTCACAATACCATCAAAAAATTCTAAATTACCTAATTTTGAGGCCGATTTACACATCCACGCAAGAACACTTCCATCTCCATGGTTCATTGATCCAATTCGATTCTTGGGATTAAGTTTTAGAAAATTCAAAATTGACAGCGAATTGATTGGGATGACGGAAAATTAAACAGTTTTGGTTCTGATGGGCATATAATAGTTTGTAAATGAAAAAATAAGGAATTTAATCCCATGAATTTATGTGGAACAAGAACTCCTCCACCTCCATGCTTCGGCATGGAGGTGGAGCAGTTCTTGCATGGGCATGTAAATCGACTTTAAAATTAGGTAATTTGGTTTTTTTTTATGGTATTGTGTATCATGAGCTCTATTTAAATATTTTAGAGAATTTTAAACTATCTGCCCGAAATTTGGATATTGGAGACCGCTTCATTTTTTAACAAGATAATGACACCAAGCGCACTTCTCTCAATGTATGCCACTGGTGTCTCACAAGAACTGCCTCAAAGTTCTGAAAAAAACCTCCTCAATCAGTTTATTTAGCCCAATATGACATATTTGGTGAGAATTTGGTTTAAAAAAAATAAAACATAACATATAAACACATAATGGGTAGTAAAAACAATAATCACAGAAGCAAGGAGGAAAACCGATGCAGAAATTACAAAAAACTGATTAAATCTATACTAAAACATTTAAAAGTTATTGTGGACACTAAAAGATATCCTACTAAGTACTAAAGTAAGAAAGAAATACAATATTTACAGCTAAGTTGAGACTTTTGTTAGGTGTACGAAGACTTTTGTGGCGTAATTTTTCGATAGCTTTTTGATTATTAATTTTTAAAAATAATAGTTACATCATTTAAAAAAATAATTATGTCATTTTATTAAGAACAAGTTGCAGATATGATAAAAAAAATTACAATTACAATATATTATTTTTTATTAGTCGAAATCGTTAAATTTTATAGGAAATTGCAAGTGTACAAACACTTTTGGGGTCCACTGTATATTTCATTACTTTGTGACAGATTTTTTTATTTGTGGATTACTTAAAATATCCCAAATTTGTTGTAGAAAAATTAAAGTCTTATAAGACAATTGTAGATTAGTTTTTATCCCCTTTGAAAATATATTTTATTTTCAGTTTATTTTTAACGTAAGCCAAAGTGTTTAAAAAGTATATTTTTACTATTTCAGTTGTTATTTTTAACAATTCTAAAGTTTTTCATTCCATTCAAATTCAAAGCTATAATCCAGATTTTTTGGATAAAAGTATCAGAAAAACATATACAAAATATTTATTATTTTTTTCTCAACATTAATAACCATAATTAAGAATTACCTACGTAATCAGATAAGTAAAAGTGTAACTTTAATGAACACAATTAGAGTTTTAAATTCATTTTTAACAAAACAAAACAAAATGAGAAAAAAAAGCCAAGCAAAAATGTGACAACTGAGCCTTGAAGATTTGTTGAAAAATTTTGTTTGAAATGTTATTTATTAATCCGGTTCATAATAAAAGTAATCGTCATTTTAATTTCATAAAAAAAACTTCGTTTTTCTTCGAATTATTATGATATAATTAGGCTTAACTCATGAATGATATTTCGAATTTGACTTTTGTTTAAAGATTCTGTTTTGAAGAAATAGTATTAAGTAATTCATAGTTTCGTCCCCCAAATATATAATTAAAAATAATTTATTCATTATGAAAACATAAGAAATGATTTAAATAACTTTTCCTAATGTACTGCAACAAAAATAGGTTGCGAAATTTTTTAAACAAATGGCATTTCTATTCTTTCTGCCAAAATGTTATTTTTAAATATAGCCAAATAGTAGTTATAATAATAGAAATAAAACAGGTTTTTTTCTAAATTCTCAATCAATTCTTGTTCTAAAAAAATACTAGTCACTATTAGACCAGTTTAATTAAGCCTTTATTTATTATCGATTATTTTCCATGTATTAAATCAAAATGTCCCATGTATTAAGGCTAATACTATAGTAACAGATATAAGTAAGTTATTGATTGTATGTGTATTTATTCTCTACTTTGTTCATTTGCTTTCAAAAGACGTTTTAATTTAAAATTGTATTTAAAATTAACAAAGGCTTTTATTAAACATAACTAGTCTTTTGTGCATTCTTTTATTTTTTAGTTTAATTAATGTTATATGAAACTCATCAACTAAAAATATCGCATGTGGAGATTTCTCAATCAAGAAGTTTTGAACTATTTAAAGTATCTTTAAAGATACTGATCTTGTATTTATAGGATATGGTACTATCAAGTGCATAGCTGCTCACAAGAAAGTTGTAACCTTATTTCTCTTTGAGCTCAACAATACTTAATTTAGCACAATATTATTAGAATACAATGTAATATATATTAACTGTAAAACCGTAGGTTGAGTAATCCAATTAAGAAACTCAGTAGGAGTAAGACATACCCATCTAAATAATTATAACTTTGAATCGTTTATTGATCATAGCCATTCTTTACCTCCTACTGACTTAAAAAGAAAATCAAACCGTTTCTCCAGAAGCGGAAGAATAACCTTAATGTTCCTAAACAGAAAGAATGATACAGAATAAACAATAACCGACTTCAGCAGAATTGTAGGTTGGTCAAACAGAACTAAACTGTGGTGGTTATGTCATTTTTTCCCCAAGAGGAACTGAAAACTCTAATTTTGAATTGTTTAGGGAATCTGACTGACCTTCATCTCCTACAGACCTACTTTAAAAATAAAATCTATGCCAAGTCATTTAGGACGAAAACCGTGGGTGGTATTGCTGTTATAGAAACTCTTTATGTCGGAAAAACCTACACGATTCCGGTTAGAGACGGAACTGTAAACAAAACAGACGGATGGCTATAGTAAAATCCTGTTCCATGGGAATCCTGAAGGGTTTTACTATCGATATTGGTCGAAGTGATTGTAATCGACACGGATTTTCTTAATATTGGTGGTACTAGTGAAAAAAATAATAATGAAGAAAAAGAGCTATTCTCAAATAACATCAATGCATGATGAGCTTCATAGATTGTTTCATCAAGGAAAATGAAAGTTGTACTACTGAAAAAGTATTGCCATTTATTAGCTAATAAAGGAAAGTTTTTAAATCAATTTTTAATTCCATATTTGAAGTACATATTTTTGAATCGAATAATGAAAACTAGAAATTCTTTGCTCTTTAAACAAAATATGATTACAAGTTTTAAAAAAAAATAACTATTTTGTGTTTTTAAAGGATGAATTTCTTAAAATTTTTTTACTTGACTTTTGTAAGAAAGAAACTCTTGAAGAAGTTAGGTAATCCTGAATATATTTATTGGAGCAGTATTTAAGTTCTGCAAACTCGAATAATACAAAAAAAATTTTAAAAAGCGTATATTATATAAATTTTAAATTACATGATTAGAATGACAATTGAATTCCTACATATTTTACTGTAAAATTGTGGTGTTCTAACAAAATAGATGTTTTATAATGTTGTTGTGTAAGTCTATTGATTAGAAAAATGAATATTTTGATAATATTATTTGAAATTTCTGAGATAATTCTTAATTGAAAACATACTAAAAACAACTAAAAAATGTGAAGCTTTAAGCCTAAAAAAGAATGTTAACCTTTTTAACAATATAAAAAATGAAGAGTTTTTTTATTATAAAAAGGAATAGTTATTAAATTTAGAACGTATTTCATTTAAAAAATACATTGCTAAAATGTATTTACAAATTATACTTTCTTGATACTAAAATTTCTTTAAAATATAAATAAAGTAACAATTCTTTTTATTAAAACTTATACTTAATATTATTGTGTAGGTACCATTTAATATTTATTACTTCTTCTATTTTCTTTGGGGCTGTTAGAGATAGGTTCTTATTTTATTGCCAATTTTTTGTTAAATGTATAACTTCATAAGTATTTTAGTAAAAGTTATTTATTGGCTAATATTTTTATTTGTTCCCTTAAACATTAATGTTTTGCTCAAATATAAACATAAAGAGAAAAAAATCGTTTCCCCAACGAATATTAACTAAAAACAAAATTTCTAGCCAACTAAATTAAATTGAATAGAAAATATAATAAAAGCCAAAATGTATTCAGACCAAGCTAAGAACATCTTCCCTGTTGATGCATAAATTAAATCAACACCTAAATGGCCCACTAATAAATGCCTTAATCAAATAATCAACATAAAATAAATGATCTTTTGTTTATTCAGAACACGAAGAGTTCTCTTTAAAGAGTTCGCATGTAGTACCGAACATCAATTTCTTGCTTCCTATTTAATTAATAGAGAACAATACCAGTAACGTTCGTCTTTTGTCAACATTTGTTCTGAATAATCCGGAAGCAAATTTCCTGATCCGTGATTCTATTCGATTAAGATCTTCGAATCTATTTGGTAAAGGAAGCTCATTAATTTCATACATAACAAGGGCAATACAGCTGATAACCAAACGGCTTTGACCTTAACTGAAAAGTGTCAAATGCTATTGCCATTCAGGTCGAAATCCTTCAACTTGACCTTACGAACAGAAGGAAAAGTCGCCTGATGAACTGATAATTCATATTCTGTCGTGTTAATCGTTTGGCGAGAAGGAAAATCATTCGAATATTCTGCCTCCAGTGAAATATACTCTCGTTCATCTTACTATGACGAAAATGGCAAGCGATTTCGGAAAGGCAAATTAGATTTCTAGTTAACGTAAAAGGTTGTTCGCCTTTTTAATGATGCCGGCAATTCTAGTTTTAATTTTTCTTTCACAGAAACATCTGTGACATATTAACATAAATTTTTTGCATTTATTTATTTATTTTTTGCTCAGTGTTAATTACTTTTAGTAAAAGAGAAATTTCGCACTTGTATGAAAGTGAAGGATAAAACGTGATATTCTATAAGGAAAAGTTAGAACGGAAATAATTATCTGGGAATAATTTACCCCTTATTAGCCTTATTTTAAAAATAATGATGTGCATATTTTTAATGGCTGAAGGAATTATAAAAATCAGTAGTTTAATATTTTGGTTTCGATAAAGCTGTCTTTATAAAGATAATTCCTACTTTAGGAAATATATAAATAGCTTTTCATTAAAAATAATTATTAATAGCACACTTCTAAATATATAATGAAATTTTCTTTGAATAAGAAAATAATTTTAATTGAGATAAGAAAGATTTATTTTAAAATTAGAAAAACTGATAATTATTTAGAACGATGCTTCCGAAAGATACAAAAAAAATTGCATTTGTCTTTGATCTGATATCAATTGCATTGTATGAAACAATCGTTTTCATATCTCTTTTTTGAAAATTCTGATAAAAGAATTTTCTACTATCTATTTTTTATGCTGTATACGTTTCTATTGTAGTATTTAATAAGCCACTGGGATACATATATGGTACATTTAATAGATAAAAATAATTTTTGTCTTTAACACAGTTTAAAAATTATTATAAAAAATACTAAAAAAGTCTTTTGGATCAAACATTAATACATTATCTTAAAAAAATATAACTTTAATAATGTGTTTCTTAACTTTTTGTAACTCATTAAATTAATATTAAAGAACTGAGGATAATTTTGATATTATGTGAGCTGAAATTATTAGAATATTTAAATATCTTTATACTTATAGTTAGAAATTTAAAAAAATACAGAGGTAACTTATATTAACATCCACTAAAATTTAAATAACAACAAATTGAGGCTCAAGATTTTTAAAAAAAATCCCCAAATAGATTTCCATTATTTTTTTATCAATTACTTGTTAAATATCTGAAGTTTTAGTAATCAGAGAATTTTTTTAATACCACATTTAACAAGACATGCATTATCAAAGACTTATTACATTACATTTATTTTTAATAATTAATTTTAAGAAGTCGATTTCAGAAAAAATTTTAAAACCTTTTACAGAATTTACTCAGTAATCCTATACTAAATTATTCAGTTTTTAAAGTATTACAATTATCTATATGACATCCATGAGGAATAAAATGTATAATACAGATTATTATATCATAAATTATTTTTTTAATCAAAACCTTAACACTATTGAAAAGTATTTCAGCAGAACAGTTGATTTGAAATCGAATAATATTGTCACAGTTTTAACAATAATTATAAAATTACTTTTACTTGGGTTTTTGCTTTAATATTTATCTTACAGTAACATATTCTCTTCATACAAAATTTCAGTATTGAATGGGATTAATTTTTATAGATTTTGGATGGATTCAAGAATGTTATCAACTACGAATTTGAGTTTAAAAAGTATATAGTTTTGTAATTCTTAAAATTCATGAAATTAAAAAGTATATCTTTTTTTAATCATTTACATCGACAAAAAGTTTCCATTAATTTTGAAAGAAACAAAAATTTCATTTTAAAACAAAAAAATTCTCAGTACAGTTATACTCGTTGCTTTATTTTAAATGCATCTAAATAAATTTTTAAATAATGCGTGGTTAAAATTCATATTTTTGAAACAATAATTCATCTGTGATATTTTTTTGATTTTCTATTATCTTTTATAATTGCAAAAAAGTACATGGGAATAAAAGAAATTAAGTGGTGAAAAATTTTTAAACGAAAAAGAAAAATAGGTAGAGTTTAAAAAAAAAAATTTTATAATAATTTAATTCTAATGGGAAAAGTTAAAATTAAAAATGGCTTGGTAAGAAAATATTTCTTACGATATTGTTCTAATGATACATTTTTTGAGTGTAAAATAAACGAAACAAATAATTTTTTTAAAAAAAGTACTTTGTGTATTCAAAATCAATCTGCTGGTTTTCAAATAAAATTATCAAAACAAGAACTTTTAAAATACAAAACGTAATAAAAAGTATTCATGATAACTTTTTTTTCTAAGATCATTAAATAGACTTACCTTTCGAATCTCTACGAAAGGAAAATCAAATACCGCTCTATTCAACTTCAAATCAAAGCCTTGGAATGAGAAGGAAAAAAAATCGTCTGCCAACTTGCGAATATTCGAAAGGAAGACTGGCAACTTAGATTCTCTTTCCATTCAGTTTATAGGCAGGCCGGTAAGGAGAGTAGGCATTGTCTTGACCTACTGACTCAGAGAGAGAACATCCGGCCCTCCCCCTGAGGTAACAGACGATTCTACCCCGGCGGAATAAGAAATCGTCTGATAGTTCCATAGAGCTTACTTGACCTAATAAAAAGAGAGCGGCGTTTGTAATAATATGAGATTAATTGATATGTTTAATTTTTCGACCGATGAACTTTTTCCCAGCATATGTCAACGATCTGATCTGGTTTCATGGCAAGTTTTCGAGCACTTTTACTTTGTTTGGGTGAGGCACGCAGGTGCTATAATCGTTTGGGGTGGAAGACAAAATTTGCCTTTCTCGCGTTTGTTCAATGGTAAAAAAAAGGACGAATTGCAGAGTCATGGTAATTTATCAATATATAAAATAGTTTGACTTGAGAAATGTTTGTAAAATAGTGCTTCAAATGTTCTTGAAACACAGAAGCATTACATAAAAACGACATAAATGAAAGGGGGAAAAAATGACCACCAATTTGCTGTTCTTTAATTTTTTTTTCAAAATTAAAATATGTAATCAACTGCATTACAAACACTTATAAATGTCATTTTATTTGATTCCCCTTCCCTCCGAAGGTTTTTGTCTCCCATTTCGTATTAATCCTTTGTAAGACTATGTGTGGTAAGTTTACTTTCCATCAACTGTATTAATTGTTAAACGTTGATGGGGAAATATTTCCACACCTATGATGTGTCCTTCTAGTATTTCTGATAGCACTACAACTAATTTCTATTTTCAAGCCGTAAGCACAAATAACAAGCTGTAACATGTCGTTAAGCAAGTCCAACATGTTATTATTTGAGCCGAGCAGCAAGAAAACAGTTTCAGGTGATGTACGGTTGACTAAAGTTGCTGAACATATGTCAACTGTACAAAAAACGTATAGACGCTGCCATTTGTGCTCTAAAAAGGTACATAAGAAAGAAAACTTTTGTAGAGCTGGCATGTTCCACTCAAGGATGTCTTAAGACTTCTTGGGGTCCTGGGTCCCTATGCAAAAGTAGGCGCCTTCTATAACCTTAAAAGTAAATAGTTTATAACGTACGTTGTCAGAGAGTCGCATAAAGAGTATCTGAAACAAATAAATTGTCATGACTCCCAATCTCACAAACCTAGGCACGCGTAATGATGGTGTACAGTGGTAAGCCTAGACCTAGACGTGGATTACAGTATCACAAAATAATGCCAAAAGGGCCGTATAGTTTGAAATTCCATGTTTTTTGGAGAATATGTCCGGAAACAGCATTTGACCATACAATTATTTGAATCATGATCTTACAGGAAGAAAAGTCAAGTACGAGACGAGGTCCCCTCAAGGTTGAGGCCCTGGGCCCGGGCCCAGTTGGCCCATGCCTTAAGACGTCCCTGGTTCCACTATGTGTTGATTCCTGACTTCTGAAATTTCGTTGAATATAATAAGTATAAATTCTTAAAATTTTGGATACAAAATATTCTTTATTTATACTGCCTTTTGTAGATTTTATAGTATTTGAAAATTATATTATATTATACACACACATATATATATATATATATCTTGCAATGTGTGACATAATGAGGGATGCAAAACTGGAGATGTTCTACCTTTGAATAACTCCCAGTGGGGACCAAAAAATGGTCTTAAAAACGAAATTTAAATAATAAACAACAAATTTAAATAATAAGCTTTTTAAAAATCCATCCCACAATTCCAACAAGTAATATAAAAAAAAATTTAAGTCAATTCCTACATTGAATGGATGAATAGAAAGTATTTTATTAACGATTGAAAATTTGAACAATATATATATATATATATATATATTGTGGCGGATCTATACGCAACCTACTACTAGTAATCCTCTTGGGTATTCTTTGGGGCCAGCAAAATTTCCCAATCTTCCCTTAAAACGGAAACGTGATATGCAAATTAAGTTTATTATATATATTTCTAGTGGGCGAGTTAACGAGGTTAGTGAGTTAGAAGTGAAGAGAATAGCTAACATACAGTTAGAAGGTTAGGAGTTCAGTTAACTAGAGGTGACAAGAAAGATACAAGGTAAAGATTACCATAAATGATTTAAAAGTCCTTGTAAAAGATTATAGTCAGGGAGAGAAAGATAATTTGAATTAATTAGAAGACTGCCTAAGTTTAGGTACTGTCACCTTCCTATTACATTGATATTTAAAGTATTAAAATGGTTAAGCGGACATAAAGTATATATCTACCGTGTAATGTAATATAAGGGAAGAATCATTATTATAAAGAGGTTTATTTAATTAATTCTCCCCAAACGCGACTCTCGTCCCTTCCCTCTGTTGTCTGTCTGGATCATCCTATTTATAGTGTTAAACTGATTTGCGTTTGAGACGATTTAAGTGATAAATAAAATAATTGGAAATTATCATATCGAATCATCCTTCACTTCCTTCCATACCTTTAGCTGGGTCACAGGGTAGACGAGATGTAGGTTCGTTTCAATATACATATATATATATATATAAAGAGGGGGATAGAGTGAACTAATAGCAGGAATTGAAAAAAAGAGCATGATTTGTCTGCATTGTTCTAACAATGCACACCCAGTTTGGATAGTTTTACTGAAAAGCCGGTTTTCGACGCTAACTTTTGTCATTGTTTAACAGTTACATTGTTACAACAATGGAGACAAATCTAAGTTGGCGACGAAAACCGGTAATTAACTTAATAAATTAACCGGTAATTAATGAATTAATATTTGAAAAAATCATCCACTACAAGTTTAAAAAATGTACTTGAATTTAGTGGATAAATAGAAGGTATTTTATTAATGATTGAAAATTTGAACAAGATATGTATATATATATATATTCACTGGTGTCCAAAAGTTAAGCATAAATCGTAAAATGCGAAAAACATGGAGTAAATATTCGTAAAATTATTCCAAATTTCTTGCGGATATTAATTGGGTGAAGAAGAAACATTGGGTTTATGCAAAACTTTTCAGTCGACTACGTCCTGCGCGAAACACCGGTGCATGTCGGAACGTGGAGAAACTGATTCACGCAGCATAGGCAGATCAGACAAGTTTCGTGCAACTGCTGTGCAAAGGAACGTTGTTAACCATCAAATAAGGTGAATGATGGCACAAAGACGCCAATTGGACATGTTTACGAAAGGAAGAATCCTTGGAATGCTGGAGTCCTTACGATCACAAACCGAAGTGTCTCGAATTCTGAATGTGGACCAGTCTGTGATCTCAAGACTGTGGTAGAGGTTTCAAAGAACGGGAGATGTTACCCGACAATCAGTATCAGGTCGACCAAGAGTCACAACCCCTCGTCAAGATCGATATCTGGTAATAAGTGCACGACGTCAGAGGGGCCAGAGCACTGGGTTCGGCACTCACAGTCGCCACAGGAATACGAATTTTGAGACAAACTGTTTACAGGAGACTCAATCATGCTGGCCTGTAAGCCAGAAGACCAGCAGTTTGTATTCCCCTCACGTCTGCGCATAAACGCGCTCGTTTGAACTGGAGTTTGAAACATCAACATTGGAGAGTGGGCCAATGTGATGTTCAGTGGCGAGTCTCCGTTTAGTTTGAGTAGTGATTCTCGGTGGGTAACGATATGGAAAGAACGTGGAATACGTTTTGAACCAAGAAACATAACGGAAAGACATCATTTTCCATCAAGGGGAGTAATAGTATGGGCAGACATCCTGATGGACGGTCGCACAGACCTCCATTTCTTTGACACGGGGTCTGTGACTGCTCAAAGATACAGATACGAAGCTCTTGAACCTTATGTTCGCTTGCTTCGAGGTGCTGTCGGTCCTGGTTTCAAATTCATAGATGATAATGCGCCATGTCTCTCACCGAGCTGTGCTGATTGATGACTTTGAAACGGAAAACATCCAGCGCATGTCGTGACCTGCGAACTCCCCTGATTTAAATCCTATCGAGCATGTATGGGATATGCTCGGGAGACAAATTGCAGCCCTTTCGCACCCACCAAGCTTCGTTACAGAACTGAAGAGAGCTCTCCAAGAAGCTTGGAACCGTTTGAGCCCACAACACATTCATCATCTCATAGCAAGTATGGTAAATCGCTGTGCAGAGGGCCTAGCTGTCAGAGAGAGAGGTGACCACACGCCTTATTTAACTGCAGCATCAGTATTTTATTTAATGTTTTCCTTCATTTTTTCTTTAAAGTGTGAATCTTTGCTAAGCTCAGTTTTCTTTCAAACTGCTACTTTGGATAATAAAATTAATTATTATCTTTCTTTTGATTTGCTTCCTTATTTTATAACCATTTTACACTCGAATATCACGTTTCCCGCCATTCTGATTTACAGTTCCTTCTTTATTCACATAATTTACCAATTATGCTTAACTTTTGGACACTAGTGTGTGTATATATATATATATATATATATATACATATATATAGGGAGAGAGTGAGAAAATAGTAGGAATTGAAAAATATTTTAGTATAACATTACTAGAAAAGGGGGGTGACCTTATAATGAGTCAAATTAAAATTGTAAATGGTGTTTAATAAGAAAGAAGTTGCATAAATGAACCGTTAAAAAAGGATAAGTGCAGAAATTTTAATAAGCACACACACACACATTCATAAAGTTTTATAAAAAAAATATCTTATATTTAAATACAGAATAGTTAATATAAAATTACTTTTTATCTCCATCGAGGAAAAACTTTTTTTAAAACTAATATTTCAAAATTTCTCTAAAAAAACCCAAGTCCAATGCAAAAGATTTAAGATTTCTTAAATTTATCATGAAAAACTGAATTATCGATTATTTTTTCGATAACTTCGGTATAGATATTAGGTTAGAAAGTCCAATTTAAAAGTTATATGTGGTACTTTTTAAAAAAATATAGCAACGAAAATGAAACATATGTTTCACAATTTCTACAATAGTCTTAGAATCGATAAATTTAAAACAATTTAAGTGTAAGAACACGTTTCACTTCAATGTGACGGGAATCCAAAATGTTTTCTCTGCATGAAAGAAATTACGAAGCAATATCATAGTAAAACTGAATTTTGTTCATTAACAAGAGACACTATAAAAAGTTAATTTAAAAAAACCATGACTAATTTACATTTTGAATCATCCGACTTGAAAACACATCATTCTTTCTAAGCATAAAAAAGCACTCCTCAATCAGTAAACAAGCTCTTACCCATGTAAATAGAATAAAAGACGATGTGAAACAACAATAAACACATGAAACAATTATTGAAATATTTGGTTCACAGTTATTTTAAATATGTTTGCATACCGGGTTTTTGGTTTTAATACTGTTTGAAAAACAAGGTGGAATTAAAATCACCATTTTCAAATCGTTTACTCTTAAAACGATAGAATATCTGAAGTAAAGTTTTCAGATAGATAAAACCATTTATTTTTATTATAATATCAATTTTTGAGAAATTATGTGGCAACTCTTGGCTCGATGAAAACTCGAATGAAGTTTGTAAAGACTGGCAAAAATGATTAAATATCTCAGATTTTGATGTTAAACTAAAATAAAATTTTATTTATTTATATTTTTCTTTATTATTAATAACTTAAATATATAAAATGTCTCTCAAAAGTGTTCGTATACTTAAATCAGTTGTAGAAATCCTAGTTTATCTTATATAATATTAAAATTCGAAAATATAGTCTAATTTCGTTTTATATATTCTCCACGGGATTACAAATGTGACTTATTTATTTAAAATACTTACTCAAATTATTTATATAAGAATTAAATCAAAGAAAAGCGAAGAAAAAAGGCGTCACAAAAGTTACAGTACAGCAAAACATTTTTGGAAAAATAAATATTGTGGTTTGTTTTTTATCATTTCTGAATTATGGTGACATACAAAAAATCGTTTGATTAAATCTGCTCGTTTTTTGAAAAATATTCTACTCTTTTATTATTGTACTACCTAAAAACGGTTTGTAATCGTAAAAAGACTGCTAAAAGTGTTCGAAAACTGATTATTTTTAACTTCAATCAAGGCAAATTAGTTCGGAACAATGAGAAATTTGTAAATGTTCCTCATTCGTAGGTGCAGTATGTGGTAAAGCGTTTTAAAGAAGTAAATGAAATAGAAAACAAATGCGATCAACGATTTATTTTTAAAAATTTATCGAAAATACACAATTGAGTGCTGCAAAAATTTCTATAGAATTATCTATAAGATTTTTTGCCTTAGTTTTATCTGAAACTGTTTGTTGAGTACTCAAATAAACCGGATTACACGAAAAATGTGCCCGAAAAAAAAATTTGTAAGTACGGAAAATAGAGAGAGCTTAGACTTTTCTTTGCCGAATTCCAAAAAAGTAAATCTGAAACATATTGAAAAAATACCTTATTTACAGACAAGAGCAAATTCAACATTTTTGGCTCGAGCGAGCTCAACTGTCTGGAGAAGAAAAATGAGGAAATTAATCCCAAGAATTTAGTTAAAACAATAAAGCATGAAGGTGGAGGTATATATATATATATTCTTATGTAGGGGTATAAGTCAGCTTCAGGATTAGATAATTTGGTATTTATTGATGGTATTATAAATCATGAACTTTATTTGAATATTTTAAAGTACAATTTGTAAGCATCCACCGAAATTTATGTATTGAAGAAAACTTCATTTTTATCAAGGTAAGGATTCAAAGACAACTGCTCTCAAAATACTGCTCAAATTTCCAATTCGTAAAAAATACCACCTCAATCACCTGATTTAAATCCAATAGAACAAGGTTTTGGAGGGAACTTGAAGTAACAGAAGATAAGAGACATAAAAGCAAATCATGAACTAAAAACAGTAATCACACAAAAGAGTGGAGGAACATCGATGCAGATATTACAAAAAAAAACCCAAAAAAATCTGGTGAAAGCTATGCTGAGATGTTTAAAAGTTGCTGTAAACGCACTTAACGATTTCATACTAATTACTAAATTAAGCAAAACAAGTAATATAAAAAAACTTTAAGTCAATTCCTACTTAGATCAGCAAAGAAAAATATTTTATCATATGTATGTACATATGACAGAATCACAATATCAGGTGGCAGTTAATTTTTATTAATTAACATTAAAGTATTGTACTGTCATCCCAAACAATCGTGTATATAAAATTTCAGTTCAACTAAATGCTTTAAGACGCGAGGGGAAAAAAAATCTTTTAAAATTTTGACCCAAGTCGCTAAAAATGAAGCCAACGTGACTGTATAATTAGTTTCAGTCCATTAATTTTAATTAATTAAAATTACATTATAGTATTGTCGCCTAGGATAATCGTGTAAAAAAAATTTCAGCTCAAATGATGTTTTAAAATGTAAGAAAAAAACCTTTTAAAGTTTTGACACAAGTCACCAAAATGGTCGCCAAAAATGATGCTAACGGGGCTGTATCTGTAAATCTTTCAATAATTAGTTTTAATCAATTAATTTTTATTAATTATAATTAAATTACCGTATTGTCATCCAATATAATCGTGTATATAAAATTTCAACTCAATTGAGCGCTTTAAAATGCATTTTATTAACGATAGAGAATTTGAACAACATATAGGGTGATAGTGAACTAACAGTAGGAATTATAAAATACAGTACAAAATATATGGATTTTTTCTTAAGTGTACAAAGACATTTGTGACGTAATTTTTAGTAGTCTTTTTAATACTAATTTTTCAAAATAAAAGTTATACTGTGTTTTAAAAATTGATTATGTTATTCCGTTAAGAACAAGTTGTAGATATTATGAAAAAATTAATACTTCTGAAATATTTTTATTAGTTGATAACATTATATTTTATTGAAAATCGTAAGTAAAATACAAACACTTTGAGAGTCAATCTATTAGTTCTATGTTTTATGGAAGGATGCATACTAAAACGTTTTTTTATAAAAGAAGCAAAAAATTTAGTCCGATAAGTAATCAGAAAAAAACCTTTAAAACGTATCGCTAAGGTTTTTTAAGAATTTTGTTGATAAATATTCTTTTATTCCTTTTCAATTTCTATTCTAGTTCTTTTGATTATTCTATTACAATTCAGTTTTTGATTAATGCATTTTTTCGATATATTTAGCCTTATCTGAAAATTTAATGAAATATATTTCCCTGGATTCAAATAAGATAATTCGAGAAGTATTTTGAACGTTACAAAACAAATGTGCAACACTCGTTGGGTTATTACAATCGTTGAGCTAAAAAGTTTTAAAATTATTTCCAGTTTCTGTATACAATAGCTAATTTTTTTTCTTAAATTTGAAGGTATAGTTAGGTTATTTAAAGTCCCTTGTTACATATTGACCATGAATTTTTGTCATCTATTACTCGTATATAATAATACTATACATTAGAAATTCTAGTTTGTTATTCTTTTATAATGCTTATAATTTTTATAGGTTTTTTTTAAAAATTCAGCTTTTTGCAAAGTTATTGAATAATAATCAGTTTTGTACATTAGTTTGCTGCATAAGAAATGTCAGATTTTCTTTACGTATGAACGTTTGTCTCCCTGTTTTTGTCATTCTTTTGTTTTTGGCATAGCTTCGTTTACAGTCGTATTGTATATTGCCCGAATCACATTTCAACAAAGAGGATTTTCTTAAATGCTCCATTTTGTTAGTTGTTTTGAATTTCGTAAGGATGTGAATTCGACCGATATTCATGTAAATTTTTTATATGAGTATGAACGGTAATAATGCAACAATAGCTGCACGCAATATAAACCAGGCATTTGGGGTTGAGTAAGTGAGTGAATATTAACGTTCAGCTATATATACACGATGGCTTTTGGCGACGGACCTCGTAATTTTGAACCATAGTCGAGTGACGAAGGCGACACCTGAGCTGGTACCCTCCTCTCCTAACTACCACACCATACTAACGAGAGGATGTTAGAGCTTTCGACAGATTTAATGCGTATCGCTCCCCTACACAGCGGGTCTTTAGTGGTGCTGGACTCGAAATGATGACACGCCCCCAGCCACGATCCGATACCTTGACCACAAGGTTACCGCGGCCCCCAGGTATTTGGAGAGAATGCTCTTTAGGATTAAAAAGCATTGATTTGAAAGTATTAGTGGAAAGGAATCTAAGTGTATCTATTATGCTGCCATTATTTGGACGAAATGCATGAAAAATTGAAAATTATGCGCCCATTATTTGTTAATCGGATGGACAAAACCTCTCCACGATAACGCTTGACCACATACGACGTATAAAACAACTGCGAAACTGAATGTTTCAATATGTGAAATTTTGCTTTACCAGCTTATTTACCTGATCCTTCGCCAATCGACTTCTATTTTTTTAAACATTTAAAAGGGTTCCTTGAGGTATCCATCTACTCTAAAAATTTTAATTTTGCCAAAAATTGACAAATTATTTTATGATTTTATTTTATAGGTCATCTTATGAGCTTGTGACAGATCTATACGGTTCTTTCCACTAACTCCTTGGGGATTACTTTAGGGAAAGAATTCTTTCAACCAACTTTCACCGAAAACAAGAAAACGTGATTATGCAAATTCGGTTTTAAGATGTATATTCTGTATTCGCGAGTGTTAAAGAGTTAGTGAAGTGAGAAGCGAAGATTATTAAAGTGAGAATTGAAGTTTACTGAAGTGAAGATAGCTCGAATGAGAAGTGAATTAATGAGAAGCGAGTAATCCGGCCGTAGAACGTAAACAGTGTGAAATTGGAATCACTGAGAAGTGATCAAGCCAACTATTAGTGTTCAATGCTTCATCTAAAGGATAAACAATTACAAGAGTTCAGGTACCGTGCTCATTATTTAAATAGAAGTTAGAGAGTTAAACTGTTAGTGCGCGTCCGAGGTAAAAACGAGCTTGTATAAGTTATCGTAGGAATATAATGGAATGTCCGTAAATATTATCCCCACACTATCTGATCTCACCTCATTCTTCTAAGTGTTGATCAAAGTTATCTTAATTGGATTATTATTGTGTCTGTGTTGAATATTGTGACTAATAAACAATTTTAATGAATCATGTCGTCTGATCAATAGTTCCTCCTACACATCTAGCTGGATTAGAGGGAAGAAGTACTTCATTACAAGCTTTATAAAAATTCCAAGTTTATTATTTTCCGTTCATTAGAACAAAAACTACAAGTGTTTTAGTAAAAGCAGATGGTTTTACTTTCAGCAAGATGGCATACTTTAAAACGCGTTTTGCTCGAAATGTGTTTCTTTAACATGCTCAAACGGGGAGTGCGATTGCTAAAAAAATATTGAAAATAATTAACAGAATTTTTTTGTGTATGCTCTGTATAATAGTAGAAGTGTTTTAACTTTCAAATTTATCAATCACTGTTTTTTTTTATAAAATTTACAGTCCATTATGTGAATTAATCGCTGTTTTTTTAAGCTGTTTCATATAATAACTAAGATAAAGGGCTCTAGTTTTTGTAAAAACTTAAATATGTCTTATCCTGAATCTCATTTCAAAAATGAATAGCAAAGCAATACATTAAAATTGAAAATTTATTCATAAACTTTTGGTACAGAATGGGCCGCGCTTATGTTATTTTTTTGTAAATTTTTACTCATTTTAGTAGTAATAATTTCTTTTTGTCTTCTTAATTTTAGCATATTTTTCTTAAAATTTACTAAGTAAATCTAAAAACAACAACAACAAAAAATCCCCATGCCTCCATTTTTTTTAAAGGAAAGTTGTCGCAAGTAGTTGAATACCTTAAGGGCTAAACAGTATGAAAAAGATGACAATTTGAAAAATTCCATATCAGAGTTTATTGATTCTAAAGAACATAATTTCTTTAATACGGGCATCTATGCAATCAAATCTCGTAGGTAAATCTGTATTGAAAGAAGTAGAGTCAATTTTAATTAAAGAAACAGTTTTTGAAAAAAAATATGCACTGATATATATTTATTCAAAAATCCAACATTTCATACTCACCAACCTAAGATAAGCATTAAGCAGCTGGGTTAATTAATTATATTTAACTTTGAGGAAATTAATTAATATGACTACTTCAGAGAGGAATCTGTTATACAGAAACTAAAAAGAACAATTTCGTTTAATTTTTAATCTATTGGCATAGCTTACCTAGTAGAAATGAACGTTTGTAAAAGTAGAATTTATTGAACATGATAAAATAATTAAAATTTGAGCACATTTAACAGCTTTTTTAACACATTAAAGTAGTAATTCTAATTAATCTTTAGTGGAAATTGTTCTGAAAGCAAATTAAACATGAACCAGTATATATAACTGATAAAAAGAAACATGTTTCACTCAAATTTAAATTCATTCCGAAAGCTGAGATGTTTTTTTTAAAAATCTAATGGGCCTGATTTAGTTTCGGCACCTATACAGTTGAAAATTATTTTTAAAATGCTCAGATGCATTTAAAGTTATATCATGGCTTCAAACACATTATTCATTTATTTACTTTTAATGCTTATTTACGAGCATATACAAAAAAATGTCTTTGTCCTACTTAATTTTTTGAAAAGATTTTACATTATATTTTCGGTTGTTTTATCATAGATATCCTTTGAATTTAAAACTCTGAATTTGTTATTAGTTGACCTAAATTCTATAAATAAATATGCACGTATCACTACATTCCTTAAGTGAATTTTCTATCTTAAATCCGAAAACTCTTCTCCTTGACTGGTCAATAAGCTCAAAGGATTTAATTTCTGGCAACGTGACAAAATGAAAAATAAAACATTTCAGAAAATCCTTTTACTATAATTAATTACCGATTTTTCGTTGGTTTTTCCAAGTATTTGTATCTCATTCTTTACAATTAGCTTTATTAAATGGCCTATTTACCTTGAGCTTAGTTTTGATTTTTGAAATTATACTTTAAATACACATACAAAATGCAGCTGTTTGACAATAAGGATGTTATTTTTTATTAAAATTAGTAATGTTTTTAAAGCTATTTTATAATTTTTACAACAAAGTTACAATTTCTTGTACACTATAAAACTAGCCATTACCCTTCCTCTTCGTGGGGGTTTTCATTATATTCTATGCTAATGTATTGTCTTTTAAAGTTATATCTTATTTAAGTAGTCCTATCATTAAACTTTTATAGTACTGAAAAATATTCCTATAAATTTCATCTCTCGGTTTCAAAAGCGCATGACTAGAATTTCTAAAACAGAAGTAATATTTATCTTCTACGCCTTCTGTAATCCCCATCCCTTCGGAGTCGATTTTTACAAGTCTTATTCTTAGGAGATTTCTAATATAAAAACAAGAAACATGCTTATCAAATTTCAAATATAAGACGTTTAGACCTCATGAAGTAAATTTATGACTAAATGTTACATTACTAGGGTTTTGTTATTGAAAAATTTGGTTATAAATAGTTTCAAAGTCGTAGGTTACTTCGGGTCAAAGTAATGAATGAATAAATTTATTTAGTCTTATATATTAACAATTTAAAAAATAGAAAGATTTAGAGCCCTTTATCAAATTACACTACTGTTGTTCATTAAATTAAGATTTATTTAATTCGTGTTTTGTGTTTCGTATTCCAATATTTGAATAAATAAAATAAGAGTAATATACGAGATACACGAAATTTAATGGTTCTTTTGATTTATAGTTTGTGTAACCTATAAAGGTCACATAGGTTTTCGAACTCATTAAAGATAAGATTGAAAATCTATGTGACCCTTACAGGTTACACAATGTCTCTGGATTCCTCTGTAGTAAGAACTCTTGTTTTAGAATGGCTGATTTTCAATGTTCTCCGCAATCCATCACCGAATGATTGTCAAAGAACAAGAATTTCCAGACAAGTGAACGAAGAATTCCAATCTTGGCAGTGACCTGAATGATTCATTACGGTTTAAGTTTTCGTTCTGCTTTATTTTAGAAGAATTTTTTGGAGTAGTGAAAAAACAAAATAGCATGTGCTAAAAAATACAGCGAATGGTTCAGAATGGGGGTGGGGACTGACTGTCTGAAGTCGCCAATTTCACGGAGTCTGTCAATATTAGTTTTAAAAAGAATAGGAATAACATTGGATGAACGAGTCGTAATAAAAATAGTCATGATTCATGAGGAAATGAAAATCTTACGCTTGTTGGAGTCGATTGACAGTTGATCTGAACCTAATTTAAAAAATGTTGCCTTATTTAACTTCCTTCTTCTTTTTTCGATACATTTACATCTTCAATTACTAACTGTTACCCGTCCACTTCGCCGGGTGTTTCATGATGTAGAATGCATTTATACCAGGGGTACTCAACCGGTTTTTCGGCCTGACTACATATATAAAACAGCTATTTCACGCTGGCCGCAACATGAAGATTGAGGATTAATGAAGGGGGTGGGGAGACGCTATAAAATCAAGAACATTTAAAGCACGGAAAATTGATCAAAATACTAGAACTTTTAATTTTGGGTTGTATTTTAAAACTGTATTAATCCCCATCAAACTCAACTTCAAAAAATAATGCATTGTTTTACTCAGTTATGAGGTAAATTTGATTTACTCGCATCAATGATCCCAAGCCCCTTGTTTCCATAGTACTGTCAAAAACAAAGCTACCATGTACTTTGATATAATTTAGTTTTTTCTTTTGACGAAGTCTTACTTATTTTTACTTCAAACATTAATTTATCAAGTGCAGCATGATAGCAAAGAGTTTTTGCAAAATTTTAGATTGAAATCAGTATTATTTGTTTAAAATTAGTTCAAACTTGCTTGTGCATTTTTAGCGCGTTTTTCACGTAGTGGAACAAAAGCGTTATTAGGACGCAAATTTCGTCTTCGTCTTCGTTCCATATTTTGTCGTACCTTTTTCTCAGCCTATAAGCAACCAATTGACCTCGGGTTTTCGGCATTGGGTCGCATGTGTGCCCTAGATGAGCCGGATCATATTTAAATTTTTCCACAGTTTTCCCGAATTTTCCTACAAATTTTCCTGAATTTCGATAGTTTATAACAACATTTTCTCAAATTTGACCTAGTAAATTTATTGTTTGTACTACTTTCTGTTAGTAAAAAGTTCATAAGTTGCATTATTGTAAAATACAACATGTGAAAAACGCGCTAAAATTACTTGGCCATGCCAATGATTGATATCTTGTTTTCCATTCCTACTCTATTAGCTCAGAGTCTCTCTCTATATTTATCTTGTTCAAATTTTCAATCGTTAATAAAATGAATTTTAAAGCACTCAATTGAGCTGAAATTTTATATGCACGCTTATTTTGAATGACAATACAGTAATTTAATTATAATTAATAAAAAATAATTAATTGACACTAATTATTTATAGAAGTACAAATACAGCCACGTTGACATCCTTTTTTGGTGACTTAGCGACCGTTTCGGCAGCTTGTGTCAAAACTGAAAAGGTATTTTACTCATATTTTTAAAGCACTCATTTGAGCCGAAACTTTTGTATACACTATTGTTTCGGGTAACAATACGATAATTTAATTATAATTATATAAAATTATTGACTGAAATTAATTATTTAAAGAATTACAGATATAGCCACGTGGTTTAATTTTTAGCGACTTGGATCAAAACTTTAAAAGATTTTCGAAGCTGAACAGTTGAACTGAAATTTTATATACACGATTGTTTTGGATGATAATGTGATATACTTTAATGACAATGAATAAAAATTAATTGCCACTTAATGTCATGATTTTGTCATATGTATATACATATTTACATTAATTGTAACTATCTAATAAAAAGTAACTAAAATAAATTTTTTTTGTTAATCTGAGTAGGAATTGACTTAAATTTTTTTTATATTACTTGTTTTTCAAATTTATTTTAAAAATTTTGATTTCAGAAAAAAATAGTTTTTGAACAACTAACTGAATTTATCAAATAAGTACATCGGAAGCATTTAAGAAACACTCTAAGGATTTTTGTATATCAATTCATATGCTATCCTCTCTTAACAATTTCATATGTTTATCAATATCTACAATGTAATATATTTGATGGGATGCTTTTGTTTTCTCTGCATTTTGTAACATCATTGGTGTAGCTGCTATGATTTTTTTTTAAGAAAGCCAATTTATCCCGTCTTGAAAGAAAAAGAACCGTTGAAAGATTTGTGCTTAGCGGAATAGTGACGAGCAAAATTATATGTTTTGTGTATAACATTTTCACGACAAATCAGACGTTATTGATTTATATTTGTTTTTCTTTACGAAATAGTAAAGATCCTAATCGTCTTGAAGCAACAGGTATTATTTAGATATTTTCAACTTGGGAGACATGAGGGTTGATTAAAAATTTGTTTCACCCATAAAATGGTCGGTTGGTGGCTACAGCGGACGTGGTTAGAGAGGACACATAACATTTCGTGTTTTGAGCTGACACTTTGAAACTCAACGTGGTTAGAGCAGACACATCCCCCCCCCATCTTAGAATAGATTCGATTACCGAATTACAAAGATAAATACATTTTTGCCAATCAAATTTAATTATTTGTATTAAATTGTTAAGATATAATAATGCGAATACGTTTTAAACATAGCGAAATGCAATAAAAATAAAAAATTCCAGATAAATATTTAAAAATTAATAGTAAATAACAATATAATGAAGAGTATGAACGAATTTCAGGAATTTTGTGGAAAACTGTATTTTAGTGTCAAATAAATATTAGAACAGGTGCAACTGCCATAAAATTAATTAGTTTCATTAATATAATTTAAAATAAATACTAGTAGTAAAATACAAGATACAAGTAAATAAAAGAAAAATAAATTCAAGTAAATAAATACTAACTAACTTTTATTATAAAGGCATAAATATCATTTACCATTGGATTTACAAAATTTAAAGATTTTAGACATTTTTCTAAATTATTTGATGTTTCGAATTCTTTTAGGATGTTTTCAATTCTTTCATTTTTTTAGATATGGATTTTTCATTTTTATTCCACAGGGTCACCTAATTCTCTGGATTTCAAATTAAAAGACACACTTATTAGTTAAAATACTAAAAAAAGAAACACAAAAATTACTGAAATTCGTTCATACCCTTCCTTACATTGTTACTTGTTATTAATTTTTAATTATTTATCTGAAAGTTTTTATTTTTATTACATTTCGCTATGTTTAAAATGTATTCGCACAATAATATCTTAACAATTTAGTATAAATAATTAAATTTGATTGGCAAAAATGTATTTATCCTTGTAGTTCGGTAATCGAATCTGTTCTAAGATTGGAAAACAAAGGTGTCCGCTCTAACCACGTCCGTTGTAGCCAAGCCACCAAATGTTCGCTACTCTACTGTTATTTGTTATATATATATATATATATATTTCTATAACCGTTTCAATTACAAAAAGAAGAAAGTTATCTCGCAATTCGTACGAGCATGACATCGATAGCAAAATCCATACATTTGATTGCTTGATTGATAGAATTTCTCGCTAAATTTTTAATGCATTGTTCTTAAATAATTGAATATTACTGCAAAGAACCATGACCGGGCCACTCAGAAAGGTCCTGCGGGCCGCAGGTTGAGTATTCCTGATATATATTGTTTATAAATTATAGATATCTAAGTCCTAGCGTTAAGCGATAATTATTCTGAAAAACATTCTTAAAACCCACCTCTTGATTTAATAAGGACATGACTTGAAATTCTAAAATTGGTTAAGAATTACCTCTTACGTCCCCTTAACCCTCTTTAGAAGACGATTTACGCAAACTCCTTCTTAGCGGATCTCTATCCAAGAAAAGTAGCGTAATTACCAAATTTCAAGTCTGTAGGTCTAATAGTTCAAAAACGGGAATATATTTATCTCTTTAACCTCTCGTAACTCTCCACCTTGCTGCTGATTTTCGCAAAAAAACTCTTTCTTACCGTATTTCTACTGGATGAAAGGAACATTGCTGCCAAAGATTAAATCTGTAGCTCTAATATTTCTGGATATTTTGTGATGAGCGAGGCGCTTTCTTTTTATATATGGAAACGTAACGTCACCCTGTTTTCAAAAGCACCATCCCATTTTCAGTATAAGTATTATATGTACCAGTCTTCTTCTCCCCAAAGCATAGTTAAAATGTACGAATTTCGAACGGAGAGAAATCCAGTTTTAATTTAAAAAAGAAAAAATAAAGCTTGAAGAATCGATAGTACAGGGACAAAAGTCAGTTACCTAATTTTAGTAATAAAATCAAAAAAATTGCAGATATCTCTCTGCCAAATATTTCATCCGTTTTCAAAATAAGTATTGTATGTACTGAAGCAATTTTTTTCTTCAGAAAAATGTAAGACCAAATAAGATTTATTTTCATGCGGGCGTTTATTTCTACTTTTTACATCAATGGATAAAAACTGTAAGGAAACATTCATTGCTTAAAATTATGTACATATACCAGCGTTTTTCAAACTGTGGGACGTGCCCCCCAATGGGGGCGTATTCACCCTAGGTGGGGGCGCGAGCATATCCAAAAGTTGAAAACAAAAAAATTATTAATTTATTGAAGAAGCAAAACAAAATACATTCTGACATAATAAAAAATAAATTATAACATATCAGTACTGCACAATGTGTTTCATAATTATTTTAACAGTACTAAGTTAAGAACAAGTTCAATTAAGTTTTTCAAGTTTAACAAGTTTTAACCAGTGACTCAATGGGCTTGTCATATATAATATTATATACAAAATTTAATACTTATCTTGTTAATTTGTACAGTTTATATAATTAAAGTCTTATTGTAGATTTAGCGTCAAAGTATATTATTTTTGAATTCAATACATTGTTATTGTATAGAGGAGGGGAGGGGGCAATGAGAATTATCTGATTGAAAATTTGGTCGCAAATATTTAAAGTTTGAGAAGCACTGACATACAATGGTACCAAAAAAGATGTCCAGTTTTAAAGTGAAAAAATAGTCTCTACAGAGCAATGTGACTACTGTGATTTTTTACTTATCACAGAAGTCTGGGACAAACATGCAATTTTTTTCCCTGAGAAAATTGCACGAGAAAAATAATTCGATTTAGAACATGCTATAATCTGAATTAACCCTACTATAAGAAGGTCAACAAACTTACAATTTCCAAATTGAAAAAAATAAAAATACATAATCTTGGAAAAATATACATTAATAATAATTTGGCGCAGTTGTTACTGTTGACAATAGTTTCTGCCTTGGCGTATTTTGACTGGGAAGAACAAATCATTTAGAAAATAAATATTACAGGTACGAGATAGATAAAAAGATATCTGGCCATAATTTTTCGAACGTAAATCCTAGATGTAGCAAGAGAGTCGCAAGTTGGCGCTCGTACTCTGGCAATCTTAACCCTCTTAGCGGTTTGAACGTCTTTTTCCGCACATCTAGAGATGCTTCGAAAACGCACCACACGTCTTTTTCTGACTTCAAGAGAGTGCTTCAAAAGCGGGTAGGCCGTGTTTTTCTGAAATCCTTTCCCCTCTTTTATGGTTTAACACCAAGAAAGATAATTAGGGAGGGTTGCGACGACACAATGGTCACTGACAGGAAGTTTTATTGCTCTCGGGGAACCCTGCGTTTTGACCCTGAAGCAATCGTAAAAAAGTTGGGAAGAATTTCTTTAGACCCCTTAGTGAACGAACTATAAGTTAGTGCTTGTAATTTAGCTTCATTTGAGATATTATTGCGTTTGAATTAAATAAATTCTTTTTGTACTTTTAGCAATTTAACTTTTTTTTCTTCAAGTTTTGAAAAATGTTCCAACGTATAAATAAAATATTATATAACTCACTTTTGATTTTATATTAATTTGAAGTTTTAATAAGTTGGGACTGTAATCTGCTATTTTATATAGTTGGACAAATAACTTTTTAAGTATATTCTCTTTGCTTGATTAACTCGTATTATTTTCTTCATCTTAAAATGATGAAACGGAAAATTAAGTTTTTAAACTATATAAATCTCTATATAATATCTAGAACTATATTTAATTGCTTCATTTTTCTTCTCTTAACCAATGTTTTCAGTTTTTCAACCATGATTATTTCATTATAAGGTGTCAAAAAAGTTAATAAGAAACCGAACGCTTCAAAATTTAAAACCTTTTAAACTTTCCAACTACTAAAAATGAATAATTTCTAAACTTTTGCATCAAATTATTTGTAAAAAATTCTTAAGCTTTCATAAAAATAATAATGGAAAAACTAATTCAGATCCATTATTTTTTTTTAAATTTTAAAGCCAGATGTTCAGGGCGCGTATTGTTACAATACACCAAATTATATTTGAATTTAAAAAAAAAAATGCTTGAGTTTCAGTTTACTTCAGAGAAAACATGAATGAGGGGTTTTTTATACCAATTCATTTTTTTAACCTTGAATATTTGAATAAATAGTAATTAAATATATTCGGATGCATTTACAGTTGACATTTACGCATATAAATAAATATAAAGATCAATTTTAAATTTGTTTTAAACATATTTGTTCATGCAAAATTTCTAAATATTTATTTTTTTAAAGCTAACTGAAGAACAAGTAATTAAAATCAGGATATCTATTATAATTAACATTAAGAAAATATCCAGATTTTCATACAAAACTAGGAATTTTATATTAGAAATTGTATTTGAAATTTCAGAAAAAAAATATTTATGTATCGTGCACATACTCAGTTAAAAATTATTTACCATAAGTACTAACAATTCTTCGAATAAAATATTAAATTAAAATTTTAACATAAGAATCTTAAGCCTTTTAATGAATTTCGGTTAAAACTGTATGTTAAGAGCAAAAATTATGCTGAAATATTTGATGAATATACAATAAATTTTTAAGTAGAAGCAATACTGAGAAGCTAAAACACAGGAATGAAAAATTATAATAATTACAATTACAAAAATAAGTCTTGCAGTTTTTTCATACATTTTTATTAACACGAATTGAGGAATTGATTTCCAATATACTTTGTTGTGTTTCACAATATTTACGGTAACAAACCATAGTCCTTCAGATATATTTGCTCTACTTTTCGTAAGCCGTACTCCTATTAAAACTTATGAACTTGAGTATGCTTCCGAAATACACCTTTTGTAATCTTAAGAAATTATATAAACTATAACGGTTAATTTTAATTTTTGCAAATTATTAAATGTTCCTATTTAGCCATTTCCGTCCAGTTTACATGAAAACAATATTCGGATTCACCCATTCATTAGGAAAATTGTATGATTCCAGCAATAAGTTTTATTTTTTACCGAATAGGATTGCGTCACTTCGGGGATACCTCTAACAGAAACGTTTATATGCTATCAATTGCAAATTAAACATTTTCCCTTCAATTGTGTTTATTTCAGAAAGATCTTTGATTTATATTTTATTCATGCAATACAAGATTTAAATAAATTAACTTTTTTCTTGTCAAACGTATTTGCTTAATAATATATAAATTTGCGTATTATATTAAAATTTTGAACTACCCAAAATTATATGTTTTGTTCCTCTAAAAACTCTCAGTATTTTAGAAATGGTCTTACAATCCGTGTACGGTTTATATGTTCTAAAATGAAAAATATATTTTTATAACTGAATTTTTGTGCCTCGTTTATAAAAATAGAATATTGCTTTGGGCTATAGCTTATAAATGTACTTAAATAAGTGGAGGAACAGTATTTTCACATAATATGAATATTTTTGACTGGAGTAAGTCGGATATTTATATTTCAGTTTCTTTACAATTTGAATGAAAGTTGTAAGCAATTTTTTGAAGAGGATATTGAGTATAAACTCCTTGGCTATTTAAAAGTAAAATGTTTTATTTTGATACCCCACAGCTCACATTCTAAAATAAGACTCATTTACAATCATATGATCAGCTTTGGTGATATTTAAATTTTCAAAATACTTACAGTAAGAAAACATTCTTTCAAAACATACATCACATCTCATTCTCTGTCTTTTCCACAGCAGGCATTATTTTTATACTCAAAAATTAAATACAGCATTTCAATGTTATTTTAAAAATTAAACTGCGGAATTGTCGGTTAGCTTCACTGAGCAAAATTGTTTTAAGTGTACTTTTGACACAAAATTGGGAGAAGTTTTTCTCATTAGAATTTGTAATGATTGAATAGTGAAAGTTGTATATGGTGAATTTTCCGTTTAACACTAAAGAAACAGAAAAATAAAATTAAATTTTAATAGAAAATGGTTAGAAATACTTTACATTTTGAAGAAAATATATTCCTATTAAAATAAAATAAATTGAATAAATTTGTTTTAGTCTCGGTCAAAATGCCTATGTAAAGAAGGTATTTTGCTTACAATAAGTCGTTTAACTATGAAATAAAATTTAGATTTTTCCGAAAATGAATTTAACATAAAAATATCCTTATAGGATTAAATATATAAATTAAAGTATTGAACCCTCTTTATGTTACTTACATTTAAAATATAATTGATAGAGGAAGATTGATTTCATTTCATAAACATAATCGTCGTATGTAATGATACTTGTATATTCTTCTTATTGTTTAAAAAAGAGAGAGATGGTCACTTTTACTCTTACATATTACTTTTAAAAACATTACGATGTATTTGTGTTTTCTTAGTCTCTTTCCACAATGTACAAGGACTTTTCCTGGTTCAAATCGTTAGCTCAAAATAGTTTATTTTTCAAATTAATTTTTAAATTTGTTTTGTTTAAAATAAACAAGTATTTTTCAACCTTGTAAAGTCTTCTTTTCGAGTTATTATTTTTAATCCTCCGCTTTATTGCTCTAACCGATCAAACAACCACGTGGACCCGCTTTTCCACCCAAATTCGCACAAGGCAACGTCACAGCTTGAACAGTTTTATCCCGTTTTAAGCAACAAAGAGGTCCGAACTGAGTATAAATCTTCCTGTAGACCTCCGCGTTCTTTAAAGGAAAGGAGTTAAAATGTGCACTTTCGAAGGAATTCAAAAAGAAGTAAACGCTTTCTGAATGATTTTCAAGGACGAACACTCAGAGGGTTAATGTGCATACGAGATTTTTCCTTATCTTCAGAAGCAGTCAATCGCCGCAGATCGCTAATGAGTGTCGAAATATAAGTGGACACCATCAAATTTTCTTTTTGACGAAATCATAGAAAATCTTGAACAATTCTATTGAATTAAATACTACTGTTGCACTGTTTGGCAAAACCCAAGAGCCAGAAAAGTCACAGAAAACTCCGCAAAGTGACTGGATTTTTTCCCAGAAAAGATAAACCACCCAGAAAAATACAACAGACCTACTATGTCTTCTCTCACAAAAATTGTTTTAAATCTGCTTTGAGGGAAATAATAATATAAAATTATTATGCCTGAATTCAAATATATTTTAGGAATAAAAGTTGAGTACTTTTTTAACACACTTCAAGTTTAGTAATAGAATTACTTTTCACGTGGGACTTTTTTTGGAATATTAATATCTTAGTGGTCCAGAGCGAGCAAAATTACACTTGATTTAGGAAAAGAGACTAGTCTGAAAGTCATATTCTTTAATGAGACGTAATTTTTGAAATATGTTTCTTTTTTCGTCTTTTCTCTATATCTCTCTCTTTATATAACACTATTGATGAAAGCTTTTGATAAAAACAAAAAATAATGGAACGAAGCTAAGTCATACATAATAGATGAAAGAGGTTTCATATACACACACAAAAAGACATTATCGAAAGGATTAATAAGATTTTATAAAGTGTGTTTAACCAAAAAAAGAAATGAAATAAAAGCTTTCATATTCAGAAAATACTTTCCAATCATAATGAGGAATCGTGCTAAAAGTCGTTAAGAATGACATCTGAAAGGAAAAAAGTGTAGAACAGAGTGGCAAATGGGGGGAATGACAACATTCCAAATTAAGAAAGAGTTCGATTTTCAGGTAAGAAGAAGAATTTTTTTTCACCACATACCGTATGAAACTAATTCATAATTCAGCGTCTTATAAATGGATGTCAAACACGCGCAAACTTTATACATCGCCAAAGATCACAGCATTCGATTTTGATTGACACGAAGACTACAATATTCGTGATCTAAAAAATTAAGAAACATAATTTGTAAACTGAGGGCAATCCTATTTATGTTTTTCACAAGTGACTTCAGATAAAAAAAAATGTATCTAAGTATTCCATCCAGATTGCGTGAAATTGGTTCCATTGATTGATGTCGCAAAAACGATAAGGAGAGGGAATAACCATTTGGTCTCCATTAACCCCATCTCTGTCGGCGTCGCATGGCGTGAGACGAAAAGAAAAATTTTGTTCTTGATACTGAATTTGTCGCTACTTACACGCCTTTTTAGTTTTCGCGATATTTTTGTATTTTTGATGATTTATATATGATAGCGTAACTAGTATTACTTTCTTCACAGTTATCGTAGTGAGATTTCCCGCCCGGAATCTAACACTAATAACATCTAATGAATCTCATGGTATGTGCTAAAATTTCAAATAAAAAACCATTGAAGATACATTTTATATTTATTATAAAAAAGTTTTTTTTTACTTTTAAGTAAGCAAAAAATAATATGTCAAACATGATTTCGGTTTAGCGAAATTTTTGGTCATTTTTACGCTGATGTCCAAGGAAGATTGTAATGCTGTTTTAACTGTAAGGCACTATTGCCAAAATATTTTTTAACTATGTTTTGTACGTCATTTTCTATATGTGTGTGTAAAATACTTTTTATATTTAAGTAATGTTACTTAAAATAATTTTCTTAATACAAAATATTTTTCATATATATGTTTTTATAACCATTTTCATGCATTGTCATCCACTTCTGAGCTATAGTTCCAAGTTCAAGTCTCTTAGCTCATCGGGAAGTTAGTTTAAAATCAATTACAAAATTCCACCTGGACATACATACAAGAAAGCGACAAAATTTCACCCGGACAGACATACAAGAAAGCTAGTTTATAAAAAAATATGGTAACCTGACCTCAAAGCAACGAAATTAAATACGTAGACACAACTCAACCCGTGCTATCAACAGGGGTTTTCGGAGTAAATTCTTGTAGGTTCCGGAGTTATGGGACCCTTTGTTAAAATCGGTGCCCACCTCTTCGGGGACCCTGGTTCGAGACTAGAACTGCTTTTTTCACATTTGCATGCATTGTCGTCCACTTCTGAACTATGGTCCAAAGTTCAAATATCTAGCCTACCGGGAAGTTAGTTTATAATCAATTACCCGGACAGACATACAAGAAAGCGAGTTTATAAAAAAATATGGTAACCTGGGGGTCCCTCTTTGACCCCAGAGCCACGAAATTGTATATGTAGACGCATCTTGATCCTTGCTCTCGACAGATGGTCTTTGTCTAAATTCATGTAACCTTCAAGTTATGGGGCCCTTTGTCGAAACCGGGGCCCGCCTCTTCGGCAATCCGGGTTCAAGACAGACTTCTTTTTTCACATTTTCATCCACTTCTATGCTATGCGCCAAATTTCATGTCTGTAGCTTATCGGGAAGTTAGTTTAAAATCAATTACAAAATACCACCCGGATAGACAAGAAAGCGAGTTAATAAAAACATGGTAAATAGTATCTAAATGAAAATATGTGTTACGAGATACTAGAATTTATATTCAGCATCAAATAAAGAAAATAAAGAAAAAAATTTTGAGCTAAAAAAGGTTATTGTACATGTGTTGTAATTCTGGAGAGTAGCTAAAGTATCGTTATTATAAGCATATAAAAGCTGTATTAGAGAAAAATGAAAAATATATATCACAAAAATGGAGACGAAATTGTGGTATATTACTATTTCGAGTATACTCTTTATCCCTCAAAAACTTCAAGATTTGAAATGTCATCTGACTGTACATATTTAAATATTTCGTTTCTGTTTAGTTACAGGTAAAGAAATTTAACATCATATACAGCCTTCAATAGCTCAACCATTTTTCAATTCCTACTATTAGCTCACTCTCTCTCTCTAAGCATATTTATTTATTTATATATATATATGTGGGACGGCGTCTAGGGGAAGGTTCGATTTTAATGTTAAAATAAGCACGCAGAGTTAAAATAACTTAATTTATTAATAACACAACTAAAACATTTACTATTTACAAGGGGTTTAAAATTATTCGAGATAGCACCATACTAATTCCGAAAACATGTACTCTTTCTCAAAACAACGGAGAGAGCGATTTCCTCTGACCTGCCTTCGTTCAAGCTTTGGTGCAACTCTCAGTTTTTCTCTTCTGCTCCCTTTATAAATACATGACCTCATCGTATCGCGCAGCTAAAACTCACGTGGTTTCAATTAGTGGTGCCATCTCTTACAATAAAAATCAAAAGAAGTAAAAGAAAACTTGCACTCCTTTCCTACAAGTTCGGCCATCCTGGGAATCACTGACCTCAGTGATTTTACATACCATACAACAAAATATCGGCCTCTGCAAAATTAATATTAATCGGAGATAAAAATTCCAAGATAGACATTCAAATTTAAAAATAAGGATACAACTCTCAAAAATGAAATATTAATAGCAAAGAAAACAAAACACATTAATACACATTATGTTCTTTTAAAAATAATAGAAAACGCTTTTTATAAAAATACATCATCATGGTGAGTAAAATTTCATTAAATCAGCAGATGAATTTGTTATCATAGGTCCCTCATGATCACCCGCTTTCTCTAAATCATATCTATCTCTAGGTTTTACTTTAACTATTCTATATTGTCCCTTCTCATGTGCTAACTTTATTATCCCAGTTTGCATATCTCTTGGTACAACTATTAATTCACGACCTTCAACATATTTGTAAAGTATTTCGTTTTTATCGAAAAAGTCTGAATTGCTGTTTGTTTCAATCAGTGACCTTAGACTCTGAGTGTATTCATCCTCTTGTTGTGCCCTTTTTAATCTTGCGGTTAGAGTATCGTTAGTAATTATTGCGACTGGATATCTGCTAAGGGCATCCACATGTTGCATTCTCTGGCCGGAACGATGCACAATTTCATAATCAAACTCTTCCAGCAATAATGCCCATCGCGCTATACGAGTAACCAAATCCTTTTTGTCCATAGTCTTTTGAAACGCTGAGCAATCCGTTATGACTTTGAAATGATTTCCCATAAGGTAGGTACGAAATTTCTTTAAAGCGTTGACAACAGCAAGAACTTCAAGTTCATAGCTGCTATACTTCTCCTCTGCCGGAGTAGTTTCCTTAGACATGTATTGAACAGGATGCAATTTTCCATCTTCTGCCTCTTGGAGTAAGACGGCTCCGTAGCCTTGTTGACTTGCGTCCGTGTGCCATTCGGTTGTTTTTCCCTGCTGGAAAATACTTAATACTGGACTTTCAGTCAATAATTGCTTGAGCTTTTCAAATGCTTCTATTTGAGGTCGTTCAAAGACAAATCGATTGTCGTTTCTAATTAGATCACTCAAAGGTTTCGCTATTTTAGAGTATGACGGAATAAATTTTCGAAAATAGCCAGTGAGTCCTAAAAAGCTTTGGACTTGTTTGACAGTCGTTGGTACAGGAAACCTCTTGACAGCTATCGTTTTTGCAACTGAAGGGCGCACCGTTCCATTTTCGACAACGTGACCCAAAAATTCCACCTTTCGTTTTAAAAACTGACATTTTTCAAACTTGATCTCCAACCCATATCTGGATGCGACCTCAAACACCTTCTTTAGTTTTTCCAAACCTTCTTTCTCATCTTTAGCTGGAACGATCAAATCGTCCAAATAAATTATTACGATGCCTTTTCGCATGAGTTCCCTAAAAATGCTGTACACATATCTTTGGAATACGCTTGGGCTTGTACTGAGACCAAAAGGTACCTTATTAAATTCGAACTGCCCGTCTGGTACAACAAAGGAGGTGAAATTCTTGCAATCTTTCTTTACGTCGACATGAAAAATACCCATTTTTCAATTCTAACGTGGAATACACTTTGGCGTCTTGTAGCCTATCCAATACGTCCTCTATCAGTGACAAGGGGAAGCGATCCTTGACTAGTTTTCGGTTCAGTTTCCTATAGTCAATGCATAGTCTGTCGGTACCGTCTTTCTTCTTGACTAACACGATTGGACTTGCATATTCAGAAGAGCTTGGTCTCACGATTCCCTTAGACCGTCAACAGCAGATCGACGAATGGTTGGATGATTCTCCAGAAACGACAAATGGCGTGCTGTTTGGTAAACTGGTATATCATCCTTCAGGATAATTCTCATGGATACATTTGTCGTTTCGGTCTTCTTAGGTGTATAGCTGTTGATTAGTTCGGAGAGTTCCTTTCTTATTCGAGGATTGATAACATGTTTAACTTCGATTTCGTCTTCAGTTCTTGCCTCATAAACCTGTGTATTCACAAACCACACCTTCTCTTCGTGTTTACGGAAATAAACACCTTTTTTATCAAAGCCAACAAAAGCTTGTTCCAAAATGTCCGATCCTATCACTGCCTGGAACTCCAAATGCACCGCAGGCACGACATGCCATATTACGGAATATTTCTCTCCATCCAATTCGATTTCTCGTTGGAACGATCCTTTTGTTTTGACTTCGTACTTTCCCAATCCAGATAACACGACAATGTCCCTCGAGAGCTTCGATTGCTCGATGATTCCTTTGCTTACATCTTCACGAATGAGGGAAAAACTGAGCTTCCAGTGTCGATTAGAGCCTCAAAAGTCTTGTTTCCGATGGTTATTTTCCTGGTCTTAATTCTGTCTTGCTGAATTCGAGAACAGATCTGGACCGGAGAGCTTGAAGATTTATTGATTTTCGTGCCCTTGTTGCGCTTTGTACAATTTACGGCATAGTGACCTGGTCCCCTGCAGTAGCTACATATTACCTGTTTAACTCTTTTATCGTAAGTTCTCGTCGATTGAAAGCATTTTCTATCATTCCAATTATTTCCAAGGTGAAAACGTTCTTGCCTTTGAGAACAATTATCGTTATTGTTCGATCTCTAAGCAAATGAGTTTAACTGCTTTGGCCCTATAGTCCTTCGGACGTCCTCATAATCTTCAAATTTTTTCGCTAGCTCAATAGATGAGTTAATAGTAGACCATTCGTCCAAAAAGTGTTCCTGAAAATCATACGGCGCCCTCTTCTTCATTTGATCGGCTATGATTAATTCTCGTAATTGGTCGTAGGTGTTAACTTTTAAGCCCAAAGTCCATCCATCAAAATACGTCTGTAATTCGTGTTGAAAATCTTGCCATGTTCGTTCATCGGACTTTTGGTGAAACAAAAATAACTGACGAAATTTTTCCGGAGATAATTTAAATCTTTGTAAGAGTAAATCCTTTACATGATCGTAATCATTACACTTATCAGTTGGTTCTCTTGCGATCAGATGGGCAATTTCGACGGGTATTAAACCTATAAGTTTTTGAACCCAATCTTTTTTCGGCAAGAAAGTTGGTTCTGCATGACGCTCAAATAAGGTAAGATTCAAACCAATATCTTCCTTCATATTAAACTTATGAAAAGTTTGGTGAAACAGTTTATTCGATGCTTGAACGTTTTCGGTGTTATTCGGCATACCGGCAGTCTGTTGCACTTGTATTCGCAACTTCTCTAATTCTTACTCTCGTCTTTCTCTCTCATCCTTTCGCATATCCTCTCTCTCAGCCCTCTCTCTCTCAGCCATTTCTCTCTCTTCTCTTTCTATACGTTCCTCCACTATACTATCAAGCATCTTTTTAACACCGTCCTTAACGTAATCTGGGCTTTTTACGATCAGCTCCTTTAACTTCAATTTTGTGATACCTGCTTCGATAGTAAGATCCAAATCCTCGGCGAGTGACACCAAATCCTCTTTCCCTTTCGCGAGTAAGAATGCTATTTTTATACTCAGAATGGTGACCCAGAGAACAACTTAAATTTTTACCCAAGTTAAATGAGACAAAACCATTAAAATGACACGCAAAAAGTTTACTCACTTAAAAAGAAACAAAAGATAATTTAAATAAGATGCAATTATCAATTATAAACAATTATAGACAAAAATGGACTTTTTAAAGAATTCCCGGAACTTAAATCCTCTTACAAAACACAACAGTATTACAGTTAATATCAATTTTATTTTTTATTAAAAAAACAACGCGTTCCTCTCATTTATCAAAAATAGATTACTAAGAAAAAACACGGAAAGTACTCAGTTATTAATCCAAAACTAAAAGAACAAATATCTATGTCTGCAATTAAACCAATAATAGTACCAGTACTTCAAAATTCAATTTCAGATTCACAGAACAGGACATATACACACAAAAAATCATTCATTTATATAATTTTCGCCTATTACTCACACAATACCAAAAAAAAGGATACTAGCACAATTCAATGTAATTCTGAAGACACTTTACGTTGACCTCAATGACACAGGAAATCTTGTTTCGTGTTGATAACTCGCAATTCGATGCAGTTCCAAAGGTTCTCTCGTCAGTGTTGACCTCAATGATCAAGGTAATCCCGTTCAATTCGTTCAGTATCTCGTTGAGTCGCTGGGCTTCCAGTTTTGGTTGACTGTAGCTGACGTGGAAATTCACCAAGATTCCGTGTTTCTAACCAAGTCAATGGACCCCTTCCCCCTGTAGACTGTTCTCGCTGAAGTATCTCCGCATCGCTCGCAAGACTTCCGCATCGCTCGTAAAATTTCTTATCCAGCTGAAGGCTTCGCCGGGTCTCTATTCGATGTAAGGCAAGGTCTATGTACCGCTCAGGAAATCAAAAATCAATGAGGAGGTAAAACTTTTAAAAAATGCTCTTAGATAAAGCTTTGAATAGTTTAAAAACTCTCGGTCGAACCCCCAATTTGTGGGATGGCGTCTAGGGTAAGGTTCGATTTTAATGTTAAAATAAGCACGCAGAGTTAAAATAACTTAATTTATTAATAACACAACTAAAACATTTACTATTTACAAGGGGTTTTAAATTATTCGAGATAGCACCATACTAATTCCGAAAACACGTACTCTTTCTCAAAACAACGGAGAGAGCGATTTCCTCTGACCTGCCTTCGTTCAAGCTTTGGTGCAACTCTCAGTTTTTCTCTTCTGCTCCCTTTATAAATACATGACCTCATCGTATCGCGCAGCTAAAACTCACGTGGTTTTGATTAGTGGTGCCATCTCTTACAATAAAAATCAAAAGAAGTAAAATAAAACTTGCACTCCTTTCCTACATATATATATACTAGCCGTTACCCACCCGATTCGCTGGGTATTTCTTGATGTTTTATAAAAATCTATCTATCTATCTATCTATCTATCTACTAAACTTAGTGGCGCAGCGGCCCATAAGGGCCAAGGTGTACTGTGCCCATCTCAGTATACGTGACCTTGAGAGCTGAGGCACATGAACAGATGTTCCGTTCAGGTGGTCAGTCTAACGCGAAACCCCCAGTGTTTTAGTTCCCATGCACAAGCCTGGTACTCAATTATCGATCCTCTGAAGAGATGAAAGGCTGAGTCATTCTTTCCCAGACCGGGATTTGAGCCCCGGACCTGTGACGTGGTTGCGCGATACGCTACCTCTCAGCCACTGGGCTCTAAAAAGAAATCAAATCTGTAACAGTTATAAAGTGACTTTAAAAAGGCAGTATGTCTAACAATCTAGAAGGAATGAAATATGAATTTTAAATAAATTCGTATGGTATGTCATTCTTTAATCTTTTAACTGTCATGGCCGAGATTATCTCGGACACGATAATTTCGTTAAATGCTACACCCGAGTTTGGTACGGGCTAATTTTTTTGATATATCTTATTGTTAAACCCGAACACATATCGGGAGAAGTGTATTACGGATTTGCCTTTTTGTCATACCTGATTCTATATCGGGAAAGTTAGTTTGGTCTTTGTGTGAATTAAATAGATGTTGTTTGATGAGCAGTATTCATGATATTTCCATGATCAACCGGGGAAAAAAAACTGAAGTTAAACTCAAGATAAAGATTGTTTGATACCACAGTCTATCTATGGGTGGGGTAGACTGCAGTGATTAGGAATTATCCTTTCATCCGACAATCCGAAGTCGCCAGAAAAAAACATTATAAAAAGATATTTTTACATTTGCTAGACAAGGTACTCCGGAATCCATTTTTGCTGTATAAAAATATGGTTGGAAAACGTGTCACATTTTTAGAATTTCAAATCCTAGTCGTAGAAGAGCTTTTACATGAATACGACGTTGCAGCTTCTGGACAAAAGAATCCTATAAGACCACCTATAGTAGATAACCCTGCCCATCTTAGGCCATCATTTTATCTCATAATTCCTCCTACTCCTTCGAAACATGAACCAACAAGGCAGTGCATAGTTTGTTGTAAAAAAAGGATGCAAACGGAAAAAAGATAAATAAAAAACCTCGATTCTGGTGTAATGACAGTGGTTTGTGCTTGGAAAAGTGTTTCCAGTTATACGACACAAAACTGAATTACTGAACTACTAATACGCATTTATTTTTATTTTATTGTTTTTTTTTAGGAAATAATTTTCGACGGGAGACGAGCTCAACCACTGCCACGCTGTGTGGCAGTCACCTCAAGCGAATATGCATCTGCTACAACTTGACCACTTGGCTACCACGGCCACTAGATATATTTAGGGAGAGAATTAACTAATAGTAGGAATTGATAATATTACAAGATATTATTTTACAATATATTCTCTCTATGTTATTTCGTTTGCACGCACTATATATACTCTTTTTGGAATAAGTATTTTCTTCTATAGGAACAATATTAAAATTCCTTTGGATCACATCATTCGTCCATCATTGTATTTTTAATATTCCGGCAGACTTTATCAAATTTCACATACAGAAGAGTCTCTATATTTAAACAGCATTTATAAAGACTCCAATTTGTTGAAAACGTGCGTTTAGGTTTAAGGAGGAATTCATGCTTAAACACACACAACACATTTAAGAACACGGGTAAGAGGATTATTATGTGCTCTCTCCAGTCTTTGCCTTACGTTTTTTGAAGTTTTATGTTCTTTCATGAGGGTATTCTTATCTAATATGGCTGCGAAATATGTCTGTTGCCTTTCTCGGTGATATTTTAATACAGTGTTCTTAAATCTACTCGGATATATTTACTTAAGAAAGATGAGGAATGTTGAAAATACTATTAGAAATAATTACTTTAAAAATTTTGAAATTTATTATAGAATCTGATTGTATACTTCAGTTTACAATCAGATTTAACGATTTTATTTATTGTCAAAAACTTCTCAAACAAACATTAAAAAATATCTCTACTTAGGGGGAGGGAATTTTACAACCAGATAAATAATTTAAGAATTAAATATTCAACCACGCTTTTTGGGAATTTTTGTTAAAAATTAACATTTAAATATGTAAAAGTAATAGTAATAAGGAATAAGAAAATGCAAAATTTCTTCACGTAGCACTACTTTTCGGAATAATTTGTTATTCAGTATTAATAAATACTTTAAAATTGTTTTCGGAAGTATAATTACAAATATCATAGATATAGATGGTGAAAAAGATTTAATGTTGCTATCGTGTATGCTAAGGCTGGGCAATGGGCTTAATTCCTGTGACGTCGTAATCACATGATAAATGATAACCACGTGTTTCTAGCCAATCAGTTTAAAAACTCATGAGGGGACATAGTCATACGATAAAAGCAATCACGTGTTCCCTGCCAATTAGTTGACGCGCTTAGTTTCCTCCCGTTGATGTGGTGTGGAAGTTAGGAGAGGGGGTGCCAGCTAAGGTGTCGTACTCGTCACTTGACCATGGTTCAAAATTATGAGGTCCGTCACCAAATGTCCTGGTGTAGCTGAACAGAGCGACGTTGATATTCACTCACTCACTCACGATGCGCTTCGTTGTTGCTAACTTTTAATTTTTGCAGAAAATTTTTCTTAAGTATATATTTGTCAACAATAATAAAGCAAGTGATATACAAAAGGCATTTTAGTTAAACAATGCGGGCATAAAATAAGATTTAGTTATTATTATTATTATTATTATTATTATGACTTTTAAGGAATCGGACTACCCTAAAATTATGAATTTTGCCAAAAATTGACAAATTTTTCGAAAAATTTATTTTATAGGCCATCCTATTAGCTTTATAATAATACTATTGTAAGTTGATTATTTTCCGTTCATTAGAACAAAAACTACAAGTGTCTTAGAAAAAGCAGATTCCATTATTTTAAGCAAGATGTAATACCTTAAAACGCGTTTTACTCGAAAAGTGTTTTTATGAAAAGGCTCAAAGGGGGACGGCGATAGCTCAAAAAGTTTTGAAAATAATTTTTTGAAATTTTTTGTGTATGTTCTGAATCTGTATGTTCTGTCTAATGTCTAATGTCTGTCTAATATCTGAATCTGTATGTTCTGTCTCTGCTCGTTCTGTATTTCTAATAGTATCTGTATGTAATGTTCTGTGTCTGTAGAAGTGTTATAACTTTCAGATTTATCAATCACCGTTTTATTACAAAATCTGCAGTTCCTTTTGTGAATATAATCACTGTTTTTTTTAAAGCAATTTTGTATAAAAACTAAGATAAAGTGCTCCAGGTTTTGTAAAAATTAAAATATCTCTTATCCTGAAGGTCATTTCAAAATTGAATATCGAAGGAACGCATTAAAATTGAGAATTTGTTTATAAACTTTTTGTACAGAATGGTCTATTTATTTATCTATTTTTTCCCATTTAAATAATAATAATAGTTTCTTTTTTTTCTTATTAATTTTAGCACATTTTTCTTAAAATGTATATAAATATAAAAACTACAAAAAAAAATCCCGATATTTCCATTTTTTTTAAAAAAAGTTGTCGCAAGTAATCCGATAACTTAAATAGTTGTAAAAGATATTTCACAGTGAAAAACTAGAACTTACTTTTTAGCAATGGTGCTATTAGGTGCTATGGCTTTATAATACAACAATCATAATAGGAAGAAGAAAAAACGATATTCAGCAAAACCGTTACAAGTAGCCATAAAGCTACATTTATGAGCCTCCGTAATAAAAAAAAAAGGGTAAAAAATATGTTTTGAAGACAATATATGTATCTAGCAGAACGCAAATATTTGATTTTTGTTGCTCTGCAAGAATTGATAACTTAAAAACAAATTTATTTTCAATAAAAATTTGATTTAGTATTGGTTCAGCTCGATTCTTGCAGTCTTTGACTTTTATTTAAATTAATAATTTATTATTTTTTTTGAGAAAAAAACCATTTTATTGTTAAGGGGTATCCGATATCCGACTACTTGTGACAACTTTTGTTTTAAAAAAATGGAGATATGGGGACTATTTTTGTGGCTTTTAAACATATTTAATAAATTTTTGAAAAATATGCTAAAATTAAGAAGTAAAAAAAAAGAAGAAAAAAGAAATAATTATTACTAAAATGGGAAAAAAATGGGTAAACATTTACAAAAAAATTACAAAAATGGGGACCACTCTGTGCGAAAAGTTTATGAACAAAACTTCAATTTTTCAACTTTAATGAGTTGCCTTTCTATTCATTTTTTAAATGACCTTCAGGATAAGAGATATTTTAGTTTTTACAAAAACTTGATCACACTTTATCTTATTTATTATATGAAATTGCTTAAAAAACAGTGATTATATTAACATAAGGGACTGCAAATTTTGTAATAAAACAGTGATTGATAAATCTGAAGGTTAAAAGACATCTATTATACACAACCTACACAAAAAGTTAAAGTTAATTACTTTGAAAACCTTTTGAACCATCACTGTTCCTGTTTGAGCATTTTCAAAAAACATGTTTCGAGTTAAGCGCATTTTAAATAAAGAAATTTTTAAAAGTAGTGGCATCTGCTTTTGCTAAAACACTTGTCGTTTTTTTTCTAGTGAACGGAAAATAATAAACTTGGTACTTTTATAAAGCTAATAAGATGACACATAAAATAAAATCATAAGAAAAATTCGTCATTTCGGGCAAAATTCACAACTTTAGTATCGGATACCCTAAGGAATATTTCTTAGCCTTTCAAACACCTTAGGTCGTTATAGAATGAAGTTACAGAAAGTTTGAATTTTACAACTCTTTAGTGTTTTTTTTAAATGTTCAGTAGTTACTTTTGATTACACTTTGAAAATGAAATGTTTTGTGAATTTAATTGTAGATTCACCTTTTCCAGTTTCTAAATACTATTATTACTAGGATATCTTAAGTCAAATTTCTCCTGAAAAACTGAGAAAGCACAAAACTTATCATTTATCCTGATTGAAATAAATTTCATTTCTCAAAACTAAATTTTATGCAACATTTTCTTATGTAATACATCCAACACCACTATAGACATAATTTTTATTAAAGAATTTCACAACTAAAAATCGTAATTTTTGAAAAATTAACTCGTATGGACAGGACCATAAAAATCCCAAGAAAGTGTGTAACAACATATATCCTAACAAATGCCTGATAAAACTATACTTTATTATTACACAGCATTATACTTAAAGAATAACAAAACATAAGATAGCAGAGTAATATATTATGACATGATATAATAAACAGAAATTAGAATACAATGTGCATATATTTTTATTGGTGCCAATTGATTTGACTGGTATTCTATTTTAAACTTTGTATAAAAAGTGTCATGGTAATAATTCAGTACAGCAATTGCCCATTTGAAAATGTTTCTTTTAGCTGTGAAAGGATTCAGTGAAGGTAGGATGTCACAATGAGCACATTTGATAAATAACACGGTAAGCATAACTTCAGAAAATTGCTATGATCTTAGAAATCAAGCCTATGCATTTAAAAAATTTTTCAACTTGAAAGCCAAAAAATAGTCATAATCTACGAAATGTTTGTTTTAATTAATAATCATCAACTGTTATAATTATAATGGATAGTACTTATAAAATAAAGTTTAAATTCAGCATTTATATAAGATGTTTGAGAAACTCTTATAAACAGTTTTGGCATTATAAACTGTGAAATTTTCAATACTCTGCGTCATCTGATTACAAAAAATAGTTGCATTTACTTAGAATGTAAAACAATTTGGTACAGTGAAGAGAAAACATTTCCAAGCATGTACAAATTCATGATTAAACTTGCGTGAGTCGTTGAGATGCTTCCAAAATAAATACGCATTACTTTTCATTGGACATAATTACATTTCCAGATTTTTTAAATGAGAGAAGTTTATTTAAAATATGCACTAATTCAGTGCACAGATGTAAAACATCAGGCCTCGCCCCAGCAGGGCAAGTGCACTTTGTATTTTGAATCCCAAAAAATTAAGCAATGAATTTCTTTTTTCTGATCCTAAATTATTGATATTTCTTAAGGGTATCAGGAATCATACACATTGAAAAAAAATTGTTTTTTTTTTATTTCAGTATAAAAAAATTACTGAATATTTTTTCTGAATCTAGAAATGTGCAACACTTGCACATTCATTGATGTAATAACTTTAAAATATGAAGAGAAAAAAATGTAAAACCACTAACTCTCTTGTACTTAATAGAAAGGGAAAATATTATTCTCTCTTTTAAATGTGTAATTTGTTTTCTCGAAA